>JARUPZ010000011.1:7874839-8434839 GCA_031213475.1 Nereocystis luetkeana | reverse complement strand
TGTCCACTGGTGAGACCCTTTCGTGCTAAAACTAATTCATGAGTCCTCAAACGTCATTCATCCACCACCACTTCAAGATCGTACCCCTTGTATAACGGTTTCGTGAAAGTGGTTGTAGAAAGGTGGTGGCCAACACCCCCCCAGCACGGAAACTACCTACTGCCTATTGGCATCCCAATCCCACCTTTCGCTTCGTGTCTCCAACACTGAGCCACTAATCTTGGAGAGTCAAATAGGAAGGTATCCTGCTCGGTTACACCATACCTACATCATGTTTTCCAGCATTAGTCATGCAATTTAGAATTCCTACTAACGTTCTTCTCCGATCAGGCGGATCGCCCGATGCTTGGGAGACGGATGACACAACAGGTGCGTGGTACGCTCAACCACTTCACGATCGCGTTCGCAAATGAAGGGGACCTTTAGTTTGGGCATTGGGCATATGTGGCCTCGCCTTCATAGAACTGCCCTCCCCATGCGGGGACGAAGCACTTGAAAATTAGGGTCAACCTTATGTGCATGTACAGCAGTGCAGTACTCAAACGGTGAAGATGCCCAATCGTCATTGGGAACCATGTCAAATACTTGAACAAAGTCAAGCTCGTTTGATTCTCCGTTCACTGCGTCAGCGACTAAGACGGCGCGTGAGTATGCGCGCTGGGGAGGGGCTTTGTTTTCCTATCGGAAACTACCAGGTTTTCTCTCCTCAGTTTGATTTGCATTGTGTATCTCGTATCCACTGCTTAGGATGCATGTATTTGCTCTGGAAGAGCAGACACCCTTGCTACAGGCAAAGCGCTCCGGATAGAGGCCAGCGCTCCGAGGTCCTTTCAGTACGAATGTAAAACAAACGCCTGTTTTCACGGTTTTCAAATATTCGTGCATGATACTATCAAGTAACTGTTCACGCATCCCCCAGTATTCGGGCGCTGTGATCACGGGATTGCAACTATTTATGTGTGTGATCCCCGATTCTGTGACACAAACTGCTGTGTCGACATCCTGGTAGTCGATAATCTAGTGCCGGGTGGTTTGTAACTACCTGTACTAATATGCCCGGTGCCACTAGGTTGATAGGTTTTATTTATTCGTTGGTGTCGCACTGCTATCTCTCTCTGCTCTTGGACGGAATGCGTGCGTCGTGCCTGCCGTATCCAGTGTGATGTGATACCAGCTCGGTATGCTGAATAAATTTAATATACATACTTTACAGCAGTCGGGATGAACAAGGTAATGCGGCCGTATGTGTTCGACCCGTACTCTGCACGTATTGCGTATGTGTTCTTCATCTTACACCATTCTTTCTACCCGTCGACATCCAGCACAACCAGTGTCCGTGCCCTTTATCTGATCCTAGAGAGAGATTTTTCCTGTGGTCACAAACTACACCACAGTCATCACAACATACGTGGATTTCTAGTAAGTTCCATGTTTGCCAGCCGACAATGCACGTTGTTGTCCAGGGGTTCATCGTTCTAAAGGGTGGTTATGTACGCCCAAACGGCATAAGGCTCGACCTTGTTAGTTTCCGTTATCACCTAACCGAGCAACCGGTCCACGAGAGCATGCGTGTATTAGTACGTACGGCACCTTTGGCTTGTATCGACACCTGTCGGTTGCATTTGGTTTTGAAGACATTATGTGGTCAATCGCATGCAGACATTTATTAACGAACATGCATGTGTGTGCGATCATGAAAAACGAGCGAACATACGAGCACGAGCAACAGGCAAACGGAGCACGAGCAACGAGTATGCCTGCATGCATTGACCAGACAAGTATCTTCAAAGCCTTACGAAACAACAGGCAGAGCACCATCGGCAGCGTGAATACATAACAGCA
Organism: Nereocystis luetkeana; assembly: GCA_031213475.1. Taxonomy (NCBI): domain Eukaryota; class Phaeophyceae; order Laminariales; family Laminariaceae; genus Nereocystis; species Nereocystis luetkeana. The sequence continues at coordinate 8,432,997 of JARUPZ010000011.1, read as the reverse complement.
TATCACACGAATCACCCTCCTACAAGGCAGGCAACCCCGAAAACATGTGGATATATGCATATAACGAGTATCCCAGAACATATTATGTAAGATGGAACGTGGGATTATAGAAAGAACACGATCACCTCATATCACAGTTTTGCAAACATTCCCATCGCCCGGGTTGTCCGTTCTTATTTCCTATAATTGACGGACTGATTATGTGCGCAGAAGCTAGAACATACCTGGTAGTATGCAAAATAGAGCTTGGGATTATACAAAGAGCACGATCACCTCATATCACAGTTTTGCAAACGTTCCCATCGCCTGGGTTCTCCGTTCTTCTTATAATTGACGGACTAATTATGTGCGCGAAAGCTAATGAGTATGGTTGTTTCCTATGGCCACGTACCGGGTCAAAAGACCAGGGAAAGCCAGTGAAATGCCAACGTACCGGGTGAGAAGACCCGAACGGGTGAAACAAGTGGAATTCCAGCGTATCGGGTACTTGGAGACCATAACAACCCGCTATGACTCTCGTTGTGTGCCCTCAGTTGTTTCAACATAGCTTTCATCTACCCCCGAATAGTAACATGCCGTACACTGCACAGCTGAACAGCTTCCCAACAACGTTACTTTGCTCCGGTAGTAGGGGACACTCATCCCGTACGTGTGTAGGGATGTGTGGGGCCAAAGTTAAACGTCTCCACGCTTGTGAAAGAAAGAGGAGCGATGGACCCAAGGATCTAGAGAGCTTTTGCCGTGCGACCTTCAGTCCCATGAACGGTTATATTGATAGTGGTATGAATACTGTATACCTGGTATACTGTGGATACATCCTCCACGTATGATATGTGGCCTTCGACTAAAACTCGTCATTTCTACCGAGCTTCATCACCGTAGTATGCCCCGTATGAATCCCAGATACCTGGTACTCGTGTGCATACGGTGTGTGTGGTACATCCTGATATGTCGCTTTTCAACGCGTTATCATGACTCGAAAAGATGGGAAGAGAGATGTACGAAATGGTCCCTAAGGATTTTGCCATACGGCCTACCAGGTACCTGGTACAGTTTTACGGGAGTGTGTAGTATTATATATAGCCCATAAACGCCCTTTATTGATGTTGTCAAAAGCATACATACTGCGAGCCACCCCCCCTGTATGCTTAACCGTGTATCAAGAGCTCACCCTGTTCGGGGTAGAAAAAATAAATAAAAAACTCCAGGTACAGAGTAGAGCAGTAGTAGTAGGAGTATGGTTTCCTATCTTTTGTCCACATTACATGTACTATCGTTGATATTCATATTATTAGTCGTGTACGTAAGGTAATTTTTTTTTTTTTTTTTTTTTTTTTTTTTTTTTTCATCCCATTCATTATCTTCGCACATCTTCTTCTCTCTCTCCTTCCAACTCGTAACTCAGATCCGGGGTCACATAGCAGGCTCTTCTCCCCCCTTCCCGCTACGGTGCGTGCCTTCATTTTTTATCGCGAGAAGATTTCAGCCTTTTCTTCCCTCGTCGACTCGCATCGAATTGTGCCTACCCACGCTGCAAGGCGCTCTCAACAATTGAATCCCTTTTTTTATTTTTGCAAATAAAGTCAAAGTCCGACCCTCCTGGGGCTCGAACCCAGGACTCAAACAAGTAGAATTCGAGGTTAACCACTTGAACCACCGGGGCGACCGGCTGCAACTCGTCGTATAATATACCCTGGTATACCATCTTCTCATCTTTTTGAGCATCGTGTGAAACTGCGTACCAGGTAGTGTATAGACTACTGATGGTATTGTAGACGGGGATGCGGCTTTTCTGTGTAATTTTCAAGTTGAGGCGCCTTTGCTCCAGGCAGCTATTACTCAGTGCTCGGGGCATGGTAGGTTATCGGTTCCTGCGTACAACTTCAAACTTAGAACCATCTACGGAAAGCGCTCCTCCCGCAACGATATCCAAAAGTACTCCCTGTTTCGATACCAGCAGCGAGGTATACTTCAACAAACAGCAGTTACATGTGACATGTGACCACGAAAATACTGCTGTCGCTCAGGTTGGGCTGATTATTAGAGTCGTACGCATACGTATTGCCATGGTAGTCTAAATGAATACAGCCGACCCCCCCCATTTTTTTCCTCGAGGAGTACCGCACAGCAAGAAAAAAAACCGGCCGCACCAAAAAAACACAGACGAGATGTGCGGGGCCGAAAACAAAAAAAATCGAGAGTGACGCCTGAGGCGGAGAACGGCCGCAAAAAAACGAGAGTTACACCTGAGGCGAAGGCCGGCTGCAAACAATCGTCAAGGCGTGCGCGGGAACAAAAAACAAATCGAGGGTCAGGACGGAGAGATTCGTGGCCTTCTTTTTTTTTTGGTGCTGCCTTATCGCGAGTATGCGATGGTGGCTACCAGGCGGATTAGCAGGGAGAACCTGGCTATACTACTCGTACCACAAGCTGCTGCCGCCACCTAGAAGGTGCTTTGGGCTTTGGTCTGCCTGTTATTTCCCCTTTGTTATTTTTCCTTGTTACTTTCTCCTTGGTTCTTTGTCTTACTCTGTTCACAAGCAGTGGTGTTTTTTGTTATTTCTTCTTTTTTTCAGCTCGTTCTTTTTCAAGTGTAGGCCACCTCGCCTGCGGGGGGGGGGGCACGACAGATTGTTTCTCTTAGATTTTGCTTTCATTTTTCTTCTTTTTCTTTTTCGACTTGTCTACCTTGTTTTTGTTTTCTCTTTGATTGTTTCTTTTCGTTTCACTATTTCATAGATTGCGTATGTCGTGCCTGTCGTATCTAGTATGATGACATGGCTTTGCATTGCCCACTGCAGTTCACACTGCACACGTGGCAACGTAGTATCTCTGTGGCGTAGGTTTGTGACCACAGAACTTGTATCTCTTCTAGGATGGAAGAATCGGCACGGACACTGGTTGTGCTGGATGTCGACGGGTAGAAAGAACGGTTTAATGTGAAGAACACACACACACACACACACCTGTCGTGACTACTGTTTCCTGATACGTTATGCATGGTCACTGCTATAAACGGCAGTAGTGCTACCCGAATACGAAGTATATGTACTCTATCGTAGTTTCTACGTGTATCCCTCGCCGCTGGTACCCATCAGACTCCATCATCCCGGACAGAACTCGGGGCTCGACACTTGGCCACCCATCAGATTCCATCCCGGAAAAGCTCGGGCAGAGACACTGATCCCACCCAGGGAAAACTCGGGCCCCGATGTTTGGGCCTCATTCCGCCCAGGAGGACTCTCGGGCCCAGTTATTCGGGCCCTCGTTCCGCCCGGGAGAAAACTCGGGCCCAGGTGCTCGGGGCCGAACAAATTCCCTGGGTACCGATCTCTCGTGTCCCCGCCAGAGCTCATGACCTTGCGCTCCAATCTCCCCCTCTCTGTCATCGGCCTGGGTTCATCATGTTACAGCTGGCACCGAAGGAGGGGCCGCTATCGGCTCGGTCTCACCTCGATAGCCAGCTGTTGTCGTTCGTTGAGAGAGTCCTCATGGGGATTTCCTCCGTACCTCGCTCCTAAATCCTCTCAGGCCACGGGGTGGCCAGACGCCACGAGAGTCAAGTGTTGGTATTGCTCAGCGAATGCGACGTGGGATTAACTGACATGCACGTTATGGGCAACTGACATGAACGTGGTGGGCAAGACTCATCACGGTGTGTGAACAGGATATGGTTTGACTTGTTTCTTTCGTTCTTTGGTGGGATTGACTAACCCCAGGTAGGGCCAGAGAGCACCCGCATCGACCATTACAGCCGATACGGGGTTTCCATGACCCAGACAATGGCCTCCCCCGCCGGGGACACTCCATTGTATACCTACATCGATATGACAGCGAGCCATCCTACGACTTTATCGCTGCCTTACACGATGCACCCTCCGTGCGTCACTGGTCAGGTCAGTCAACGTACATCACAGAATACCCTGTCGCCCACCTGGGCGACTCCTGAAGCCCGTAGCGCTGCAACAATTGTCCAGGCTGACATCGTAGCTGATTTTGGCTCGAAAAGGCCAACTTGTACCTGTTTTTTTCTACTATCTCTAGCTTTCAACTGATTTTGGCCAACTTTGAACCAATCAGAGGGGCCACGTACGTACACTGTTTTTTTTTTTTTTTTTTTTTTTTTTTTTTTTTTTTTTCTTGCGCTGACTCTCCGTGATTTTCATTTCATTTTTTCTCTTCCTCTTCCTTTTCTGATTGATAAGCCGTACTCAAGGAGCCGTGTGGCGTGGTTGGAAGACGAACCTGCTCTGCTCGGCTCGTATTGTCTGACGCCAAGGGGCTGGGCATAGTTGACGAACGCAGGGCGGAGACGGCAGTCTGGGTAGCAAGGTACCAGGCGGATTAGCAGGGAGAACCTGGCTATACTACTCGTACCACAAGCTGCTGCCGCCACCTAGAAGGTGCTTTGGGCTTTGGTCTGCCTGTTATTTCCCCTTTGTTATTTTTCCTTGTTACTTTCTCCTTGGTTCTTTGTCTTACTCTGTTCACAAGCAGTGGTGTCTTTTGTTATTTCTTCTTTTTTCCAGCTCGTTCTTTTTCAAGTGTAGGCCACCTCGCCTGCGGGGGGGGGGGCACGACAGATTGTTTCTCTTAGATTTTGCTTTCATTTTTCTTCTTTTTCTTTTTCGACTTGTCTACCTTGTTTTTGTTTTCTCTTTGATTGTTTCTTTTCGTTTCACTATTTCATAGATTGCGTATGTCGTGCCTGTCGTATCTAGTATGATGACATGGCTTTGCATTGCCCACTGCAGTTCACACTGCACACGTGGCAACGTAGTATCTCTGTGGCGTAGGTTTGTGACCACAGAACTTGTATCTCTTCTAGGATGGAAGAATCGGCACGGACACTGGTTGTGCTGGATGTCGACGGGTAGAAAGAACGGTTTAATGTGAAGAACACACACACACACACACACACTGCTGTTTCTCTCCGTATGTATGCGTCTGCCCTCCCTCGGTTGAAATTATTCTGCATTACGCAACGTTGTTGTTGTTGTTGTTCTTATATTAACTCTCTGACGAAGGAGCCCGTGGTCACACAAAAGGTGCTGGAGCCCTAGGAAGATCCAAAAAACAAATAAACTCTGCACTCGCACGTACACGTTGTACGTCAAAGTACGTATCTACATAAATATGCATACATGAGTATGCTGGTTTCACTTTTTTTCTTCTTTGGGGTGTGCGACGTGCTTCAGTTATTGAATAGTTGTTGTGTCCTACTGCCGCTGCTTTGTTGTTTTCTATGGTCACAGCGGTCCATACATCACCATGGTCTTTATCTGCACCACCCCGTGTCGAGTTTGTCTCAGGTGTGATACAGCAAGATAATTTCGTGCCGAGCTGGCAGTTCCGCGAGGACGGTCAAGAAGATTTAAGCTGTCAACGGTGGGGGGGCGCCAGAGTAAATACTCTTCTTGGCGCCCCCGCCGTCGCAGAACAAACGAAGCCTATTAACAGTGACTCTCTGCAGGTCCAAGTGAGGCCCGTGGTATCTACACTCTCAAGAAAACTAAACGACTTAGATTTTGGAGGCCATGTATGGCACGCTTATTTTTTTACCCGACTTTCATGGACAGAACACCGCTCGTGGCGCGCGTTTTTTACTTGGTCTTGGTATACACCTGATTTTGGCTCAAACGGATCAGGTATAATTGATTTTGGCATTTATTTGCCCTTTTCAAGTCTTCGTCAGCTAAACTCATACCAGGTACCAACTAACATATTTATATTCAACACGTCTTACATGTCTCCTTTGTGCTGTCGGTTTGTTGTCTATAGTCTATGTTTGCAGGTCCGTAAGGATTGTGTCTACTGCAAAGGAACTATCAAGGACAACGGCATCTTGATCGGCCTGTGCAAGCCCCCCCTGCACTTCTCGGGCTTCAAGCACTCCAGGAAGCTCTCCATCGCCCACGACGAGCAAGTTCAAGGCGAACGCCACGCGAAGTTCGGCGAATAGGCTCGGGTGGAACTGGAGAAAAGCACCGCCAAGCGGGAAGGCTGTGTCGGTCGATCTTCTCGGTTCGAGCTCGGAATAGATCTTCGCACTTTAAGAGTCTGTTCTCGTGTCTATCATGATCTGCCGGTAGAGCATCATACACAGTTGATTTGCCTTTGGTCTGCGCCTGGGGTCTGAATATAGAGGTGTTCGCGGGCGTTTGGTTGCAGCGTGCGCCTGCGTCTATAATTTTTCAATACTTTCAGCAAACATCCGTTGCGCGTGTGCTTGCAAGTCTGCATGCGGGTACTTTGACTTCATGCGTGGGGAGCGGACTGGTTCATTTTTTTTCGGTGGGGGTTTCTTCACCGAAAAAGAGTGTCAGGTTTTGCATCGCTTTCATCACGCTAGTGCCTTGGCGAGTGCCAAGGTCTAACTGACTTTTGTGCATCCTCTCTGGGTGCTGTGGACAACGAAAGATCCTGTTTTTTTCAATCTACCTTGGGTGTTTGCCAGTGTGCTGATTCCGTTGATATTAGCGACATTCGCGTTTGCGAGGGAAATTTTGCTACTACTTACTCCCGTCGCTTCGACGTCTTTGCGTTTCACGCCGGGCCCGGGCCCACTGCTAGGCTGAAGACGTTTTTCCTGGAGGAATTCCTGTCGTATTAATAGTTGGTTTGGGCGTCCGCCAAAGGTTTCGTTCGTTGTCGAACTGTTAGGGGTCGCAGGACATGTATGTGTCTACTGGCGCTGCGATTCGTCGAGCAAGTGCTTACTGTCGAAGTTGCATAGCACGCTCATGTCGCCTTCATATATCATAACAGCTGTAATACATAATTACTACCTGCTTTTTCGGTCATTAGAACTGCTCTCTTGCGTCACCCTCATCTGCATGTTCCACTACTATTTCCCTTTTACTAATTCATATTTGGTTGTTAACAGGTACATTTGAGCTATTGTCCCAACTGCACCACATACAACATAACTGTGTGTGTGTTCTTCACATTAAACCGTTCTTTCTACCCGTCGACATCCAGCACAACCAGTGTCCGTGCCGATTCTTCAATCCTAGAAGAGATACAAGTTCTGTGGTCACAAAGCTACGCCACAGAGATACTACGTTGCCACGTGTGCATTATGCCCTGGAGTGGGCAATGCAAAGCCATGTCATCATACTAGATACGACAGGCACGACATACACAATCTATGAAATAGTGAAACGAAAAGAAACAATCAAAGAGAAAACAAAAATAAGGTAGACAAATCGAAAGAGAAAAAGAAGAAAAATGAAAGCAAAATCTAGGAGAAACAATCTGTCGTGCCCCCCCCCCGCAGGCGAGGTGGCCAACCCTTGAAAAAGAACGAGCTGGAAAAAAAAGGAAGAAAAATAATAAGAAAAAACACCACTGCTTGTAAACAGAGTAAGACAAAGAACCAAGGAAAAAAGTAACAAGGAAAAATAACAAAGAAAGGGGAAATAACAGGCAGACCAAAGCCCAAAGCACCTTCCAGGTGGCGGCAGCAGTTTGTGGTACGAGTAGTATAGCCAGGTTCTCCCTGCTAATCCGCCTGGTACCTTGCTACCCAGACTGCTGTCTCCGCCCTGCGTTCGTCAACAGTTACTATGCCCAACCCCTTGGCGTCAGACAATACGAAACGAGCAGCTTAGCTGTAATAATACATAAATTACTACCTGCTTTTTCGGTCAATAGAACTGCTCTCTTGCGTCACCCTCATCTGCATGTTCCACTACTATTTTCCTTCTACTAATTCATACCAGGTATTTGGTTGTTAACAGGTACATTTGAGCTATTGCCCCAACTGCAGCACGTACGTACAACTGCAATTAATTGGTGGAATAGTCCAAACCAACCCACCAAATACGTATTTCGGCAAGAAGAGTCTTCTTACACGCTACGCTCATGCCACTCCGAAGGGATAACTTGTACCTGGTATATAATATATATATATATATATATTATGTATATATATACATATTATGGGCGCTATGATTTTACCAACGTATTCACGTTGTGAGAGAGCAAATTACTTACTTGTGTGTGTGTGTGTGTGTTCTTCACATTAAACCGTTCTTTCTACCCGTCGACATCCAGCACAACCAGTGTCCGTGCCGATTCTTCAATCCTAGAAGAGATACAAGTTCTGCGGTCACAAAGCTACGCCACAGAGATACTACGTTGCCACGTGTGCAGTGTGAACTGCAGTGGGCAATGCAAAGCCATGTCATCATACTAGATACGACAGGCACGACATACGCAATCTATGAAATAGTGAAACGAAAAGAAACAATCAAAGAGAAAACAAAAACAAGGTAGACAAATCGAAAAAGAAAAAGAAGAAAACTTGTACTTAAGTCTAAATGTGGGCTGGTGTGGATGGTATTGGTACATGTTGTTTGTTGTTGTTCTCACGTTAACTCTCTGACGAAGGAGTCCGTGGTCACACACATCAGTCCAGCCAAATATGCCGCGCAATTAGAAAGTTCCCCCACAAAAACTCGTAACAATCATAGAAACGTCTCCGGGTCTCTGGGTAGTCCATCGTCGATACAGTTCAGGACGGATGCCACTGTGACAGCAAGGAACAATCAAGAGCAAGCATCAAGAACCGTTCACGAGCAAGCATCTTAGGAACGTTCCTGTCCGGTTACGTCACTGCAACGATTCTGTAGCGTAAATGTCTATTAAAGTAGTACTAATAGTACTGTAGACATGTATAGAGCCGAGAGCGTGATCGAGCTGTGGTTGCAAACGCACCCACCAAGCTCACAAACAGTTTGCGCAGCTCTGTTCAGTCGTCTGCGGTCTGGCGCAGAGAGAGCCACCTTTTCAGCATCATCAGCCGGCTCTTTCGAGCGGAGCACACGCGAACGCGCCTATAACACCGGCTCGCGCCAAGCCTCCGGGCTCCTACTACTGTTGCACGCCAACGATATCGACAACGCCACCAGCGAGCACCGCCTTCTACGTATCGTCATTCCTGGTTCGGAGACACTCAACGTGGTGAGCTCATATTGTTGCAATGTATAGTCTACCGCGGGTTCATAGGGGGGTATACTGCAAGGCTGTTCACGTCTTGCTTTGTTTTGCGGAGCAGGATCTACAACTACCAGGAAGCATCCTGGAGTATGGGCACGTCCTGAATGTCGATACACAGCAACAAAATGCTGAAGAGACAAACGCGAAATCGAAAAGGGCTAACGATGACTGTTTTTTAGGTTTATTCCAGTATTTTCACGAAATTTAGGTATTTCTCGGTTTTTTCCCATAGGAAAATACCGAATTTCGGGAAAAAACTGAAACAAACTGAAAAACACTCCTCGTTAAGATTGACCCTAAAGGCATATCGCTTCGGTGCACTTCTTCACTGTTTCCCTTGGGAGAGCTTATATCGTAAACGGAAGTTGTTTACCCGTGGTGCCAATGATTGTGTGTGACTTGTTTTCGGGTACTACTCGCGAGAAAAACCGGATAAACTGCTTTTTGAGCGTAGCCCTTTTACACAGTAGAAAAACAACCCGTCAGCATGATAGTACTACATCATACCAGGTACCCGGTACCTGTTTTTCGATGGACATCCCAGAAAGAGGGCATTTTGTGTTCGTTTTTATGGTGTTGTTGGTATTGGTGTTGGTGTTGGTGTGAGTTATGCAGGTAGGTGGCGTACACCTCCGACGTACATACGCGTACCGGTACTTGTAGGCCAAAATATTTTTTCGGAAATAACGTACAACAAGTTTCGCCTTTCCACCTACCTACACTACTACACCGTGTACGTGCTAATTCGACGATACACTCGTAGTACAACCAACTGCTGTCGTAACAGCAGTAATACATACGTACAAAGGCCTCTAACGAATCGAAAGACACCTTCGATATTTTGACTCCGATCTCGCGTGCCTCGTACAAAGGTAGGTGCAATTGCTACAGTACAGTGGTATCTACGGTTTAAGAGAGCCCAGTTTAAGAGAAATGCCGGTTTAATCCTTTTGGGACCGCAGTCCTGTTTTCGGGACAAACTACTTCAAATTGGGGTGGTTGGTCCCCAAAATGAGACTGCAGTTCTAAAAGGGTTAACTTTCAGGACCGCAGTCCCGTTTTGGGGACAAACACTCAAACTTCAAGTAGTTTGTCCCCCAAAACGGGATTCTAAATTAAGAGGTCAAAACATCTTGGCACACCACTCTCTTAAATCGAACCCATATTCTCCAGAGTCGAACCCACCGCAAAACCAACGCTCTTGTACAACAGTAGCCCAGAAATTAAAACTCAGTACGTACCGCAGCAGCAGCAGCAGTAGCAAGGTTAGGGTTTTAGCGAGGCGCCGGCGGGTCTGAGACTGGCAGCTGGCGCAGAGTCAACGCGGGCTTCTTTCTATGGATGCGGTGGCGGCATGGTCCGGCATAGCGGAAAGCGACGACGTGGCTGGAGTGAGTGGTGGTTACAGATCTGAGGGATGAACTTTGTGATTTGCTGCTTTCCCAACTGAACGTAGACGACTCGGATGACGACCAGGCCGATTATTCGGCGGTAGACTAGGATGAGCAGTGCGCGCAGCCCGTACTCTATGCTCGTCCGCCACCGTACTCTAACGTTGCTGGGCAGTTCGGGGAACTCAAGGGGTAGCTGGGCGGTGCAACATGGCTGAGGTGTCGCACCATCTTCGTAAGGCCAAGCTGGCCTGGATGGGCGAGGTTGGGTCAAGGAAAACGAAGCAAACTTGCATCGCAGACCTCGTGTAACGTTGCAGAAGCTGTCGTACTAAGGTCTGGTGCCGGGTAGGAGAGGTGCAGGTGCTTTACTCTGGCTGGTTGTGAAAATTACAGCAGTGCTGCTGTACTCTTCCGTGTCGTGACGCGTGCGACGCGCATGCTCTCTGTGTTCTGTTGGCCGCTATGTATGGTCAAGATGTTAAAAAATAGCTTGTATGTATGCCACCGAAGATAATTGTGTGTTTTTTCTATATATATATCGGATATAAAAAAGGAGGGATCGTTTTGGATGCGTGGCCTGTGGCTCACAAACACAATATATATGTAAACAGCACATAATATATACCAGGGTATGCTCTTTCAACGCTTCGATTAGGCACCAGCTCACAAGAGCCCCTTCCATCCCTCTTGATTCCACGCACAGGATGTCTAAATCCCATACATTCGGTTTAATAAAGGTTGCTAAGTAACCGTGGTAACAGAAACCTCTACTAAACCCTCTCTTAAACCGATATACTAAAAAGTTGGTATAAGAGAGTTTTTCCTTGGTATGCCTGTTGGTATGGCACGCCCCTCTCTTAAACCGTAGATGTCCCTGTAGTGTGGGATGTTCAAGTACTAAGAGTTCATCTCTTACGTAAGTCTACTTACTACATCTCAGGTATTATACCATTTTTACATTTTTACACTGTTGTTGTACTCGTACGTATACCTCTGACGTATCAGAATCTCATATTGCGTTTACGTACTATTAATAGTATTGATAGGGTGCCTCGGAGGTTGATACTAATGCTGTAACAATAAATCGCGAATGTCTTCAATAATTGCAAATATTTTTATACCTGGTACCAGCCAGGTACCTGGTACCAGGTATGCATGCGGTCTTACAAGAGGACGAGAATTATGATTATGTGTGTGTGTGTGTGTTCTTCACATTAAACCGTTCTTTCTACCCGTCGACATCCAGCACAACCAGTGTCCGTGCCGATTCTTCCATCCTAGAAGAGATACAAGTTCTGTGGTCACAAAGCTACGCCACAGAGATACTACGTTGCCACGTGTGCAGTGTGAACTGCAGTGGGCAATGCAAAGCCATGTCATCATACTAGATACGACAGGCACGACATACGCAATCTATGAAATAGTGAAACGAAAAGAAACAATCAAAGAGAAAACAAAAACAAGGTAGACAAGTCGAAAAAGAAAAAGAAGAAAAATGAAAGCAAAATCTAAGAGAAACAGTCTGTCGTGCCCCCCCCCCCGCAGGCGAGGTGGCCTACACTTGAAAAAGAACGAGCTGGAAAAAAGAAGAAATAACAAACAACACCACTGCTTGTGAACAGAGTAAGACAAAGAACCAAGGAGAAAGTAACGAGGAAAAATAACAAAGGGGAAATAACAGGCAGACCAAAGCCCAAAGCACCTTCTAGGTGGCGGCAGCAGCTTGTGGTACGAGTAGTATAGCCAGGTTCTCCCTGCTAATCCGCCTGGTACCTTGCTACCCAGACTGCCGTCTCCGCCCTGCGTTCGTCAACTATGCCCAGCCCCTTGGCGTCAGACAATACGAGCCGAGCAGAGCAGGTTCGTCTTCCAACCACGCCACACGGCTCCTTGAGTACGGCTTATCAATCAGAAAAGGAAGAGGAAGAGAAAAAATGAAATGAAAATCACGGAGAGTCAGCGCAAGAAAGAAAAAAAAACAAAACTAAAAGAGAAGACAAGGGAAGACCACGTTCGAGCCAGCTGCACCAGTTGGTAGCACTAGTAGTATGGTCATATTCTACTTCCTAGTCGACTTGGTGCCTTGCTACCCTGTCTGCCATCTCCTTCCTACTTTCGTCTACCGCCGTTTCCCTTCTACCCCTCCTGGCGACGTTCGATGGAAGAAAGTACCTGCAGTCTGTATTTCCGCAAACACTCTGCTATCAATACGTATATACATAGCTACGCTGCAATCCTGCAAAGAGGTACCAGGGCAAAGTCATGTGTACCGTTCACCTGCCCTCAAATCAGTGGAAATTTCCGAACCCTTTCTTGGAGTACAACCAATCACTCATGATAAACATTGGCGCAGATCACCTATTAATAGTCCATCAGGACAGCACGTCAAGCTTGGTTGGTTGTGTGGGTAGCATCAAGCAACAGCGGGGAAATTACGAATTGCGTCGGCGCCATAACTAAATACACACCTGGTAGACTTATGTGAATATGTTTAGGGCATATATATCCCGGTTTTTTTTTTCTCCCGTGACATTTCCCGTGATTTTGAGCCCGGATTGTGGTTGTCCCGTGGTCTTGTGATGAATGTGCAATCCCTGTCCCGTACAAATAAATTCCGCGGAAATACCTAGAAGTACCTATGTTCCGTTCCAGCGTCAAGGAAAAGTGCATATGCCATTCCTGCTCAAACGACCCCCCGCGCATGTATACATATATATGTATATCCCGATCCCGTTCAAGCATGTCCGGCAATATGTGATGACACAACGAATCCTGCGGATAGAGTAACGCCAAACATCGCTAGCACGTCTATACACGTACATGCTAATAATTTTCCCACGCAGGAGGAATGACTGTAGCACAGGTCGTGACAGTGTCCATACTGTACGCCCCTCGGCTGCTCCCCAGCCGGGGTGGAGCTCCGGCCTGCGGCTTCCCCAACACGTGCTAGAGCTCCCAGTGGAGCGCGGCGTTGACCTTGCTTGCGCGTCTAAACTAGCGTTCGAGCATGGTCGAGCCGGCGGTGATGGCCAGCGATATGGCGGAAATTTTTCTCGCGGATTGTTTCCACGCGGCAGTGCTGCCTGCGGTACCCGTGTCGTATCACCGTCGCGGAAAGCGTGGAACTCGTAGCGAACGGAGAAGAGAGGCTAGGGTCCACGTGAGTAAGCACCCCATTCGGCGTCATCTAGGAGATGATGGGCGTCGAGGCGCGTTGGGATTGCTGCCCCCAGCACGTCGAAAAATCCTCTGCACGAACCGGGCCGGGCGAAAAAACACGGAACGGAAGAAACCCACCGCCTGGGAAAAGCGGAGGGTAGAGGAGAAAAAACACGCAGCACGGAAGAAGAGGAGGCAAGGTCGGAAAGGTTGCAGAGAAGCTCGAAGGTTACGCTCAGATGCCAGGGTGAGAGCTGGGGAACTCGTCGTGGGTACGTTCAATGTTCGCACACTCGCCTTCAAACGCAAAAATGGCATCGGCCACAGCGAGGTCATCATGAAGGTATGCCAGGAACTAGGATGCGATGTCGTAGGTCTCCAAGAGACTAGGCGAGACGGGCATAGCACGTTCACAGCAGCTGCATACACGATTTTTTGCTCTGGGGCAGACGGCAGCAAATACGAGAGGAAAGGCACCCATGGTGTAGGACTAGCTGTCAGGGAGTCTATTGTGGCAGGTGTGGGCAAGGATGGTCTCGAGGTGGAGTGCGTTAGTGCCAGACTGATGAAAGTTCGCATTCAACTTGAGGGCAAATCAAATGCTGTTTCTTTTGTTGTCGGCTATGCGCCGATATTGGATGCACCCGTTCGCGAGAAAGATCATTTCTGGAATGAACTGAACAAATTCGTCTCGGGGGTCCCAAGTGGGGATCACCTACTTGTGCTCTTGGATGCAAATGCTTGCACTGGCAAGCGAGAGAGCGGATGCGCCGGCAGCAAGGTGATGGATGAATACGGGCGCGATGAATTGAACAACAACGGAGAGCGACTACTCCTCCACGCAGCTGACAACAGGCTTGGCGCTCCTCAACGCGTTCTTTGCCACACCTACTCGCGGAGTGTCGTACACTTTCCAATTTCCAAACTCCGGGAAGGGCCAGTGTAGGCTAGACTACATCCTTACTCGGCAAGTTGATCGACGCCTGGTCCGCAACATGACAGTACGGAAACCACCAGAGGATCGGCATGAATCGGACCTCAACCTCGTGGTCCACAATATTCGCCTCTTGGATCGGTTTGCGCCGAATCGGAGGGTAAAAGCAGGTAGCGGAAAACGACCGATTGATCTACAACAGTTGATGGCAGACCCCGGTATCCGAGCGGACCTCTAAAGGGAGATAACCAAACTCCCCCCCCCACCGCCTGGTACAATCGGGAGTGCCGATGATAAGGCGACTGCTCTAGTGGAGACCGTGCTGTCGACTGCTGTGGTGCAAAACTAGCACCTCATACCAGTCGAAAACAAGGGCCGCTGGGCTGGTGTACGCCCGAAGAGGAAAAAGCAGAGGTGCAATCACGATGGCAGGAGAAGGAAAATGCGAGGACGCAACTACGTGCTAACCCGGAAGACAAAAATCTGCGAAAATCTGTGAAGAATGCCACTAAACAGCTCAAACGTGCGAGGACGGACGGAGTGCAGAAGTTCTTCGAGGAATACGTCCGTCAGCTTGAAAGGCGTATCCAAGAAGGCGTTCAGTATGGGTTCTACAAGCACCGTGAGGGGATGAACGTGGAAGGAAAGAGGACTTTCCATTCGCAGTATATCAGGGACGAGGAAGGTAGATTACTACGAGACATAGGCCTCATCCGGGAACGATGGGTAAGGTGGTTCCATAAGCTGCTAAACACCAAGTCATCGACCCTCGACCCGACTATCGTCGATGAGCTCAAGGTCTGGCCCTTGTGCAGTCCGCTGGACGACGCCCCGTCTAGATACGAGGTGGAAGACGCGATCAGGGCGATGGCGAACCGCAAGGCGGTTGGGCCTGATGGTCTCCCAGCTGAACTTCTGAAGGTCTTGGACGACGAGGGAGACTCGGACACCTTGGGAAGCTTCTACGAGATTATCGTCGCTGTGTGGAGGGGAGGGGTCGTGCCGCAGCAATGGAAGGATGCAACGGTTAAGGTGCTGCACAAGAAGAAAGACAGAACGGAGTATGGTATCTATCGTGGCATTTCCCTTGTCGCGCATGCCGGCAAAGTACTCCTCAAAGTCATCGCGCGCCGACTCAGCGACTACTGCGAACGGGAAGGCATCCTGCCAGAGAAGCAGTTTGGCTTTAGGCCCGAACGATCGACGGTCGACATGATGTTCGTGGTGCGACGCTTGCAGGAATTGGCAAGGAAGAAGGACACTCCGCTGTTCATGTGCTTTGTCGACCTCACCAAAGCCTATGACTCCGTCGACCGAACCCTCCTGTTGGCTGTCTTGGCTCGCTTTGGCGTGCCACCTAGAATGCTCACCGTTATCCGCCGATTCCACGACGGCATGCGAGCATGCGTGCGGCTGGATGACGGCGAGTGCTCAGATATGTTCGACGTGACACAGGGCCTACGGCAAAGGTGTGTGCTCACGCCATTGTTGTTCAACATGTTTTTTACAGCGGTGCTGCGTGTGGCGGAGAAACGTTTCGCTGCTGACAAAAGCCATCACGGACAGCTTGGTGCAACTCCAACACAAGCAGGAGAAAGAAGAAGAAAAAGAAGAGGGGGAAGGCGCGGGCCGGGCACGCCGACGGACAGGGGAATGATAAAGAGGCCCATACACTGTGGACTATGCTCTATGCTGACGATGCGGGCATAGTATCGAGATCACCCAACGGCCTGGAGAGGATGATGACGGTGATCGTGTCTGCATGTGCCGCTTTCGGCCTGACGGTCTCGGAGGCCAAGACGGAGATAATGTGTCTGCAAACGAAAGATGGGGGGAACGTGCCGTTCACCGTCACCACAGCCAGCCAAGCGTACAAACAAACGACCGAGTTTGTGTATCTGGGCGGGGCTATCAGCGCAGATTGGACGGGCAGAAGTGTCGAGGTAACACGTCGACTCCAGAGGGCATGGGCATGCTTCGGACGGTATAAGATGGAAATCTATGACCGCCCGGGTGTGCGCCAACGCCTGAAGGTGCGAATACTGAGAGCCGAGGTGATCGAAACGTTGCTCTACGGTTGCGTTACTTGGAGCCCGAGCAAGACTGAGTACGGTAGGCTACGGGAGGTCCACCACAAGATGCTCCTCCGATGTATCGGCTGGCGAAAACGAAAGCGCGAAGACCACATTCTAGCGCGCTTCTCAGAACAAAATCTGAGAGCGTTGAGACGACGGTACGCAGATGTAGGCTCTTGTTTGCGGGCGTTGTGACACGCATGGGAGAGGAGCGTCTGCCGAAGAGGGTGATGTTTGGGGAGATGGTTTGGGGTAAGGGTTACTCCGGAGGACAGGAGTGGGACTGGATGAGGTACCTTGAGGAGGAGCTCAAGGAGTTCGGCATCAAGCTCGAAGGGTGGCGCGAGGCAGCACAGAAAGCCGGCAGATGGTTCCGACGGGTCGAGGAAGGGGCGGAGGCCTTCATGCGGAAATGACATACAGATGAGAAGGAGGCATCGGCAGAACGGCATATAATAGCTGCAACAACGACCACAGCCGTTGACGCCAACGCGAGTGCGCAGAATGGCAGGGAAGAGGGGGGGGGGCGAAAAGGGGACGAGGGGGAATGGGGGGATGAGGGGGGGGAGGCGGTCTGCCCAACAGGCTGAAGCCTGGTTATGGCCATCATCGTCATGATGCACTCCCTTCTTTGGGACCCAAGTAACTAGCATGGTGCCATCTGGGCAACTTTGCGTGTGTGTCTGTATTCTCCAGTGCCTGCCTTTCGTATTTTCTTTCCCCCCCGCCCGTGGTTATCGCTTTTTGTCCCTTTTTTATCATATTTCTTTCATTCCCGTTTGTACCTCTTTGTGTCTTTGTTAGTATGGTCCGTTTTGCCTTTTTTGCGTTTTGCTATCTGTTTCTGTTTTTGTTTAGTTTTTTGTTTGTTGCTTCGCTTCATCTTCTTTTTTAGGTTTTGGTCTGCTATTCATAGTCTCCTTTTTGCTTCCCTGGTGTCTGCAGTGGTGGAGTGCGTATGCTTGTTTTTTGTTTTTTTGCCTCTGTTTACTACCGAGCGAGGTATTTCTTCCACTCACTCCAGAGTTATTCATTTGAGCCTGTCCTGCGACCACGGACTGCATTGTATTGTGAGTTAATGTGAGAACAACAACAACAACAGTGTCCGGTGCCGGGTTCGAAGTTCACGCGTCGCTGCGTTTCTGATATATTTTATATTTAGTAATAGGTTTTTAGGCAAGTAGACGTACACCTGGTCCATTAAAAACGAGTACAACTCACACACCACGAGTCCTGCGGTTGGCCAGCTTCGCACCGGTACCTGATTTTAGCCAGGTACACCTGGATTTGTCTACATGGTCTACGGCAGTAGCTTCCAACTGTTCTTGTCTTGAGCCAATCAGAGGGCATAAAACACTGTTTGTCTCCTCTCTATACGCGCTACTACTGCTGTTCTGTACAAATAAATATGCATCCTAGCGATACCATCACTACGCAGGAGTGAGTGTGGTCACCAGTCACGGGACCCAACCAAGCCATTCACATGCTCCAAATAATGCAAACACTTCGTATCCGACGTACGTATGCTACGTTAAATATTCACTACTGCTGTTTATGCGCAAAGCAAATCAAGGCCAACATCGCCGAATGTGGTGCGTGTGTTTTGCGGTATATGGCTGTTTTTGACCCAAAAGAACACGTCTATGCCCCAGGTTTGGCTGTTGACCTTGTAGTATACGATGGATTTCAACAAACAAATCTGTGCTCCTGTAGTGTCGGAACGTCGTTTTCCGGGCGTCGTTATGGATGCTCGAAACTACTGTGTCCGTTATATGATAACGCTCCGCGGAATCTCAGCTCAGGCGAGCGCCACCCGATCTCCTCCGGACGAACGGCTGAGCCACGCCGAAGAAAACCCCTGGTGTCTCCGGCGAAGAAGGAGGTGCCGCCGACGAACTCGACCAACGGGGATCGTCGGGGAACGTCCAAACGCACCCTCCCGGGGACGGTTAGATTGGTCTCAGGGGGATGAGGGCGACTCTCCCGGACGGAAGGGTTTTCCAAGACTTTTGGAGGCGTTTTCCTCGGGGGTGTGGCTTTTTGTGTCCCCTGTTTTCGATTTCTATGTGCATGGAAGTTTTTATTATTATTTTCTGGGATTATACTCTAATTATATCGTACCAGTATCCCCGTATTTTTTGTTACTTATGTCCGGGGTGCGTATGTCTTTACGAAATTTAGTTTACGTTCGTACGTAGTAATATATAAATATATATAGGTTCCCCTCCGGGGGGTGCCTAGGGGAGTGGCGCAATAGCGAAATAATACTCTATGCATTCCTGCACACCTGTTTAGAAGTACACTGCTTGTATTAGCTGCATCCACTCACCATCACCATTGATGTGAAGAACACAAACACTTTTTTCCACTCACCATCACCATTAATAATGTGAAGAACACAAACACTTTTTGTTAGATGTAGACTGCTTGCGGAAATAAATGGTGTGGGATCATTACTACATTCATAATATAAAATAGGGTACAGATAAGTGGATATTGATTCTGAACAGATGACTCGCGGCGATCAACTCAATGCATGCGGCGTAAACATAAGTACAAAAAAGTTGCGCGTGGTCGACGTTGCGCCATAACGCTTTTGTGACCGACTGGATAACCTACAGCACGGATGTGAAGGTCCTAGTCCGTTGGGCTACTGGTAAAAGGCTAACCGATCGCCTACCCAATCTAAGCCCTATACCACTCTCCCCCCCTGGAACGGACCAGATTAATTTACGGCTTGACGCGTGACACCAGCACGCGGTTCTAATTCTGGGGATCCAGAAGTATTTTTCAGATTCTTGACGTGAGGAAACTCACTTTTCCTTTTGAAAAGCGATTTCATGGTGGACGTGAGATCCAACCACACGACCAACGACCCATGTTCTGCCGTCGTCGCCATTTGTGAAGGTTATATTAATAGTCCGTTGGGCTAAAGGTAAAAGGTTATCCGATCGCCTATCCAATCTAAGCCTCATAACACATACAATATATAGATATATTCCCCCAAATAAATGTTTCTTGGTGCGCAGGGTAACATGAAGGTTTCACAGATAAGTGCTCGAGAACAAATCGTAGTCCGAGTACTGAGACAGTATTGGAGTACTGGCGGCCAAAATATTGCGAGTGCTGAGAAGGCCCAAATACTGAGAGTAAGGAGAGTATGAGCAGTATCGAACCCCGAAAGCACAAGCAAGTGCGAGTATGTACCCGCAGTATCGAAACACGAAATACTTGGAGCACAGGCAATATCCGCATTACAGAGACTCGAGATACTGAGAGTACTCGCAGTGCATATCTCGAAATACTTCCAGTGCTCTAAGTACTCGAGTTGTCCCCAGCGAAAGTAATTTGCTCCAACTCCCAATCGTGGGACTATCTGTGAGCGTTTTATGCCGAACACTGGGCCTGAGAATTTGTCGACACGGTGCACAGGGGGTCGAAATATACTTCATACTCGAAGTATACCGAGCATATTGAGGGTATCTCGGTACTGCGAGTACTCGCAGACGCAGTACGAACACTACCAACGGACGAAATGCTGCTAGAAGACCAGTGCTCGTAGTACCCACGGTACAGAACCCCGATATACTTTAAGCACAACAGGGAGTATCCACCAACAGCAGCAGGCTAGTAGCGAACCCCGAATTGGTGCGAGCCCGAAAGTATCCTCAGCAGTATCTGAAGTAGTAGATAGTGCAGAACCTCGAAATACTGCGAGTACTCGCAGTATTTGATGTGCAAACCCCCCCGAAATACTGCGAGTGCACGGGGTACCTGCAGCAGTATTTTCTCGAACAAACTTGGTTTTATTCTCAAGTATAAGTAACAGCATTCCTGGTACCCACATTTCCTCAGGCAACCTCTCGGCCCCCAAGAGACGGATATATATATATATATATATATATATAGATATTTATGTATATCATAACTGTAAGGCCGTCGTCCGTATTCGCTGGCATCGCTCGGTACGAAGTAGACTGGCCGTGGGTTGATTCTTTGCCGAGACTGATTGCACATTATCGCACGTCCGACCGCGAAATCCGGAGCTTTGTTCAGACGAACCATGCCGCTGTGTACTGCACGAAATTGCATAAATTTAATAATACTCTAGAACTCACAGTACGCACGTATAGCAGTAGTCGTAGGTATCTCGAACCACATCGAACCAGAGGACCGATCCACAACAAACGTATCTCTAAGGCAAGGCCACGTCATCTATATTCCCTGGCCTTGCCCGACATGAAGCGGGGTGACAGTGGGTCCAAAATACCTCCCACCGGACACAACATCAATACGTAGACCAATAGCACGGAAAAAAACATTTCTGTCACACATTTTGGCCCGGGGAGCCACTCGGTCTCTCGGCGAGATCGACTTCGACGGAAACCATGCTCCTGGTACCGTACACATTGTGCCTATCTATAGGGCAACCTTTCGGTTCTCAGACGGCGGATTGATAGTAAAACTTAGAGGACGTCAGTTCTGTTCGCTGGCAATGCCCGACACTAAGTGGGCTGGCCGTGGGTTGATTATCTGTCGAGGTCGGTTTCCCATCGTTGCCTGTCCGATGGCCCAATCCGAACCTTTCTCTAAACGAACACTGCTGTGTGCTGAAGCACGAGACTGCTTGTGGCCGAGATTGTTTTTTTTTTTGTTTTCTGATCATTTTGATACTGTAAATCACAACACTTCAGCCAAATCATGGCGGTTGGTCCACACGGCACCCGCGAAGGTGGGGCTTGTCGCAAAATTGCTTGTATCCGCCCCCCCTACCCCTGTTGGAGTCATCAAAATCGAAGCTAACGCCCCACCGATTGTTCAATTGTTTTCGTGGATCATGCGTGAAGGGTGTGGGCTCAGGCGGCCTCAGCGACTCATTTTAACATGAGCCGGTGGCTCATGAACCAAAGGCCGGGGGGGCGCGTTCGAAACGTTCCATACTCGGGTTTTGAGTCTTGAGAGCCTATTCGTTTATACTCTCAGGAATGTAACTGTAAAATCATTCGATTTTTTTGTTGACTACCGACACTGCTGGGGTGTGTGTCTGGCCGCAATATTCCCTTGCGTGACGAACAGTGTTTGAGAGACCACTGGTATTTCGGGGGTAGACCTGGAATAAAACATCGAAACTCCCATTGACGCAAGGAATATTCTACTTGCATGTATTGGTCAATATTCAGTACAAACATATATCGTGGAGTACCATGGCGTTTGGATGCCGTACACCGCGGTAGGCACATTCCGCACTGATAGTCCGGTATTTTCCCGTTCTGGCTGCATTCGGGCTTGGGGAATACCCCACTAGCCGGATCTCCCACAGAAAATCTCGTTGAGTCTCGTCGTGGCTACATGCCCCACCCGAAGTCTCGTTGAGTCCCGTGGTGGCTGAATCTCGTCCCGGGGAGTCCCACGGTGGCTAGATCCCATACGAATAGGACCGTCAAGTCTGGAGGTAACTGAGTCCCGCGAGAAATTATCCCGGAGTGGAGAAGGGTATCCCAAGGAATGCACAGCAAACTTCGGGGGACTCTAACTCCCTGTGTATGGCGACGAGTGTTTATCGGTTGCATCTGCCCTCTTTTTGAGTTTTGTGTTTGCTCCCGCCCCTCGTCAACCTTCCAGGCGGCCAAGATAGGAAACCGCGCTTGGGCAGTGCGTGCGCGTCCAAACCCCCGCGTTGTTGCTATCTACTGTTCCTGTCGCTTCATCGAAGAAAGACTGCGAAACCTCCTTGTTGCTCGCGGTGGTTGGGTGCGTGGGTACAACCGAACCATTTGGGGGTACGAAGTGACTAACCACGACGGGCATCGAGCTGGTGCTGCTGGTGCTGCTGGTGCTGCTGGTGCTGCTGGTGCTGCGTCGACCCTAGCGTTTTTTCCGGCGATGGCGACTTGTTCAAAAGGTATGCTGTGATATGCACCTACGGTGTGTTTGCGATCCGCGATTCGACAGGTGGTGCGCCTTTTGTTCCCGAGGCTTCTCTCTTGAGGGGCTCCATGCCTCACCCAAAAAATTATCTCCGAGAAAAAACTTCAAAAGATGCAACCCGACGGGCTATCTATATCTACCCCCTGGCCTGCTGTAAGGCCGTGAGTACCGTTGAGCACCTATTCACCGTTTTCCAGCGGTAGAGGGCCACATTGTGCCTCGATGGGGGAGACTCAACCGCCATAAACATGCCACGGTGGGAGTCTAACCTTTTTGAGAAAGTATTTTCTGACCGGTTGAGATAGATCCCCAAGTGAGTCCAACCACCGGTTGGCATGGCACCTTGACCAATGCTCGTGATTTAGGTCTTGCGCACATCAATATTGATCGTGTTGCGAGGACAAACCTCTAGCGAAGTCAGGTTTCGGGGGAGACGAAAGAGCTCTCCACGCGAGTAATGCACCACCCCTATAAGGATTTTTTTGTTTTTTCGTTTGCTCATCCCATTTATTATCTCCGCCCATCTTCTTCTTCTCTCTCCTTCCAACTCGTAACTCAGATCCTCCGGGGTCACATCGTAGCAGGCTCTTCTACCCCCTTCCCGCTTCGGTACGTGCCATCATTTTTATCGCGAGAAGATTTCAGCCTTTTCTTCCCTCCTCGTCGACCCGCAGCGAATCGTGCCTACCCACGCTGCAAGGCGCTCTCAACAATTGAATCCTTTTTATTTTTTATTTTCATTTTTGCTCACTGACCACGGCCTGCTAGCCCTATCGTAGCACGCGTCGAAACAAGAACTGAGGGGGCCCGAGAAGGCGGTGGCATCCGAAAGCGGCACACCAGAGGGTTTGCCGCGCAGCATATCTTCGAATGAATGTGTATTTTCAAACATGGTGTGGCAATGCCGTAGGGCTGCATTGGCAACGTAACTCGGTCCAAGAGTCGTGACAGCGGCTAGGGGGGAGAGGCCGGGTGCTACTATTGCTTCACGGATTTTGAGAATAATGAAGTGCAGGGTTGAGCCACTGCAATTCGTTGCTTGTTAGGAGGGGTATTCCAGTTCACGTCGTCCACGCCAGTGCTCCTGCTGTAGGTAGACGTTTCAAAAGCGAGGTGAACAAGTGTTCAAGCTCAAGGTCGCGGTGTCTCTCTTGTTTTGGGTCGGAAGTGTTTTTGTGCGGGAAGCCCTCTGGGGGATTTTGGTGTCTACGAAAACAGCGACGTTGTTCATCGACATAGGGGGCAAAGTGCGCTCAAAACATTCCTCGGTAACTACTGCCGCTACCGACACCGAACACTAAAAATGCTTCAATATTGTTTTCGTTGGTAGAGCTGCCATATCTGTCGTCCATAATCGGAGACACTAGGTTTATCGCGAAGCTACAGTAGAGTGATTACCGGTAATACTGACGGTCGGTATCGATCGCAGGTGTTCGAGACCATAATAAAGGCCCGAGCGAACATAGTGCGCGATTCTGCTTGCCACAGCAGCTAGTGGGATCCAGGAAGAATTGGTTCAAAACCATACAGAATATATACTACTAGAGAGACCATACCCCTCTCGTACAGCATTCACCCCGAGACGTACACCAAGGTGACTAGGGTATTATTAAGACAAGGTCTAGCCATTAATGTATACGCGTGCTTCAGCCACCTCTTTTCCATTTCGCACATGATCGTGTATACTTCTCCAAGGAGTGGAGAGGCATTCAAAGCATATTCCATTTTGATCTAGTCTCAAGCGTTGAATATAATCCATAGGTGTTTCCTATATATATCGTGACACCACCCTCTTTTCCACCGGCAACTAACAGGTGAAGACGGCTTGGCCTTGGGCGCCCTGATCATAGCCCTCAACCATGGGTATGACGGAGTAAAATGGAACTTGCCAACGAGGAACCTCTATATGGTGTGCTTGGACCTGTGCCTTGCTTCGCGCAACCTGGCCATGTCGCATGTCGGCGTCAGCGCCGGTACACCACGCCATTTATGGTTACGTCACAAGCAGGGTGTTGTCCGGAAGAAACGACGTGTCTCACGCGTCCCGGAAATGCAAGCTCGCGCATTGACGTGGTCGTTACCCCCAGCGTGTATCTCGCACGGCGGAAAGCCACCCGGATGCCTGATGGCACGGTTATGGAGTTTGCTGGGTTCCAAGGCGTGCAGCACGGGCAGGAGCAACGCCTGGTGGCCGGAGACGCTGAGGGAAATGACGACAGGGCAATCCTTCAACTATGCAGTTGAGGATGTTGTGTGGCCGACATGCCTGAAGAAATTGGTGTTTGGTCGAGACTTTTGCCAAAGTGTCGATGGAGTTGAGTGGCCGCCCTCGCTGACGCACTTAACATTCGGCTTCTGCTTCGATATGCGTATCGACAAGGTGGTGTGGCCGCCCTTGCTGCGGCATCTTACCTTTGGAAATTGCTTTAATTGGCCAGTGGAAAGGGTTGCGTGGCCAGCATCGCTGAAACACTTGACATTCGGGGCTTCCTTCGACCTACCTGTCGAGCGAGTGCTCTGGCCGACCTCTATGGCATGCCTTATATTCGGGGACCGTTTCAACCAACCAGTCAACAGGCTCGCATGGCCGGCCTCTCTACGACAATTGACGTTTGGAGCTGATTTCGATCAACCGATTGAAGGAGTGACGTGGCCGATTGAGCTGCAGAGTATTGTGCTCGGGGATCGCTTCAATCAACCAATCCGTCATACACGATGGCCATCAGCACTACATCGGATAACCTTTGGGTCTTGCTTCGACCAGCCAATAGAAGAAGTGAGCTGGCCGACGTCGATGGCATGTCTAATATTTGGGGAGCGCTTCGACCAGCCAATCGATGAGGTGGTGTGGCCCCGCTCGGTCCGGCGTTTGGCGTTTGGATTTGACTTTAACCAACCCATCAGCAAGGTCCAGTGGCCGGCTTCGCTTGAGAGTCTGGTATTTGGTGAGCACTTCAACCAGCCAATCCACCGGGTGGTTTGGCCAGCGTTGCTGCAGGATTTGACGTTTGGACATACGTTCAACCAACCAATCGATGGGATTGTGTGGCCGGCTCGGCTGCGACGGTTAGCGTTTGGAACTAGCTTCGACCACCGTATCGACCGGGTCTCATGGCCTCTATCGCTACAACGCTTGACGTTTGGGGCTAGCTTCAGCAAGCCAATCCAAGGAGTTGTCTGGCCTCCCTCGCCTAATTGCTTTGTGGTTGAGCCAACGTTGAATCCGCCAGTCCAAGCCGCTACATTTCCGCGCTTGTTGAAGCATTTGACATTTTGGGTAGACCCTTACCGGCCTCTTGACAAGGTTGTCTGGCCCGATTCGTTACTGTATTTAACGTTTGGCCCATCCTTCAACCAGCCAGTCAGCGGGGTGATATGGCCAGCCACGCTGCGTAGTATCATATTTGGAGCCTCCTTCAACCAGTCCATTGCTTGGGACAAGTGGCCTGAGTCGCTTACGCGTGTGTCGTTTGGACGTCAGTTCGACCAACCCATCGAAAACGTATTGTGGCCGTACTGCCTGGAGCATTCGACTTTTGGGTTCAGGTTTGATCGACCAATCTGTAACGTAACTTGGCCGTCTTCGCTTCTGTACTTAGAGTTTGGGTCTCGGTTCAATCAGCCAATCACGGACGTCGTGTGGCCCCCTTCGTTGCTAATATTAAAGTTTGGGCGTTGCTTTAAGCGACCAATCAAGAACGTTCTGTGGCCGTCGTCCCTGAAGAAGTTGATTCGGGTTTCGTTGGTCCAGGAAACCGATGGCTGCATGGCTGGCTTCGTTCCGGCAGCTGAGCTACCCATTCACCATCGCCAAGCCGATTTGACTCATGCAAGCGACGAAGCCTGAAATTTGCAGGAGGAAGAACGTAACGACCCCATCGAGAAGAGTGGGTGGGTGGGTGGGTGGGCGCGCGCGAGTATGATGCAGTACTCGGCGCTGTGTAGACGCGTGCTGCGACAGGGTTACGTTTTGTTTTAACCTGAAGCTTTCTGACCGCCAGGGCGGGGCTCCGTAAGCCACAACTTGCTTCGGATAAAGTCAAACACATCCTCCTGTTGTAATGGGCAGAGTACTGGAAGGGTCGACCGAGGAACTCTCTTTACATATCGCTTAACCACCGTGTGTGTTTGCATGTTATTCGTTGTACGCCGATTTAAAATAGGCGATAGGGTTTGAAATTTCATCATATTTTCCCGAATCCAGAGTTTGGGTTAAACGTAGAGAGCTCATCAAGTCTGAATCACCAACCAAAATCGTAGATGCTACTCTATCGTACGTATCGTGTGATTGAAATGCGAAATGTTCACGGTGATATATATATGGCACGAGGGGGTTTCCCAGTTCTCGGGACGAGTTTTACGGTGGTAGGTGCATCTCGGTTCGGTGAAAATATTTATGTTTTTATGGGGCTTCTCGGTTGAATATATTTGTACCCAAGACCCGTCTGTTTTTCCGGTGTATTTTTTTACGGACCTAGGCCATGGGAATGCTCTCCTCAAGTGAACAGCCCGAGAAAGCTTGCAGGTAGTCGTACCCATACTGTAGCACGAAAATGTTCCAATTGTTCTATTCAAGCAGGACAATAATGTTCGTTGTGAGCCTGTCATGTAGATCATGGGAAGGTTTGTCAGGTTGAGCCTATAACACTGTATTGACGCCAGTTCGGGTGGGGTATGGGGCTTCTCAGGTGATGAGGCTACGAAATATTACCCCTAGAGTTGAACGGGTCTCGGTGAAGGGGCCGCCGCTGGAAGCTTAATTTGCTTCCGAGGACACCCCAGTAATGCGTGGTGTCGTTTTTCGTGCTGCCTCGCATTCGAGTCCCGCTACGAACTTGTTCGACAGAGATACCTTGGACACCGAGCGAAAGTTGTTACATTTTGACCTTGGCGTTGGCCAACGCGTGGGCAGCTAAGGTTTTGTGCGGGTAGTTCACACGGTTGCTTCAATCGTTTGTCCAACCGAGGTACTAGACGAAGACGCGTGGACAGCCTTGTTGCGACAAGGTTCGTTGAGGGTTTCGCAAGGGCATTTTCATTTTGGGGCACCACTAGCTGTCCACCCTGTCCCAGCGGGTAGGCTGTTTGATTGTTCATAAGGTTTTTAACGGTGCTGTACGTGATGATGTCGTTATAGGCTGTTCCGCCGGTTGCTATTATTAGTCGTGACACACGAAAGTTTGTTTTTCGAAGGGGCTTGAAAAGGCCGCGGAGCTCCCATAACGTGACTGGCTTCGATCGCTAACGCAAGCGCTTCGATCCACAACTCTACATGCGCAGTGTTTCTTTAGAGTCCTTAGGCCGAAAACGGGGTCTTCTGGGCCACTCATTTCTAAACGCATCCCTGTGATCGTGCGTGCGTGCGGTCGTTCGTTCGTGCCTTCATATCCTCTGCGTTATGAATGGGCGCCCCTACTCAACGGATGTTGATAACCGGCAAACACACACACAAGCCGCCCTCACCAACTCTACGCCTCTCGGGCGCCCTGTACATTTTGAGCTTGGACTTCCCCTTGGCGCGGACCTACAACTAACGCTGGATAGGGTTATTCGATATGATATTATTCCACCATAGTCGGACGTTTTATGTGTGGGAGGACGGGTTTTAACTTGAAGGAAACGCTCATGGAATTGAATGCAATAATAACGGTTAGCCAAAACAGTATTTCGTATCAGCCGCAATTCTACTGTACAACGAGCCAACGATCGTTTCTTATCACCGTGGAAAAGAATCCCGACTTTCCTGCCGAAGCAACATCACTCTCGGCGGCACAGAGTGTTTTGATCCTGTCCGACGGTGTGTATTGGCATACATAGCATCTCGCACCGAATAGTTTGTCCACCAACAAATAGTGCCTACAGCAGTACCTACCCCACACGTTTGTGACGCGTTCCACGATGGAGGCAGCACATTTCCGCCAAAACGGGTTCTGAATGACGGGGCTTCAGGACCGCAGTCCCGTTTTGGGGACGAACTACTTGAAAATTGAGTGGTTTGTCCCCCAAACGGGAATACGGTTCTGAAAGGGTTGACCCAAAGTCGTCGGAATGCCAATATTGTTTCGAAAAATGACGTTTCGGTATACTTCGGCCACGTGATTATTCATCGGGATGCAATTTGATTTCTGCTTAAGAAGTCAGTTTTCGGGTGAGGTGTGGAGCTCTTCAAGTGAAGAGCCTCAGAATTTTTAGGGTGAACCTCTATCGTAGAACGCCTCCACAGCCTCGTTCGGGCGCGCGGGCAAACACATTGTCTGATCTTCGGTATTCTGCAGTTGCTCGTTTCTCGTGGAAAGCAAAGCACAGTACAGCCGCTGCAAGCTATCGTACAATGCAGTCCACTATACAGAGTAGTACTCTGGCATTCTTCGTTTCGAAACTTTACTGCGCGTGTCCCATGCGAAACAAAACAGTACAATAGTCGTTCTGTCGATGCACGTTCTACCGTAAGACCTTCGTAAACAGTAGCGAACGTTCCGATGTAGCCGAAACTACTGTGTTGTACTGTGAGGCGACTACGGCTTCAGGTCGACTGGTCGTCGATTGTGGCAACTGCGGTAGGAGCTGAAAGTGCGGCGGGTCGCCGTATTGCCGGGACTACTACTGTACCTACCCGGTCTACTACCTCGTTCGGTCGGTGTTATCAATAGTAGCTCTCCCAGGCAACAAGAGCAGCAAGAGCGACCACAAGACGAGCAACAGCAATACCAAAAACAACAACGACAACAACAACAATACCAACAACACCAACACCAACGCCAACAACAACAGCATCAGTCCACTGTTCTCGCAATTAATTGCTACAGGCTTTCGCGCAGTACTAGTATATGCATGCACCAGTTTCGTGTGTCGCTGTCCTCTTCGGCGGGTGACGCGTGCTGCGTTTGGGCTTGACTTATACCAGGTAGCACTTTTGGGCCTTTGTTTCGGACTGACGGTGATCCTCAGTTAGTTGAGCAAATGTGCAACATCGTTGCTCACAAAGAAACCAATCGGAAAGTACCTACCAGGTATTGCACAACAAGCAGCCCATGTCAGCGAACCTCAATTTTGTTCATCTGGTTTGTGGAAAAATCGTGTTTGTCGACGAAAACAGTTATAATTTTGACACGAAATGTTCTCCAGTAGGTGTCCAACTATGTGGGACATTTTTAATCTCAACTATTGCTGTACAGGTAGTGTTGGGAAACTAATATTATCTATCAGATCTGTTGAAATATTTTTCCTGCAGGGAACTGAACGCAAAATTCCCCTAGGAAAAAGTGGTTCGAATCGTATTTGAAGCATGACACATACATTCCACCGAGAGAGATCTATCGACTTTACTTCCTAGCAAAAGAAACGAGATATTTTTCTTTCTTCTTCTTCAAAATTACTCCCTGGTAGGGACTACTTCGCTCCGCGGGCGGGCGGCCCGCTACGCTCGCTCAGGAAGGAAAGGCACATCAAATTATGCGAAGAGGACAGAAGACCGATATTGAATATACTGTTTTTTTTTGTTTTGTGATCGTTGTAGTTGCAAACTGGTGGCTTGGTAATGCCAAGAGTCCCACCGCCATGAACAGCTCGGACGCCACATACGCTTCGCTTCGCGAGAGGTTCCGCCCGCTACGCTCGCTCACATGCCGTACGTACGTACATACCTTAGGCAGGGTACTTTCCCCCCCATATTTCGATGTGCTGTATGTATACCTGGTATGTGACGAAATAAAAAGCACAGCACGGCGCAGCAGCAGCACCACAAAAACAATAAAAATGAAACCGGAAATTTCGGGAAGAAAAACAACTCCCCGTCCCCTCTCTTGTAATGATTTTCTGTCTAGTTGGAACACCTTGAACCAGTCAAAAAAGAGAAAAAACGAACAGCAGAGCTACACTACACCCTCTGTCTCGTTCGCCGCCGGCCCCTCTCAAGATCACCTCGCCACCGATCCAGTCCGGGCAATATTTTCCTCCCTCTCTGCCACAGGGAACCCCGTCGAACGCCCCGCGTGAAGTCCGGTGCTCACCGTGACCCCCCTTCGCCAGCTCGACAATGTTGGTGCTCAGACTGCGTGCGTCTCTCGGAGAACTTCAGCTTGGGGCGCGACAAAAAGCCCCGCTTGAATCTTATCTTGCATGTATTTCCGGACGACCCTTAAAACCCCGTACATACTCTATCCACAATCACAGTGGAGGCCAGACAGAGCCTATTCATGCTTCCCTCGTGTCTCGAGGCACACACGGACGCCTATAGCCACGAAAACAGCGACTGCGCTCCTCTCAACCCTCCCTCTACCCCCCAGCATCCGCTGATGCCCGCGCCGGCGCAGGACTCCCCCGCGGTACAGTGCTCCGAGTCCACGCAAGCTCACGAAACTAAAGAAAAAACGAGGGAAACATAACTGAAAGTAAGTGCAAAAGAAATTTCAATGAGCCGATGAAAAACAGCGAAAGAGGGCCAGGCAAACCGCTGAGAAAACAATATCGACATTTTTTTTCTTTTTCCGATTTTTTTTCTTTCTTCTGGTAGAAAAGCGTGGGACGATAAGCAAGCACGCAAGGAAACCAAAGAACGAGAAGGATCGTAGAAGCGACAAAAAAATCGTGGTGGACTCGCTGAGCATGAGGCAGGTGCTCATAGTCAAGTGCTTCAAAAATGATAAAACGAAAGTATTTTCACATATATATTGGCGGATATATTCGTGACGTTATCAAAGTGTCAGATAGTATCATTTGTCACTACTAGGTATCAGCGTGGACTGTCCAAAGCTTTCAAGTCGCCACTACTGCTGTTTACGTCCCATTTATTTGGGCCAATGGAAAAATGTTAATCAATCGACTACCCAGTGTAAGCCTTACAAAACTTTCTCCTCTTCTTCAGAACAGCGGGGCCCTTGGTCTTCGCACGGTATCGCACGTGCCTAGTAATAGTACGAAGTTCTCAACAATTTCTGGGGACCGAGAACGAGTGATTTATCATTGTCGTGACATGAAGAAATAAATTCACTTTTTTTTCAAGAGGGTTTTCATGGTGAACGTGAGATTCGAACTTACGCCCAACGAATCATGTCTTGTCGACGACGCCATTTGTTGAGGTATTTGTCCGTTGGGGTGTATTGGTCAAAAGGTTAAACAATCGCCCACCCAATTTAAGCCTTTTAACACACTACCAGGTACATAAATTTCGTCAGTGATTTCGAAGAACGAACAAAAATTAAACGATTGCCTCGTATTGCCGAGAGAGCTCCGTCGACGGACTAGACGTTTCATGCTTCGAATCGAATTTTACCACTTTTTTTTTAGGTGTTTCGCCTTTTTTTATGTTCCAATCGAATAAACAAGATGTATGACCCTGATTCAATACATGGTA
Organism: Nereocystis luetkeana; assembly: GCA_031213475.1. Taxonomy (NCBI): domain Eukaryota; class Phaeophyceae; order Laminariales; family Laminariaceae; genus Nereocystis; species Nereocystis luetkeana. The sequence continues at coordinate 8,401,152 of JARUPZ010000011.1, read as the reverse complement.
ATATGTTCTCGAAACTTTTTGAAGAATAAAAGATGTCCCACGTAGTTGGGCACATACTCGCGTTGGTAGAAGTTGACAAAGAAACACGATTTTCCCGGAGCCGAAAAAGCAAAAAAATCCGGTTCGCTGACAGGGAACTACTGATATAAGGTCACATACATGGCGCATGTCGGGTTTTGCTTTGCACGTTTGCTCAAGGTCAAGTTTCACTTGCTAAAAATAATTAGACTAACAATACTACTAGTATTAATCGTGGCGATATCCTCAAGATTTAAGTGAGGAATCCTCCAGAAAAATTCCGATGCACGCCGGCGGTAGCATGCCTTCGGCTGGAAGAAAGCGCTACGTACGTATGGTAGAGCGAGCAGAAACGACGAGGTGTGTCACGCGCTGCCCCAGAGGAAACGAACATGGGTTTTCCCTAGGGCCTTTGCCCAGAGGTTGGCCGAGCAGCAGGTAGGTGGACACTTCGAGGGCGTTTCTGGCTCAGCGGTACCTACTTTTTTTACGAAAATAACAGCAGAGCAGTTGCATGTAGTTGCACGATGGCCGAGGGCCGTCACAGCGTTTCCGAAATTCAATAGAGGGCGAGGCAATCCAATGATATAGTGTTCGAAGAGAGGGAAAACCGGTTGGAACGAAACAAATGAGAATAGACAGGGGCCGGTCCCTCTTAGTTGTCCCTTGAGTACTTCCGCACGTCCGGGAACCCACCGATGCACGGCAGCAGTGATCGAACAGGATATTGTTGTGTGTTGGACTTGGGGCACAACTCCAGCATAATGACTATTACGGGGGGCCATAGTTAACAGGGCCAAATATTGTTAGTATTTTTTTTTAAACATATAGTTTTTTTAATGTATACCATAGGTTCTGTTAACTATGGCCCCCGTAATAAATGCTTTACAAAGCACCATGAATGAAAGCATGCCTCTCGCACGTGTCCACCCCTCCCTCACAGCGCACATTCGACTCGATTTTGTGGGGTATATACCTGACCAACAATTGTGCGTTTCGCGGTTTTCCTGTCGTAGATAATGACCTCGCCTAAGCCGGCATCCGAGCTCACGCTGTGAATGTAGCAAAGAGATGTTACTTTTACCCCGGTTTGTGCCTCTCTGGAGCCGGGGCACCCCCGATGGCCGATGTTGAGCGTCGTCGGTTTATGTTTGCGTTCATATAGCCCAAGCTATTTGTGTCCCAACGTGAAGCATTATGCGCAGAAACAACACAAAATTTCGTTCGAAAAATTGCAAACACTTGATCCCTTGGTGGCGCATGAAGCTCCACCGCTGCGCTCGACCGCAGCTGGTCCTGACTGACGGGACGCGATTCAGCTGGACGCCGCGATTGCGAGGTATGGCGGGAACTCAGCGCACGATACATATATAATATACCGTACGCGTTGTCGCAGCTACAAAAGCTCGACGCTGTGGCACTCCATAAGCTGTCATGCTCTCCACCCGGCTGAACAGTACCTGTGTACGAGTGTCTTATAAGAATCGGCTACCAGCCGAGCTGTTGGATGGCGAAACGTCGCTCGCTAGGTATTCAGTGTGCTTCTAGGTACTTTAGTGTGTTGCAGCAGTGCCAAATACCCAACTTTTCGGGCTTCGTTTTGTTTTGGAAGGCCTAGTTGCCACGTGCGGCGCATTTCCCCGCGAGACCCCTCGCTCGAAGGGCAGGGTGGGGTCCACCACAATATTTACATTGTGGAATTTGCTTCCGTGGAAGTTATCTCGTATTTCCACGGAAGTACAATTTACTTCCGTGCAAGCTGAGGTTTACTCCAGAGTGGAAGAAAGATCCAAAATACTACGCTACAAATTCTGCAGGAGTCCACCGACTTCCACTACTTCCACCAGCTTCCATAGACTTGAATATTTTTATTGAAATATCGATTACTGGATGGAAGTGGTTTTATCTCCATGGATAGAAGTAGCTTTGCTTTCCAAAAGAGTAAGTGAAAAGTACTTCCATGGAACCTAATTCGCTTCCCCGGAAGTAGGTTTACTTCCATGGTTGCTGGAATCAGGATGACTGGTGGGCCCTCGGCGGCTCCTGCGGAAGGCTAGTTATATTCCCTCGTGACGCGACCGGATCAAGTTGTTTGCGACTAGCATGGACCCGACCACGACTGCGGGACGTACGTTTGTGCCAGCTTTGTCTGGTGCTACCCCTTCCCACCTTTCTGAAGCTGTAATGCCTCGTTTTCCTCTTGCCCCCCCTTCGAGCCCCCCCCCCTCTAATATAGGTAGCGCTTGGCCTTCGGTGTCTGGTTCCCACCCCCTCCCCCTCCCTGGTGTCGGCGGGGTAACTACTGCGGGCAGTGGTTTCCCACCCGCCTCTACAGACGTAGTAGCTGCGAATAGTGGTTTCCCACCCGCCCCTAGAGGGATAGTACCTACAGATAATGGTTTCCCCGCTGGGCTTTAGAGGCGTAGTACCCGCGAATATTGGTTTTCCCTCCTACGGCTTCAGGCGAAGTGAGTTTAGTACCATCGGCGTAGCCGGCCACCGTGTCGTCCACCGGACAAGAGAAAGGAATGGTCGGGATTAGGATCCCTGTCGCAGCTCCCGGCATGGAGGAGACAAACTTGGACGTTGTTGCAGATGTTAGCTGAGTGGATGGTCACGATGATACCAAGCACACGCGATTCTTTCTTAACCTCCTCAGCATTGCGGCAGTGCAAGCCCTTACAGAGTCAAATCAAGATGTTTCTCACGTTGGGAAGGCAGACATGACTGCTGCAGCTGTAGTCCAAGCGTGGCTGTACACGGATACGCAGCGGATATCCGGCCGTACCCGTTCGGAGACGATCCAGCGATCCGAACCGCCGGCGGTTGAGCTCTTAGCCCTGCCCGCAGAACCACCTCCCTTAACACTAGCGAAAATTGCGACCAGGGGTTTGGACTCCTGTCGATGGTGGGCGATAATAAGCTGCTGTTGATGTTGACTATGCGTGCAGCCGCCGATGCCGGGCGCCGCAAGGAATTGCCGAGTGCTGGGGTGTCGCGGGCAGCCGTCACTTACTGCAGTAAACCGCGAGGGGATACTGTCCACCGGGGGCCCCGGGAGGATGCCGTGCTTTTTGACGGCACTGATCGCCACTCGGTTGGACATTAACATCACCCAGGGCGACCAGCGGCCACCCTACAAGCCCCTCGATTTTCCGCACTGCTATGCCTCTGACTTTAATGTCCTCCGGAGCCAAAGGGAAACCCTGCGGACGGAGTTCTCTCCTGTTTGGGAGGGTTCGGAATGATAGGTGCGGCGAGTTTTGTGCCGGTGTAGAAATCAGTGAATGGCTACTTCAATGCAATGTGGATTTTTAGTCGAAAGACGAATGAGTATAGTTGGTTCACGAAAGCTGAGGGGGGGCTTGTAGCGCGGAAAAATGAGCAGAGAGCGAACATTGATTTCGGATATTTGTTGGGCCTACTGTTGTTGCTGTTTCCAAGGTTCGGTTGTTGACAGCGATGGCTTACGAACTGGATCTTGAGTTGAGCCATTTTGATATTGAGTAGGCATTCGTGCAATCTAACCTTCAAGAAAACGCGCATATGCGTTCGTGTCAAGGTTGCGGTCGGTTGTCGGGGAAGATTTATAGTATGGTTAAACAAGAGTTTGTACGGCTTGAAGCAGGCATCGAGACAATGGCACGCGCATCTTACTAGATGTTTACTGTCGTTGGGGGTTTTTGCACTGCTTTGCTGATGCATGCGTGTTTCGTTTGATGGAGGAGGGGAGTATTGTGAGGGCTATAGTAGTGCACGTGGATCACATATTTGCGGTAGGGGAGAAAGCCAAGTGTGACCAGTTTGGTAGAACATTTGACCAAACGGTTCCGGGTCAAGAAGATGGAAGAGTCGCGTTGGTGGTCGGGGTGTCTTCATAGCAGGGGTTGGGAGAAGGGAGGGTCGAAGAATTCCCAGCAACCATTCCGGGAATACTTGGCGGATGAGTACGGGATAGAGTTTGGGAGGAGTGCTCCGCTCTCGTTTAGCACGAGACTTCCAGATTGACAAGAACGCAGGACCAGGGATGTGACCGTTTCGCGAGTTGGTAGTGTCACTGATGTGGCTTTCAACCGAGACTCGGACAGCCACCTCCAACGCAGTAGGAGCAGTCGCTACAGCAGATGCTGCGCTGCGCCTACGGTAGTTCACTGGAGGGAAGCACTTGGTATTTTAGGGCATGTGAGACGGACTAGTGCTTTTGGGATTTCCTTCCAGAAAGGTACGGTAGGAGGACTGAGCTTGGAGGTGTTTGATGACGCAGGACTACACAAATATGGCAGCTGGCAGGAGGTTCTTGTGTGGGGTTAGTGATGTGTGGGGGGGTGCTTGTGCGTCTTGGTTTTCTAGGAAACAAAAAAATACGTTACACTCTATACGACTGAGGCAGAGTACGAGGCGCTTACAGACGTCATTAAGGAAGCGTTATATCAAGGCGGGTCATACGTTTTATGTTGCCTGATGTCGGCATGCCATACATACCGGCGTTCGAGGATATTCGGGGTACGGTGCAGCTTGCGCAGAACCCTATCTCCATCTCCAAGTCAAAGCACATTGACGTACGGCACTACGTTATCAGGGATTTAACTAGTAGGGAAGAAAGATAAATCGATTTTCCACGTGCCGTCCCCTCTCCAGCGTGCGGATTTATTAGCCTAAGCAAAATCGCGGGGCTTATTCGAGCTTCACCGTAGTCCGGCAATGCACATATGGTGATTTATGGATGAATATGCTGAAATTTGTTTTTTTCGGGGCTGAGTTCCGATGTTTCGGGACTGATTGTCGATTTTCGAAGATGTGTTTGGGTTTTTCGTAACATATGTCCGATCATTCGGGGCTGATTTGAGGTTTATCGGAGTTGAGTTTGAGCCTTTCGGCATCATTATAGGAATTTCGGACTTGATTTTGTCTTGTCCGGTATTTATTTTCTGTTTTTCGGGTCTATGTTTGGGTTTTTCGGGGTTGAGCTTGAATATTCGGCAATAACTTTGAATTTTTCGGCGTTGAGTTTGGGTTTTTCGACGATTACGTTCTGTTTTCGGGGCTGACTCTGGGCTTATCGGGATTGAGCTTGGATTCTCGGCAATAATTTTGGATTTTTCGGAGCTGAGTTTGGGTTCTTCGACATTTTATGTTTGGCATTCCGGTCTGATTCTGGGTTTTCGGAGGTAGATTGGGGTTTCTTGGGACTGACGGTCTTAGATTTTTGACGAGTTTGGTGTTTCACAATAAGGAGGAAGCTATTGGGTTCCGTAGTTGTTTTTTTTGGATTTCTGTGTTTGGAGGACTAGCACTCGTAGTGACTCGACAAAAATATTTATGTGTTGGATGGTTGTGGGCCTACTTGAAGTTCGGCACGTAGAGTACTGTTATCATGTCAGTGTGCCTCGACTAGGGTGGCTGTCGGTCGTAGCCGTCGGCCGCAGTCGTACCCACGTTTGATGAGTCTCTGGTGAGTCTGAATATGCGGTCAAGTGTGATTTGTGTTACTGGCGCTTGCGGCGGGATTTATGTACTTCCGAATGGGTTGGTGAAATTAGCATATGGATGGAACTAGTATATGGATCCCTTTTATGGGGTCAAGGGGCGAAGGGAAGGAAGGTCCCTTCGCCCACCACACTTCGCTATAAACTCGGTATCTGGTGCTACATCTATCTGGCCGCCTCATGGCATGCTACCGGATGCCTCCCCTTTGCCCATCGTAGCCGAGACAACCTCTTTCAATAGAATATCGATTATAGGGTGGTGTTAGAGAATTGAGTCGTGGAGTTATCTCTTTAGCCAAAACCTCAAGCTCGTTGTCGCACGGCCAGCCTGCCTGCCATTGTGTCCGTTCCTCGGTCCCTCTAACATATGTGGAAGTCCTGGTGCCCCCGTGCGTTTCATATCGTTAATGAAAGCCGTCCCAAGAAAGGTCTCGGCTCCTCTTTTCAGTAGGTTTGGGGGAAATACTTGTTTTCGCCTTCGAATTCCGTTAAGTTTCTGGTTGGATCGCCGAGGCCTTTCGTAGAGACGTACTCGCTCTCGAAAGGCTGTGCTGACGTTCGGTAACCTGCACGGGCAGTTTGATGTAGGCATTCGACTGTAAAGATCTATCCGGGGTAAACGATAGTGGGTGGTTTAAGGGGCCACACCCTAGCACTTCGTCCAACACATGATATTACTGATCATAACACGCCTCCACTGGGTAAGCTGAGAAGGTCTATCTGACGTCCAGACACGAACGAGTACGCGTACCCCTTTAGAACTTCAGTCTCGTTTTGGGGACAAGGCACTCAAATTCCAAGTAATTTGTCCTCAATTGTCTTTAAACCCGAGTCTGCAGTCCTAAAAGGGTTAAAAACCCAGCTCTTCCAAGGCAGACCTATTCCCAATCCTGTATGATCTAGCTTACGTTGCCGTGTGGGACCGGTATATTCCGCATGGTCTAGCGCCTGTTTCGTCGGTTCGACACGTACCATGCCGATCCAGAAAAGCCTTTCCCAACGGCAGGACCTGGTGAGGAAATAGATGATGTAGAACATGAGCTCTCCGAGCTGTAAAAGTCTGCCCCAAAAACACGTTGAGCTCCTAAATACCGTACAGGAGCAGCAACAAGGCTCAACCTTGTCTCGACACTTGAACGACTTTTCAGAAGAAACGTCTATAAATGAGAGTCCATGTGCCGCGAGTCGCACGACGTCGAACATACGGTTCCTTGCTGGTAAGAGTTCCACCTGGACGCTTCAACGAAATCACGGAGCGGCTAAGCTCGTGTCAGTGTAGAAGGTGCGCCAAGCGTTTTTTCATTGGAGGCTACCAACCCATCCAATATCGCACTGTAAACGAACGCAGCCATAATCTTATTTCAACTACAGTAGGTTGTTCACTGAACGAGCTTAAGTAAATGAGAAGATTGCAGTAGCTCACCCGAAACCCGAATGTGTGACCCCATGGAATTATGCACGCAAACACGTAACATGTACCTGGTAGGAACGGTCCCATTGTCTAGGGCGCAAACAAAGTATACAATGGGCATACTAATTGAACTAAGTAACGCCAGTTGTGACTCCTCTCGGCAGGCCAATACAAAAAAACAAGAAAATCACGTGAGTCTTAGCACGCTAAAAAAACACTTAATGCGACTAAAGGCGTGTGCGTATCCGCACAGGGATAGCAAGCAAACACACACATATATACATTATATATATATATATAGCCTACCGTTCCTCGACCACACCACGTAGTTGGCTTCCTATTCCACCCTCTTCGATGCCAGGTACCTGGGCCTGGCTTACAGTACAAATACCGTATATCGGACCAAACCTCCACAATTCTATTCAATAGAAGGTCGTACAACGGTGCAGGCCCCCAGGGGAAAAGCTAATTATATCGAGTCGAAGGTCGTACAACAGTGTAGGCCTTTGGGTAAAACGGAAAAAAGTGAACGTTGGCTCACGCCGGGAGCTCCACTTGGAAAGTAGTCCATCCTACACCAGCTTCAGTAACATGGCTTGCTAATTTCTATTTTCCGTGTACATAAACCTCCCCCGTTTTTTCTTTGGCGGTCGCCCTGGTTGTCGAGTTCGATCATTTGTGCGGGGTAAATAATCTGTACTCCGCAGAAGGGAGTTGATCATACCACGTAGCGTTCAAGGCAAGGCACCGAAGAGGCAGCTACATAGTACTCTCATGGCTGCCTCTGGAAGTGCCTACACCGGAAATTAAATTAACTCATCGAAGCTGTCATCCATATGCAAGTCCGCCTCACAAGCGGTTCTTAGTAGGATGCAGCTCACCCTTCATGCGACTTTCCAGACACCTCACGGCGCTTCTCGCTTGGTGCAAGCAATGTCTTCCTGGTCGGCGAAAACCCGAAATGCTCCGTCCCGGCATTGTAGGGATGCGAGGGTCTATGGTCCTACGACTACGGTAATGCATGAGATCGGGTACATTTTTCCTATCGAGTACCCCCCCCCCCTCTCCCCCGCGCCGTTCTTTCTTGTACGTACCATACTGTGACCCCCGTTTACTTGGTCGACATCATGCACTGCTCCAAGGCACTTGAAAGACGAAAATAAACATTTGATACAGGGTACATACAGCCTTCACCACTGACATACAGGAGGCAACCCCGCAGCTTGACGGTTGGGTCGCCTGAAATCACACCACCACATCATGAGAAAACCACCACGCCTTAACCATGTTGGGGTACTTCACAGTCGGAAAAAATGTTTGAAAATGACGACTCTAGCGGAGGACACTGAATGGTTGGGGGATGACACAAATTGATATTCAAGTCACGATGGCATGGAGTCCTACAGCGCGAGCAACAACATACCATGGTAACCCTTAATAAATGCCACGGCGTATAGGGGTGGAACGCCTTAAGGTTTCCTGGGCTCTCCTCTCACGCGCGGAGCTGAATATCTCACCCGAAGCACGACCTGCGAACGAGGGGAGCGGCGCGACACGGCCGAGGAAAGTTCTAAATCGCTAATAATGCTAAAACAAATACCCACAACAAAAAACGTCTCATACTAGCCCGTGTGCTAATAGTTGCTCGTCCTAGGAGTGCGATCTATGAGAAGCATATTGAGCCTATAAACAAACGTGGTACACCCTCATGCCGCAGGCGATGCCCGTCCTACACTCGTGCGGCTGGGCGTCGACGCTGCTCGTAGACGGCTGATACCACCGAATATATCAACCATTGGTGAGGTCGCTATCTCGGGTCCCTTCGAGGGGTCGCCGATGTGGGCTAGGGTCAGGATATAGCCCCGTTGTTTCTTAGGAGCATCCTAAACTCAAGGAGCTCCTACTTCCTACCCAAGACTGAACTGCTTTCTAAATATGTATACGTAAGGCTGAAAACGGTTTTCCATGGTTTAGGTGCGAAGGAAACGTACTGAGCATTATAAAGGGACATACACCGGGCAGCTATCCTCAGTTGTAGGGAGAGGCGTCTGTCAGAAGCATCCCACCGAAAACGGTCATCGTACCCGTAGTGTCGTAACAAATGTTCCCTTTCTTGTGTCTCCGTCGTGGCTTGCAAAAAAGAGCAAGCGCGCCAGGAAAAAAAACGGGTACTTTCGGGCAAAGCACCGGGCGGAGAGACAAGAAATAAATATAGACGGTACACAGTTAGGAACAAGAGAGTCATTGCGTTTAGTGTTTTCGTGCTGTACAAGGTAGTCACAAGCATTTATTTGTTTTCCACATGCATTTGATTTTCTGAATCCGTGGAGACGAAGTTGGACTCGTCCCACGGTTATGGCTGCACCTTTCGGGCCAAACGTGTCTGAGCCATCTACTGTAGATTTTGTAGTTCTTCGAGCAAGCAACCACCCTTACCCTTCTGCATGATACGTATGCGACTGCAGCAGTATACAGAAGTACGAAGTATTGTTTTTGGCTCGCGTACGTACTGCAGTGAAAATGTACGTTGGTCGGGCTCGCGGGTGTAAACTTCTTTGAAGTTATGTCCAGGGTGAAGTAATGAGCCCTTCATTTGAGAATATCAGAAGATAACAAGGCACCAGCCCTAGAAGGCAGCTCCCGTACCGTGGTGTTGTTCATCGTAGAACGCGGCTACCCTCTGCTGCTCGATAATACAGCGCAAACTATTGTTGAACCCGCGCACGGTAAAACCGATGCATCGAAGCCGGCCGCTTCCCCCCGCCGCCGCCTGCGTTACTCGACATCCCTCGGAAGTCGACATGCCGCAATGAAGCCGGCCGCCGGACGTCTTGCAGCCGCTTGCGGCAAGGTTACCCGAACGTCGAACGCTGCAGAGATTTCGGCCACACCCCACGATATATTAGGGGGTTGAAACAATACCCGAACGTCAAATGCCGCAGCGAGGCTGACCACTCTACTTGGTCGATTGGTTTATCACAGAAACACCCTAGAGTCAGACGCTGCAGCGACACGGCCCACACATCCGGGTCGATGGACTGGTTGCAGCTACTGGTAGCCCTACATGGCAAACTCTCCAGTGACTCCGGCCAAACCATTATTTGGATGAGCCTGTTGAAGTCGACCCCGGACGTCAAACGCCTCAGGAAGGCCGGCCGTACAACTCTCTCGATAGCTCGGTTGAAGGGATCCTCATACGTCAGGTGCTGCAACGAAGCCGGACACCGCACAGACAGATGAAATAATGCCCACTTCTTACGCCCAATGTGTACAAGTGCTGTGGACGATGCTGCACAAGGGGCGGATTTCGTGAAATGTTTGGACAAGGGCAGAAATAGCGCACAATTTTCTAACCCCGCCCTAATGCAAAGGTTGTTCAACGTCTGGGGGAATACATCGGTTATACATGTGTAGCGGAGCCAATAGCTTTGTCGCGGGTGTGCCGGTCGAGAAATTGTTGATCACGGCGGGGTTTTGTGCTCTCGTTTTTTTTTTCTTCTTCTTTCCGGTTTCATTGTTAATGTCTTCGAAACAAACGCTAATGTTGCCTTCGGCAAATGACTTGGTTTTGAAAAGAAACACTCGTGGTTCTTTTGCTTGGTTTCAAAGGGTATACCAAGCAATCAAATTTCACCCTGTTTCATACACGGGCAATTGAGGTGGTCAAATCAACTCTGAATGTTTGAGGAATCGCGGAGAGCCTTTTACGCAGGTTTTGAAGAAAATAATAATATTTATGCAGTATTTCTGTATGATACTATGAAGAAGTAGACGACCGGTCAAAAAACCAACCTGTTACACGCTATCACGAACTGATACAAAAACAAACTTCCGGCACGCACTACTTTGAGACGTACTGTATCCAAGCGCCGGATGCGCCAAACTAACTAATGTAATACCGGAACCAAACGCACACTGCTCACTATGCCTTAATTGGTTACCGGTGCTGCTCCAATGTACAGGTGATTGAACCGCCCAACAAAAACAATCGAGGTGCTCACAGAGCAGATGAAACGGCTGCTACTGCCGTACCTACAGTAGTATGATGAGTGCATTCCTAGTATCCCGAAGTAACCCCTTCGGACACCCGGGACAGTGGCCTAAACAACACCAACCTGGATATTCTCAACCGCATACTAGCGCCGTGAGCGCCCAGAGGCACGGCTGGGCTCATGTTTCGCCCGCGCCGTATGCCTCCCTTCAATGTCGCTCGGGATCCAACGCGAACCACCCCCCATATGACGAAATAACCGTAACTGTACTCGTCACTTTCGTTCGTCACTTTCACCCTCTGAAGTCCCTAAGGGCTAACCGCGCCAACGCTGCCATTCACACACCCCGTGGAGGGCTCATTGATGGCGTCGACCCGTTTAGAACTGCAGTCCCGTATTGGGAACAAACCCCTCTAATACCAAAGGTTTGCCCTCCACAATGGGACTGTTGAGAGTCCGGTCTTTGCACGAGCAAAACGAAGCTATAGTACATCACATCCATCATCATGAGGGAAGCGAACAAATGCACCTCTAACCTCACGGGGCACCTGGAGCGAGAGGTCATCTTCACGCACGCGGGGCGCAAGACAGTTTTGCGAATCGCAACTACGCCCATCCCTAACTCCCGCGAGCTTGTACAAGGGTAGTACTGGAGCGCAGTAGACCCTTTATTCCCGCTACACCGATCCTCCTCGCTTCACAACTTGTCGTCTTCAAAACGCATTTCCATGTTTCTGTCTATTGTCTAGGTCTTTGTCCTTCCGGTTTACTTTGCACCACTTGTACCCTTTCCAAGCGGCAACGGCGATGCTGATGACGCCTGTAAAAATTCCAATGTACATCCCGGCCACTTCTGCGCGCGTTAGCCCCTCAGGCTCATCACATATAGAGTCTTCATCCCCCAGCATATGTACAACAGCCATTGATGTGTCGTGGGAATATGGTCGGTGCGAACAGCAGACGATAGGACAGCGGGGGAGGGGGGGGGGTGTCGTGAACCGCGGGCAACCTATACCTCCAACACCGTGGAAACCACGGGTGTTCGACGAGAGATACATCGAACGGACGACCTCTTGACATGACATCCTAGCATGCAACTCACGATCTATATTACGCGTTTTTCGTTTACCTTCGGAGCACACGTTCGACGCCGAGGGGTCGCCTTCCACACCGGAGCAGCATCTCGGCCCATCCGGAAAATCCCGCTCTTGGCAGAACGTATGCTCTGCGGCACAATACGATTAGCATATTAAGCGGGAGAAGGCAGTCATGCAGGTCCATTTGCGGCCGTGGAAAAAGCGGAATCCTCACAGTGGCAAACAAGGACCATCACCACTCCAAACGCCTCAAAGCGCAAAGAACGTTAGGCAAGACCAGGTAGACTATCGAAGTAGCATAACAGTGTTCACCTATTTAGGCACCATGCGGCATCGACAAGCACCACATGTTCCCGCATGTCATGTGGTATGAATTAACTCACTTCGGCCGCAAGTGTTGGTATCAGGATGGCAGCAGAAGTTGTCCTGGCACGGCGCCCCGACAGCGCACGACGCACGTTCCGGCTCAGTCGGCGGCGTTGCACCACCTTCGATGGGCGGGGAGGTAGTTGACGGCGCCACCGGCGTTGGTTCCGGAGCCTCGGTAAGGGTACCCTCTGAATAAGAAGATGGCGCCCGAGTGCCGCCGTAAAACTCGCCCGTCGAACGATATTCCCCGTCCCAAACGCATTGGTCGAATGAATAGTCGGTTAGATCCTCGAGCCCATTCTCGACGCATTCAAACTGGTCCACAGTAGGCGGCTCGTACTCGTCGTCTACACATGGCAGCGTTCCCGTGTCCACAATGGCTGCCACGCACGGGCTGACATCGTACCCAGATGCTTCAGAAGCCGAGAGGTAACAGTGAATGCGAGACCACACCGAAGCCTGATCTGACATGTATCCTGACGTTATACCCCAATCGCGCGGGTCGCAAATATCGCACTTGCAGCCAGTTGATCCATCCGCGCCCCGACTCGATGCCCATAGCGCACCTTCATAATAAAGCGAGGGATACCTTATGGCGTTCACTTCGCAGCCGATCGTGTTAGAGTCACACGTTGCGCGGCCGTCCCAAACGACCTGGCCGTCGTCGGCAAAAGGGTTTATTCCCTGGACGGAGCACCCCACCAGGCACGTGGTCGTGTTCACGGCAACACTGGTCGCAGCAGTAGTCAAGGACGACGCAAGAGCGGCGGAAAACAATTCTTGCGCCATTCGAACATTCCCGTCCCAAACACATTGGTCGTATGAAGCAGAAGTGGTTACGTCCGCGAGCCCGTTTTCTTCGCATTCAAACTGGTCCACCGCAGGTGGTTCGTACACGTCATCTACACACGGCAGTGTTTCCGTGCCGAGGATGGCTGCCACGCACGGGCTGACGTCGTACCCAGACGCTTCGGAAGCCGCGAGGTAGCAGTGGATACGAGACCACAGCGACGCCTGGCCTGACATGTAGCTGGAGGAGGCGTACCAGTCGTGTGGATCGCAGATACTACACGTACAGTCACTCGATCCCTCACTCCCCCAGCTCGATGCCCACAGAGCACCACCAAATGAAGACGTGGGATAGGATATGGCGCTCACTGCACAGCCGATCGTTGGAGAATCGCACGTGCCGCGATTGTCCCAGACGGCCAGGCCGTCGTCGTCAAATGGGCTAATTCCCTGAAGCAAGCACCCCACTAGGCAAGAGTTGGTGTACACAGCACTACTGGTCGAATTCGTCGAAGACGATGCAGGCGTCGAGGGAAACAGTTCTTGCGCCGTGCGAACGTCTCCATCCCATCCGCACTCCTCGTATGAAGAATATTCGACTAGGTCCTCGATGGCGTTCTCCTGGCAGTCAAACTGGTCCACGGCAGGCGGTTCGTACACGTCATCTACACACGGCAGCTGCTCGGTGTCCAGGATGGCTGCCACGCACGGGCTGACGTCGTACCCCGATGCCTCAGACGCCGCGAGGAAACAGTGGATACGAGACCACAGTGACGTCTCTCCTGCCATGTACCTCGTCGCATCACTCGACCACGGATACGGGTCGCAAATGTTGCACGTGCAGGCACTTGATCCATTAGTACCCGACGTTGAAGCCCATAAGGCGCCCTCAGATGTGGCCAAGGGGTAGTTTATGGCATCCACTGTGCAGCCCACGTTTGAAGAATCGCACGTGCCGCGGTCGTCCCACACGGCTAGGCCGTCGTCGTCAAACGGGCTTATGCCCTGGACCAAGCATCCCACCAGACACTCTGTGGCCCTAAAGGTGTGTGGATAGGCCAAGAGCAATGACCATCTTGGAGCAAGCATGTTACCTGGGTGCCGGTGCAGTGACGCAGACGAGTCATTGGCAGCCGCACAGAACATCGATTTCACGTTACGAGCGTACGCATCTGAGACAGTAACTAGGTGCCCTGCGAGCAAACAGCCATGATCTGCTCGTCGCAAAAAAGGTGGTGCCCGCGCAAAAAACAATTTATAAATTGCCTCTTGTATGCGCGCTTGGCAATGACGGGCGGATAGTGTACCCTTGAGGGCCGTGACGACTTCGTTATAAAGTATCAGGTAGCCCTTTTTAACGGCGCTGTCCTTCTTCTGGGGTTGTTCCTGTCGATGTACCTGGTACGAGGGTGGGTGGGTATATCTAAACAAACGACAACCCCTTCCCTATTTTCGCGAGGCCAATAGCTATTTTTTTAAATCAACTAACCAGCGTTGGATGCTACCAGGTAGCCCTTTTTATCAGCGCTGCCCTTCGCCTGGGGTCGTTCGTCTCGGTGTACCTGGCACGAGGTTGGGTATGTCTCAAACCTCAGAACAACAACCCCGTTTTCGTGACGCCGACAGCCATGAGAAAATTGAACCAGCGAAGCAGTGATTCGCCCGTATCGCCAGAGACGACATGCTCGACAGTCCTCCGGCCCTAGGTCAGGGGTAGTGTTGCCTTAACGGGTATAATTAAACTGGCGTCGTCGACCGCCGCGTGACATGACATGAACATACAGTATATAGTGGAATGGTGCTAGTATGGGGGTAGCACTTACTTGCCTGAAAAAAACAATCCTGAATGACAAACGCACGGTCCTCAACCGAGTGATTTCCCAAAGTATCTAGGCCTACGGTACACACAAAAAACCTACCGGTATATATTTACCTCTCTTTACTAACAATGTTTGGTTTTATTTACTATGGCCCCCCGCAACAGAATTTTGTTGTTGTGTTCCGCTTTTTTTTCACGTCCGCCTGCACGTAGGCCATGGCATTGTTGGTCGGGTTTAACGTTCATGGTACGCGAGGTCGGGGGGGGCGGGGGGGGCGTGAGGTACAGACCTCCTCAAAGTAAGGGGGAAAACCTCGGAAAATATATTAGGTACGCCCCTATAGTACCATGCCTCAGTATTACCTTTAGCCTATGCCAGGTATACTAAAGATGGACAGGGCCGGGATGGACGCTACGAACGGGGGCGTACTTACTTGACTGAAATAATTCATGACAGCCGTGGCTCCATATCCGAGGAATTCTCTACCCAACCATTGTGCAATCGGAACCCCATTCGCTTTCGACGTGGTGTTCGTTGCGTGCCTGGGCCATCCGGGTTGCGCTTTCTTTTAGGAAAGGGTGAAGCACACGTAGGCAAGGCGGATCCGATCTTGACAGACTCGCACCTTGACACCAGGATTAAGAGATGCATCTTGATGAACGTGGTCGTACCGAAGCTAGCCTATGCTGGAGAAGTATGAGAAGGAAACGCGAAAACTCGTAAAACAGTTGGAAACAGTACAGATGACAGCAGCTAAAACAAGATGCTCAAGTACGACTAGTAATACAGTATTATAAGCAGAACTGGGAATGCACCCACTCGAGACAAATATATATATATATATATATATATATATATATATATATATATATATATGAGAAAGTTGAAATAGCAAAATAAAGCAAGGAACGTGCCAAAAAAGAGGTTGCCAGCCATGCATGGTTGATGGAGCTGTATGGGAGAAAGCAACAAAAAGGCGAGCTGGGATAGGGTGGGATAGCGTAGTTGAGAAAGTATGGAAGGATATAGGGGGAAACCAAGAAGACGTGATGTCCGCCGGGAAGTATGGGAGGTAAAAGGCAAAGGTAAAATAAATGGAAGAACGAAGGGAAAGGCTCGTGCTAAGAAACAAGGTGGAATTAGAAAAACACTCAGAGATACACGGGGGATTGAAGGAAGGGATAGGAATGAAAACGTATTTGCACGACCCAATGGACTCCGCGAAAACGACGAAACTGCGCTTTCGTGTAGGTGACCTGGACCCGCCAGAAAAGAGAAAGAGGCAAACCAGTGGCCGGGAGGGGGAGGAGGAAATAGATGCACAGATATGCCCGTGTGTGTGGCAAAGCTATAGCGAGCAGAACTCACATGAGGAGAATGTTAAATATACAAGAAGGAACGGGATGTGTTTTAAGAATAAATGAAAGAAATAGACGAATGCGACATGGAGGAGGCGTTTGATACACTGAACAGCAGCGAGAAAACGATCGCTATCCTAGGAGATAGACGGTGGCCACAGGCGGCCGGACAGGAAGGGGGTAAGATTAGCAAACGTTTTCCATGTAATATATGGAAACAACGTATTGAGCACCAAATGTTGGAGGTGTCTCTATAAGGAGTAGGAACGGTGCTCCGTCTCGAAAGGGATGCGTGGTTAATGGTCAAATGACTAAGACAAGCAACAAACAAGTACCCCCCCCCCCCCCCCCTTTACCTCTTTTGTATTAGGTGTAAAGGGAGTATATGTATTCACACCGAGAAATAAATGGGGAAATATTATAGCCCCGTCCCCTGCTTAGGTTTGGAATATAACGCTAGCGCCGTTCATGGAAATGACAACTAATTTATTTTTTTGTCGGAAAGGTTATAATATGCCGTGACGACTACTATTTTAAAACCTGTACTCGACATATATATGTATCTGTGCAAGAGAGACGCGAGGAAAACACGTACCGAGAACGTACCAAACAACTGGAACGAGTGCTACCAAAATTACTCGTCAATAGGTAGTAATCTCGTCTGTTGGCTGAGGCGGCCTCGCGGCTTGTTTTTTCTCCGATTTGGGGAGAACTGCTCCAATAAATCTATATCTAGCGAAGAGTTGAGGTACGCGAAATTAAATGTGAACGAGAAGGAAGGGTGTTACTCTGGAAAGGCCCGTCCGTACCATTCGATTGTTTTGTTTTCCTCGAGTGCCTGAAATTCCAAATAAACCTGAAGTAGTTAACCACTTGGCGTCCATCCAATATGATAGCTCGCAGGAAGGTGCTTTTATACGAGACGCATGAAGACTGGAGCTACCGACCTTTCTTTGTGTCTTCAACATCCAAAGACTCCCTTCTGCTAGCACTTATGCCCTGTGCATCGAGAACAGCCTCCCAATCGACACGGTCTACTTACACACTACTGAGGCATTCACCCCCCCCCCCCCCCCCCCCCCCCCCCCCCCCCCCCCCTGGACTTGCCGGTCTTTCTCTGCCTGCATTTTGAAATTCCCAGCCGATTACTTTCTCGGCCCCTCCGACGGGACCCTTCATCTGATCTACATTAGTGAGCTCCCGCGAAACCCACTCTCCCGCCGCTGTGTTCCGTGAGCTATGAACGAAAAAACAGCTTCATGCCAGGCACGGCGCGATGTTGTTCAGGCACACAGCAGTATTGTAGTCCCTGCAGATCTTCGGTGTTTGTAGGCTTGGAGAGGGGCACAGAGTTTCGTATTTATTTGAAGCTGGAGTTTTTTGGGAGGCATTTTTTACGGGGGAGCCCACTACCGTTCGAACCGATGCGTAGGATTTCACGGACCGGTGAAGTATCGACGTCAACAGAACTACAACGGAGACATATCTCATGTCGATGTGCTGTTCTGAACAGAACCGAACCGTAAATATATATCACATACTCGAACCGAACCGAACCGAGCCGAGCGGAGCCGAGCCGAGCAGAACCTATCCGAACCGAACCGAACCGAACCGACAGGAACGGAACGGAACGGAACCGTATATCGAGCACTCGAAATCAAAGAATTATATACACCGGACCGTAAAACATACCTGGTATATACGAAGCGTAGAGCGATTCGAGTAGGGGCCGCACCGTGACTAGACGCAGATAGAAAGAACTACCGAGCAGCGATACGGTTCGGGACAGTGAAAAACGGTGTTTATGCCTCGTTTTTTTTTTCGGCCACATGAAACCGAACTCAAAATCACCGATAACGGTGCAGGACTTGAGAAACGGTAGCTATATTACTTGTTGTGAGATCGATCACCGTTATTAGTCTAAAAAAAATGTAAAACATCAGCTATTTTTGGGATTGACTTTTTTTTTGAAGAGAAGGCAGTTAGGTCGATTGCCGGATTAGCCCTTCGGGGTCGCTTAAGTAGATGCGTATGGTTTTGGACTGCAGTGCATTCTGGCCGATTTTTGGTTGCCGACGCACTTGCTATAATAATTCTAGAGTTTTAGGTTTTATTTCCTCATCGAGTTCAGCCCCAAAGCTCGCCGGGCACAAAACTGTCAGCTGTAATTTCTAACAACATGAAGAGTCGGCCTGATACTCTTATCCCTTTTTTGAACCGAAGCCCCGTTTTGGGGACAAACCAGTCAAATTTCAAATAGTTTGTCCCCAAAACGGGACTGCGGTTCTAAAGGGGTTAAGGACGCTGGTCGGACGCTTTATTTCCCGCTCCCTCCTTTCTTTTGCGTTTGAGGTCGTGCTGTGGAGTAGGGATGTTGTATAGTCCTAACCCTCACATTTAGATTGTATTCGATATACAATGGGATTTTCTCAAGCCTGGCAAGCCTAAGGGGGGGGGGGCTCGTTCCATAAGAGGAACACCTACCATAATAATATGTCGAGTATTTACAGCCCTTAATGGAAATTTCGCACTCTATGCGACACGCTTGAGTTTCCTCCATGCGCCACTACAAACATCTGCCCTTCTGCGACCCGAAGCCTCAACTCCTACGCTGTTTAGTGTTGTTGCGTGCCATCCCCAACAAAACTGTGGATCAGCAGCAGTAGTAGTAGTAGTAGTAGCAGTAGCACAGTAGTATCTAACATAATATGCCACATATGATGATGTCCCTTGATTGTTTTTGGGGTGTCTGCTGTTAAGGCCGTACTGCAGCCATATAATAATATAGGCATTGAGCTGTTGCGCTGCTGCGCTGTTTGTTGTGCTGGCGCAAATACAGCCGAGGAATCACGATGTGCGCACCACGTCCGGAGGCGTCGCTGGTAACTCAGGACGTACCTTTTTTTGGGTTAGCGTGTGACCTGAAACCAAAGTCCGCGATTGATAGCGCCCTGCCGTTGCGTACACAGCAGCACAGTCACACTGGAAGTAAGAAGAGGACGCGTTCTATAATAATACCTCGAGCCGTAAGAGGGTAGCCGAAATGCGAATCGCATCTTGACACGTGTAAGTTTATTTATTTACTTTCAAGTATAACTTTCACTTTCCAGCTTAACACGTAGGTGGATTTTCCCGAAGCGGTCTCCTTCTAGACAAGCCGTGATCACAGGAGGGGTCGTCCCTTCTCCCCCCCGGCACGTGCCTTCATATTTTTTTGTCGCGCATAGCGTTCAGCATAATAATAAGTTAATTACGAAATAAATATCTTCGATAAAACAATTCTATTATTATTATAGTAAAGCGTTATATATAGTAGCTCGTATGCGATCAGATCTATGTAACAGGTTAGCAGAAGGCGCATATTCTCATTTTAACATCAGCAGTATGTGATTGCTGTGTCCGCTCGTACGTGGGAGTTAGCAGATTACGTTACAGATTGATTTCGTACTGCCGTTTCAGATGGATAACGTACTGGCGGGTTTCCCCTAATTAATTATGTGTAGACGTTTTTTTTTTGCGGGGACCCCCCGTAGATATCCTCTGCTTCAGGCTTTTGAAATCATGGAGGCGTTTCTTACCTAGAATGCTATGTCATGCTCCCCTCCCAGGGATGTGTTCGCAGTTCTAGTTGCTCTCTACTGGGATCTCGGCGAAATAGGGAGACACGGCTACATGGTGTTACTTCGCGACGCGGCTCCGCCACTATTACAGGCAGAACATTTTGGATCCCAGGAAGGCCCAGTGACGCCGCAACATTACATTGGAACGGTTTCGGCCCCAACGATAACTTAGTGACATCATAGTGGTAGGCCCGAATTGACTAGTGTGGTAACACGTTAACGAAGTATCAAACTCATATTTTTACTCACAGCAACACTGTAACATGTACCATGATGTTAGAGAGACCTCCGCATTCACGCTAGCATCCTAGCGTAGTGTTACGTATCGGGCGGCTGAGACTGTAACAGGTTGCTAACGCAAGTGGGTGTCACGTTGCTGTTTGCTGTTGTTATCACATTATTAACTCATCGCCACAATACAATGCAGTCCGTGGTCGCAGGACAGGCTCCAATAACTCTGGAGTGGAAGAAATACCTCGGTAGTAAAACAGAGGCAAAAACAAAAATCAAGCATACATACGCACTCCACCACTGCGGACAGCAAAAAAAAGGAGATTATTAATAATAATATTATAGCAGACAAAAACCTAAAAAAGAAGATGAAGCGAAGCAAAAAAAAAAAAAACGACCCTAAGGCAATCAGACGGGGGGGTTCGAAGAACGTCGTGCTAGTAGCGCCGGCCGACATGTTAACGTTGTATTCTATAGCGCTGCGTAGACAGCATCATGATGTTATCATGCTGGTAAATCTGCGGATATCGTTGTGGGCATGTTAGAGTGATGACGTACGTGTACGATCAAATCCTTGCAATGTGTTGCAGTGTTCGTACAAGGGCGGATCACGGCGTAACACCATGTTACTGCACGGAAGATAGATGAGATCGAGCAGAAACAACACGTGAAGGCGTGTGCGCGTTCGTGGGTTTCCAGTGAAGACTGTGTTACGGAGCACCATATAGAGGACCGAGTACTGTTAGAAAAAATAGCGAAATATATAGGTTTTTGTGTGTGACGTAGGTCCTACCAGGTATTTAGTATGGCCCCCCGTAATAGTACGTCACCGCAATCGCTCCTTCAGTGTCAACACTATGTTTGTATGTGGTCACGCCCCCGCGTCAGGCCCCATGGCGTAGATACGTGTTATCCTACTTATAGTGTCACGTTGTACAAGGTGTGAAACTGAACCGGAAATCTTTACGAGTGCAATCGCTCGATGTCGGGTATGAGAAGCATGATGATATTCAAGTTTGCGTTGGATCGAAGAGCGCGAAAAGTGTTCGCCGACGACCCAATCGCTCCGTGCTATATATAGGAGAAAGGATATTGACGAATTGACTGGGGGGTTGCCGACCGTGTTCACTTGCCTGCAGTCAAAACATCTATCTCACAGCTCTGGCCGTCAACTAGCTGCAATGCTGCTGAAATTTGGTCCCAGGGCGTATGTATCAGGAAGAAGCTGGCGGGTTTCTTCTCTCCGGGTGTTGCTATTTATAGTTTTTGTATGTATGTATGTGTGTGTGGGTGCGTATGTACGAGCGTTTGTGAACTTTTATTAATTTATGTCGTATCCTCCGTGAACTGATATCCCCTAATCGGTTCGTCTGAAAATCGGTGGAACGAGAGAGGGGGGAAGACGTCGCTAAGTATTGCTGTTCAGGTTATCACGTGAAATTGGAAAGTGTACCGTCTAAAGTTTGTTGTGAGATTTCTTTCGGCTTTCAGGGAGACGACGTGTGGTTGCGTAGCTTTCTACCACGTATCCTTGTCACCAGTAGTATTAATAGTAGCAGGGATTTGCTCGACACCGATGTTGTTAATTGGGGGGTTTCTACTCTTCTCTTCGAGTTGTGTTTTGTCATGAATGACCTCAATAGCTGTCCCTGCCTTAGTTTTCAGCAGTTTTCCCCCAAGTCACCTTGGGCTCGTGGGTTCGCTCCAGGTGTGGGGGGAGGCTGTGGTCGTCCGGGTACATCCCCGGGCTTCCAACGTAGTAGGTGGATAATAATCTTTGGGTGCAACGATCCTGCCGTGTGCTGCTTCGGAATACCGTGCACAACAGTCAGTATTTGTTTCTGTCCGGCGTTCTTCGAGCTGCTTTGGTGACTCATGTCGATATTTCCCTCGTGTTGGCGTAGGCTGAACATCTCACCCGGGTGCTCCAGCGATGGTGGCCTCGCGTTGAGCGTGGTTACCCTGTCCGTCCTCATATATATATCGAACTTGTCGGTTCAAGCCCTTCTTGTTGTTACCCAAACAAAACAAAAATTATGTCATGGCCTCGGCAACGAAACAAAGTGGCATGCTTCTGTCGGGGCTGTGATTCATGTCGTAGAACGAACGCCCGTACGGGCCCCCATAATGGTGTGCAGGCAGGGCAGCCGTCGCCCCCTCGCGATGTGAGGTTGGAGAGCGCCTACCCGGAATAACCATGCAAAATCGCCGAGAGCAAGATAAAAAAAGGTGCTAAAACGTTGAGAGGGCAGCATATTATTGGCGGAGATTACGTCTCCGACGCCACCGCGCGGATCGCGACGGGCGGAGTGGGCCGATCGGCAGCACCAGCCTGTGTACACGAGTGTCGCTAGCCCCGGCGCAGAAACCGCGCACAAAGGCGGTCATGGGCGAGAGTTATCCGCGAGTCCATCTAGCGTAATTTCTATCATCGGCATATTTGTATGCCAGATTAGATGTATATATGTTAGACGAACCACAAGTTTATATCTCTACACACAGCAGTGCCCCGGTGGTTCAAGTGGTTAACCTCGAATTCTACTTGTGTTTGAGTCCTGGGTTCGAGCCCCAGGTGGGTCGGACATTTGACTGTATTTGCAAAAACCAAAATTAAAAAGGATTCAATTAATTGTTGAAAGCGCCTTGCAGCGTGGGTAGGCACAATTCGAGCGAGTCGACGAGGGAAGAAAAGGCTGAAATCTTCTCGCGATAAAAATGAAGGCACGTACCGTAGCGGGAAGGGGGTAGAAGAGCCTGCTATGTGACCCCGGATCTGAGTTACGAGTTGGAAGGAGAGAGAGAAGACGATGTGCGAAGATAATGAATGGGATGAGCAAATAACAGCAGCAGCTATGCTGCACTACTGCTGCAGTAGTGCAGCAACTATGCAGCAGTGTATGATGGACTCCCGGTACAGTAGAATCTGATGCGTATCAATATCACTGTGGCCGTTTCGTGCTACCGTTTCACGTAAATTGAAATACAGTACTACTATAGAATAGTACAGCAGCAGCAGCAGCAGCAGCAGCAGCAGCAGCAGCAGCAGCAGCAGCAGCAGCAGCAGCAGCAGTGTATGGGTATGAATCACCACTACTTACTTGCGAGATGGAAGAGTCCACAGGTCGGACACGTCAGGATCATTTTGGGGTAAATCATCTACGTACTCGTTCGGTAGATCCTTACATGCCATGCGTGCGCTGTAGGTTGAGGTGTTGTGCGGGATAGATGCAGTACATATATATATAGCCAAGTCAGGAACCACCACGTATCTACACCATAGATCATTCATGTAGACTATACGGCTCACACCGTCAACATGACGAGGTCCTCTAGATGACCAGGAATCTACCGTATCTGCTCTGTAATATCTATGAATAGATGAAGGAGTGAACATCGATCTGTCTGCACGACGAGTGGCAGAGCTGCACGCAAGAAAACTATTGGAACAGTTTCGAGCACTTTCGCACCTCGGGGAGATCATCGGTTCCCACAGTTCACGATCTACCTGGTACAGTTTATTGCTACTCTTATGCCAAGGCAGTTCTATTTCCGATTTTGTATGATCTACACGTACGTGTAGCTCATCAATTCGCCGCGTGGTGATGTGACGCATATTCTCCAGCATCTACAACTAGCTATTTCCGCATACAGCATGCAGATCCTGCACAGTTTCTCTCAAAACCGCAGGCGAGGAACAAAATGATGTACGTGCGGCCGTAGATCATGATGGTCTGGGGTGAGGACATTTTCGAATTTCGACACTCAAAATGTAAAGCAATCGCGGTGCTTCTCTCATGAATCGTCTGAGGTGGGTACGGGAGCACGCAGCGCGCGGCAGCATGAGCGCACGAGGTACCGCCACTGCTGTATTACTGTTGTACGAACATCAGTATCAATAGTAATACCAAGGTATGCTGTAATAAGTTGATTGCACTTCAGGTACAATAATAAATTGACCTCGGTTTCCATTTAATTATTTCGTACTGGGAACAGAGGAAAGAAAAACATATTTTCCGTCTTCGGGCACACGAAATGCCCCACCCCACCCCCCACAGACAAGTTAGTGTATCAGCGATCAATATTTATTTCCGGACTCACTCGGGACCTATGGGCAATAACAGCAAGAACCGTAATAAGATACCCTGGTACCAAGTACCAAGCCGATGTACTACTAAGGGGCCATTCAATCGAGAGACGCTGCTACTTTTACGTTCAGCAGTACTATTAATACAGGCACAGTATACTACCGCGCAGCAGTACTACAGCAGCGCTCTTGAACCAAACGGGAGTCGGGAGTCGCCGGGCTATATATATCCTCCGCGTGGGAGAATGACACGTACAAAACCCACAACCCACGACCGGCGTGTTTAATATCTCAGGTAGCACGGGCATGGACAGCAGCTGCTGCTGTGAATAGCTGCGGTGTGTACCTCAACCAACTCGTTTCGGGTTGTCTATTCGAAGATCTGAAGAAGATACGCATGGCGACCTGATCAGCCATCGACGTCGTTGATAATATGCGGTTCGTCGTACGACGACACCAGGAAATATGAGAATTTGTACTTTGCTTTCGAAGTTGTATTATATTAATGCGCAACCCCCCGCCCGGAGAAGGGGGTTGGAGAAGGGGTGATCCCCCGGGGCTGCCCCAACGGCAACCCCACGCTAACATCCGTATACTCGAGTCAACTCCCAACCCAACTGGCGGCATAGAACTCTCGACGCCAGCTTCCACGCCAGTCAGAAAAATAGTTCCTGACACATAACTCGAGAAAACATACCAGGTACATGGTAACCTCACGACCACGTGCATATAAATTTACGCACAACTCGTACCAGGCATACACAAATAACACAAATACATTTAACTCACAATGTACTTCAGTGTTAATATACGGATAACCCCCTTCTCCTAAACTTTCAGATTGCGCGCAAATCCGAGCCAATGCACCACCACGTTTTTATCACTCTCATATTATGATATGAAAAAAAACCATCATCATATTATGATAAAAAAAGAAACCCCACTTGCATCGAACAAACAAACGCCAAACAATGCGACTAGCCCCCGCCGCCACTTGCGCAATCTACGACACCCGGTCGCACCACCAGCGAACATAACGGGTACGTCTAACAAACAGCAACAAACACACACACGTTACTGCGACCATTTAACTCCCCCCCACTGACTCCCTCAAAAGCACGGGCGGGTGGGTGGGAACTCAAACTAGTCTGTATCACACCTTGAACCTGTAGCGTTGCCTCTGCTTCACTGCGCTGTTGCGTGTAGGCTGCGGCTACGTACCAGACAAGGTGTATGTACCAAGGGCTACGATTCACGCTACCGTGAAACATCGCATTCATCTGATTGGCTAAACTTCTTACGTACGTACAAAACTCACATTCTCTCATTCTTCCGAGAATACTCTGCTTTGTACTTTGCTTTCGAAGTTGTATTATATTAATGCGCAACCCCCCGCCCGGAGAAGGGGGTTGGAGAAGGGGTGATCCCCCGGGGCTGCCCCAACGGCAACCCCACGCTAACATCCGTATACTCGAGTCAACTCCCAACCCAACTGGCGGCATAGAACTCTCGACGCCAGCTTCCATCGACCCAAATGGGAGTCGACTCTATTTACGGATGTACTCTCACGGCCCCTTTCCCCCTGACTTGCAATATCATAGGGAACGCATGTAATAACACACTTCTTCATAGTTTCACTTCTGCCTAGTCAAATCTAAGAGTGAGTTAACCCGCCCCCACTCTGTGCCCTGGCCCGGCTGAATCCCACCGCTAATTCCTTCCTGGGCCATCACGTCGGCTACCCAACTGGCATCCTTTCCATGACTGCGAACATACGTCTTGTACGCATCGGACGCCCATCGGCCCTCACGCTGCAACACCTCTGGTGTTGCCCCCCCCGCCGACAAGTGAGTTGCGCCTCCAATCCTCAGAGAGTGCAAAGCGTACTCCTCCGCACGCACGCCCGCCAACGCAACCACTTTTCGCAGAGCTGCCGTCGCTTGCTGCTGTGTCCACATGGACCATCTGCCATTACCAACACCAAAGGCGGAAAGTGGGGCCGACGAGGGAAGAAACAAATAGCAAGACATCAATTCGATCATGAGATCGACAGCACCGCCACCGTCGCCCACGCGCAACGCCGGACCACAACGTACGCGCGTCAAAACCGCCCCTTTCCGCAGTTGGTCCCCTTTCGACCCGCGAAACCTAACCTCAACGCGGTCTGCAGAAGACCACTGCGACGCGGTAAGCTGAATATTCTCGCGAAAAAACGCTACATCGGCCCGTCGCAAGCAATAAGTTTCATGCACACGCGACCGAGTTTCCGCAAACATTTCTGACGCGCGAGTCAAAAAGCAAAAGGAAGCGCAGAGGGCAAGCCACAAGACACGACCCCCCGTCCGCGATGTGGAGATCAATTTTTCGCCCGCGATCAACATTTCCCACGAAACAGGCCGACGAACGGTTGCTTGGTTACCAGCGTCGGCATGCGAACGAGCGGCTCCTTTGAGGGCATTACCCAAAACAGGATGGGTAGTGTCCAGTTCGAATCCTCGTGAAATTCGATGGAAAAACTTGATCGCTGACAAATGGCTCTCGATAGTTGCCGACCGCAATTTCTTAGTGGCAAAAGCGTACGCTACGTACTCGAACAAATGCCACACGTTAGTCATGCTGTCTCCGCCACGCTCTAGGAATACAGGCATGTCACAGCGTACCCGAAAGTCTACCCATGCGCCAAAATGCCCCTGATAAGTGCGTTCAGACGAGGTCGCAATGGCGTTTCGCATGAGTTCGAGGCCAACACCGAAGTACAGAGAGATGTGCCCGCACCCCCCAGGTCCTGCTCCTGCCACGGAATGTCGGGTCGAACAGCACGCAAATTAACGAGGACGGAGGCACCATCCCACCGTGAGATACCATCAGCGGCCACGTTAAAAATTCCACGTACATGTTTTGCGTCAAAGTGCCAACCAGAGGACAACTCGAGCACCCCGAGGAGACGCATTAATGCGCCAGATCTCGGCTCCTTTCCCCCTCGACAACGCCGCACCCACTCGACGGCTGCTTCGTTGTCGCCACGTAACAACACACAGTCCCCCATGGCGAACGGACGTTCATCACACGCAGATACGAGAACCCATGCAGAAACTACCATGCCCAGCAGTTCTAGAACGTTAATTGATATATCGTTCTCATCTGCAACGGACTTACTCGATCCACAAAATCGAGACCGCTCTCCTGCGTCGAGCTCGTATCGCCAATACACCCCAGTTTCCAAGCAAAAACCCCCGACAGCGGTTTTAGATGCGTCCGAAAAAAGAGTACGTCTAGGGGGGCGCTCAAGCAAATTATACATCGGAGCCGACAAGGTTCCTCCGCGCGCGTCCCACCCTTCCTCAACGAACCACCGCCAGAACTCGAGGTCACCATGGAACTCGGGTCCCAGGGCAAGACGCCGCCCGGGGTTTGCCATACGGCAATCAAAATTAGCTCCGGCGGCAATGCGCGGCATACCAACTGAAGCTAACAAGCGGTTAACGAAAAAACGCCCCGGACGTACGGCAAAGGAAACATGCATGAGGAAGCCAACGAGCTGCGACACCTGCTTCGCAGAAGCAGATGCACGAGACGAGGGCCACTCCTTGAGGATATTGTGCAGCTTGAGGCGCTTATGGGGCGGCAACGTGACCGTAAGCGCCTCAGTATCAATGATCCATCCCAAAACGTCCAGTTGGGTGTCCCAATTAGTAATTTTCTTGGCTGACAGGAGGGGCGGATCGGAAACACCACGTTCGCCCAACAAGCGAAAGTGGTCCGACGCCAGTGACTGTACAGCACGCAAGCAACGGCGGCCGTCCGGCCACCATTGCAACTCGACGAGAATGCCATCGTCCACGTAGTACCTCACAAAAAAAATGCTCCCGGTGTTGCCCCCTGAACCAGGAACGGGCCCACACTCACGCGGGATAGCAACGACCCGAACTCCCCGCGGCGGGGAGAGTTCAACGTGCGCAACGGCGGCAGCCCCTTGTTGGGAAACGTCTGCGCCTTGAAAGGTAGAGTGGGTATGAGCATGCTCGAGCGCAGATGCCATTAACCCCCAAAACCCAGGACTATTGCGCCAACCAAACTGCAAGCGCAAATCCACGACAACGTGATCACCGAAAACGTATCCAAAATTCGGCGCGCCTGCCGGATCAACCAAAACCTGCCGAAAGGCGTCTTTGACATCCACACGGCACAACAGGATTCGAGCGCGACTACCATGCGTCTGTCGCAAAAACAGCACCCGTAACAGGACATCACGAAGCACATGGCCGAGCTCGCACGATGGTGCGGAGTCAAAGTCAGTGTCACCATTGACGCTGGTCCGACCGCCCTCTCGCGCAAACGTAAGATCGTGAATAATCCTTAATTTGGGTTCGAGAACGACACTCAGCGGTGAAAGGCGAAGACCCTGAATCTCGTCTGCATATCGCAAATCAAACACCACCGCTCGGCCGTGCACCACGTCTGCGCATATCTTATTGTGGATATCCCCCGCATGCGTGGCGACGACCGGGTGATTACCATACTCGAGTTCTGTGGTCAAATTCCCCCCCCGTGCGACGCCGACAGGCGCGCCCGGCGCCAGCACACGAAGCAACAAAGAAATACGAGGGAATTTCTTGATCTCACCAAACCAGTGCTGTACGACAGCAACGTTAATATGCGGAGAGAAAATTGAGGAGCCGATGGTGGACAGAAAAAGGTGAACACTGCCTTGACACTGCCGCAAGAGTGAGGAGCTGAGTGACGCGACCTGATCGAGGCTCGCTGAGCCTCGCGCAGACACCGCTTGCACCACTACCTCCCGAGCGGCAAGCCACGCATCTACCTCATCTACTCGCAACGCATCCAGACGCACGTCGCCGACCGCACCTTGCACGTACGCCATGTCAACTGGCAAATAACTCGCACGCACGCCCACACCCGTACCTTTATCTGAGAAGGGAACCGAACCCGGAGTCACAGCGACGCGATCACGCCCGACGCCGCCATCACCAGCCAGAGCTCCTAACGCACGCCCACGCAACCCCCCCGCTTCTTCGCGGGTGGCCGGCCGAGTGCCCGTTCCACCACTGGCGTCGTGCGCCGTCGCCGCACCGCCACCGGCCCGCACCGCCGCCGCCCCCCCAGGTGTTGGCCCAACCGACGGGAAGGGCCCGTGTCTTCATCCCGAACCCGAGCCACCCCCACCCCCGGCCCCCCCGCGACCACCATCTGGGCGGAGCACCAGAGCCCGCGTCCCGCTGGCTTGCGCCGCCGCTCCACCTCGCGTTCCCCCAGCTGGAGCCGCCGATCCGCCGCCGAGAAGAGCTGCAGGAGAGGAAGAGTTGGCCGGGGTATTCGCATGCACGAATTTGCAGTCTGAATACCGGCATAGGCCCGTGGAAGCAAACATCCTGCACAGCGCGGCGCTCTTCTTTCTGGGCGGACCCGTCTTGGCAGGGGCGAGGCTCTGGCCCCGCTTGGGTGCCCCATCCCTGCTGTCGCGTGGAACTTGGAGACCTTCCACGAGCTTCAGGACGTCGCCACCGGACGAGCAAAAGTTGCGTGTCCGGCCAAACGCTGGGACGGGCGGCGCGTCAAACACGGCGTTGAACTGAGGGGGAACAGTCAACGGACGAACTTGCTGGGCGAACCTCATGAGGTCGTTCACCCATAGGCGCAGGTCGTCGTTTACCATGTCGCTCATAACAGCCCGCGCCGCGGAGCCGGAAAGCAAAAGGATGTTGCTTAGAGTATGACGGCGAAGACCGGCCGCCGCGGATGTGAACGAGACGTCGACGGGTGCCAGCCGGTCCAGGCACGCGCGGTCGTCGGCGACGTCAGCCGAAAGTCCAACTGCAAGAACCGCCATAAGAGCCTGTCGCAAGAGGTCCAGGCGGTCAGCGACAAACACCAGGTGGTCGACAGGGCGGTCGGCACGTGGCCCATACATGCTCACGTCAAAGTTGCTGACAGCTCGAAGCTGAGCCGCCACCCCCGCCGTAACGTCGACGCTCTCACCCACAAATGACTGAATATCTGCGGCCGACTCGCCGAGGTTCGGAGGCAAGCGTCCCCGAAGCAGCCAGTGTTTTCGTGACGACATTTTCTTCCACAGGGCCGTGTCGTCAGTCAGCTGTGACTTCTGTACGTGCCGCTCCCTCGCATCCCCGCCGTCTCGCACGGAAGGCTCACGGTCGGCAAAGTTGTCCACAAACTGCTGAATCAGGACCTCGACGTCGGCGGTCTTGGATGCGCCGCCGGCGACGGCGTCCCGAAGGCTCGCAACAGACAGGAGCACGTTGTCCAGAGATGACTTGACGCCGAGGATCTCCGTATCCATGCGGGAAAACTCGGAGGACACCTGGTTTTGCCAATGCCGCACGTCAGCTGTCGATACCACACCCCCCGAGGCTGCCGGCATAGATGGAGGATTAGCCGTAGCAGCCGGAGTAGCAGCCGCAGCAGCAGTCGTAGCAGCAGCATCGTTGGCCTGGCGAGAGGTCACAGCAGCGTCGGTGGCCTGGCGAGCCTCGGCTTCGGCTCGTCCAGCACGGCGTGCGTCGACCTCCGCTTGCACAGCAGCTACAGCAGCATGAGCATTCGCCTCGGCTTGTGTTTGCGCAGCAAACAACGCAACCTGCGCACCTCGCGCCGCAGTAGCCGCGTTGGCACCGGCCTCCGGCGACTTGCTCTCGTCGGACATCCCGAACTCAAACTAGTCTGTATCACACCTTGAACCTGTAGCGTTGCCTCTGCTTCACTGCGCTGTTGCGTGTAGGCTGCGGCTACGTACCAGACAAGGTGTATGTACCAAGGGCTACGATTCACGCTACCGTGAAACATCGCATTCATCTGATTGGCTAAACTTCTTACGTACGTACAAAACTCACATTCTCTCATTCTTCCGAGAATACTCTGCATATCCGAAAGTTCTCTCCGATAAAGGCCGGATCTTATGTTCCCAGATGAATAATCCAGAACAAATAATTAAAATCGACAGGGACAAGGACAGCAAGAAATGTCACACCTGAGATTCATGCGGGTAAAGTACCAGGTACGATAGGTATCATACAAGGGGTAACGCCAGAGAACCTCCGTTTCTGTTGTCAAGCGTACGTAGCTCGCAGGATTGAGACTTGTAGGAGTGGGTAGCTCCTTGGTGGCGATTTTTGGTCGACCGGGTTTGTTACTCCGTCGCGGGTGGGCTACACAGCAAGCGGACAACTTCGCCAGCATCGCTCTGTAGCGAGCGTACGTCGATTCGTTTGTCGTGTGTGCGCCAAATTCACCGTTGCTGGTTGTGTCTGCAGCATCTCACCACCCACCCATACATACAGCGCATGCACTGCCCGTGCTGATTTTTCGTCCTGCAAAAAAAGGGGATATAGACGAGACGTATTATGCAGCTTGCAAAGTTGAGTATCAGCTATTTTAATCAGTCGAACTCACACACACAGCTGACGTATTTCGTAATTAATTATAAAAAAAAAATGTAGTGGGTACTGCCTGTTTCAGTTGCCATCTACAATGGTGTGTGTCTTGCTTGTCCCCATCATGCCGGCAGCCACCCATCAATTGGTTCATAGATTGACGTTATAAAAAATGAAACATACTTGAGGGTACGCTTCGTCTAGGGCCACACCAATCCATCATTTTGACGTATCCTGCGGCGTGTCTTCCCGGACAGCAATGTCCGCGTGCTACTATACTGCTGTTACTCATACTCCAGTGCTTGCTCACATCTACACCGCCAACTTTCGAAGTATCACCACCACCAAACAGCTGAGATAGAAAAAAGTCCACGCCGTGCGTGTGCTTCTACTTCGCGTCGGCACCAAAATAGCTCTTCGAGGGCATGCCCTTCTCACAGGCACACAGGCCTCGCTAAAGCGCACGCTGCTTTCCCTCGCCGCGTGCTTTACAGACATACAAGTAAGTGCAAGGCAGCATATGCGCGAAGCTTCATTACGAGGAGGGTCCGCGTAGGTTGGTGAGTGGTGAAAGCGAACAGGAGCAATAACAGCAGCATCGCGAGGAGATGATTGTGGGCTCGGCATACTACTACTGTAGACTACCTGGTACGTATGGTATTCGCCCTGCTTTGTTACACTTACTTCTTCAAAAAACAAATATTGGCCGTATGCCGCACCAGGTACCGCTTGCTCACCTCGAGATTAGCATATATATATGGAGAGCCCTATGCTGTGGCCGAACCTCGCAACGTGCTTCTCCAGCAGCAGGTTCGATATCCTCTCACTAACTCAGCACTACGTGCGCTTCTACACGAATTGCAATGTATGACGTGTATGACCATGACCCACCGGGAGGAAAGCCGAAGCAAAATAATTACCCCGAAAAGGGGTTTCCAACCCTAGAGATACGTGTTAGTATACGGGGAAGAAGGAAGGGAGGGCTAGAGGGAGGACTGGAGGGGGGACGAGACCAATGTCACCCCCATTCCGAGTTCAACTGCCAGCTGTCTGTGTTTTCAGCAGTTTGCACGGCAGCGCAGACGAACTGGTGGCAGAGGGAGCAAATATCGGAGGACACATCAGCAGCAACGGACGGTGGGGGGGGAACAAAACATGCTGCGATCGATATACTCGTACCTGCTGTGTGTGGACTATTACAAAGTAAACATTTTGATACAAAAATTTATTGCCTGCACCGGTGGGGAGCAACGCCAAGGCAGTAGTGGTGCCTTGTTTAGTGAGAGATTTACATTGAAAAGTCAACAACTTACTCGAAGCATGGCTTCACTCGAACAAGTTTGATTGCGAAACGCGGCCATTCATATGCACAATACAAGGTAGTCCTAAAACAGGCATACCCGTAAAAACGTCCGAGTTCGTCATTTTCTTCCTTCGATGACTCGCGTCTAATTGTGCATACACACACGTTCTAATACCTTTATTATCTACAGGAATCTCGCCCGACCGCCGTGGGGGCGGGAGGGCCTTTTATTCCCTAGTTAGTCATACAGTCAGAAAGTCCCCTTCAGGGGGACAGCTTACGCACGTAGACTAAAACGAGCCCCGGTTGTTACGGGCTTTAACACTCGACCAATCGACCACTACGGGCGTCGGGTACTCGTACAATCTGCAACTTACCCGCGCTGTACACCTGTTGGCGAGGAATGAGTAGACATCTTTTGCACCTGTTGCTAGTGTTGTTCACACCCTGATTTGCACGTCACAATGAGGGGGGTTGTGTGCTTGTATGCCTGGTACGCTTGGTTTGATGGCAAGGGCGGGATGTGCATGCCCCCTGTCGTTTGTTTTAGGGGGATGGCGGTGAGGAGGCTAGCGTTCGGTTGAGTTTCCGGGGGTTTGGTTTGTGTTGACGCCGTTGTGTACAGCACTGTACCGATCACAACAGTTAATACCTTCTGCCATGTTTGCTCTGACGGCGTGAGGATATGTGCCGTCGATATAGAAAATGCTATGCCACTTGTGGTCAGAGTACGTGAGGATATGTGCAGTCGTTAATATAAAAGCTGCGCCACTTTTGCTCAGACGACGTGAGGTGTTATGCCGTCGTCATGGTGAAGGCTGTGTCCCTTTCGCCGAGGCGACGTGAGGTGTCACGAAGTCGCTGGCGCTAGGGACAGAGGTCGCCGAGAGCGCCACCAGAGTTGGATCGGGGCAAATCGTGCCCCTGGAGCTCGGCTGAGGAGCTACATCGAGATCTTTCGAAGGAACCGGAGCCGTCGTTGGGACCGGTACTGGAGATGGCACTCGAATGCCGTCGTAAATTTCTACCGTCGATCGTGTTATCCCTGCCCAATTGAACTTCTCGACTGAAGCTGAACCAGCTAGGGTCTCGATACTGTTCTCGTCGCTGTTATATTGATCCAAAGTAGGCGCCTCATATGCGTCATCCACGCACGGCGCGGCGTCTCCGTATCTACGATGGCCGCCACGCACGGGCTGACGTCGCGCCTCGACGCTTCAGATGCCACGAGGAAGCAGTGGATGCGAGACCAAAGCGAGGTATCTTCTGACATGTAGTCCGTCGTATCGCTCAACGGGTATGGGTCGCAAACACTGCACGTGCAGCCACTTGATCCCTCACCGCCCCAACTCGAGACCCACGGGGCGCCCTGATAAAATGACGAGGGGTAACTTATCGCGCTCACTTCGCAACCGATCGTTGCAGCCTTGCACGTGCAGCGGTTGTCCCAAACGGCTAGGCTGTCGCCATGGAAAGGGCTTATACACTGCACCAAGCACCCCACCGAAGAAGGATTGGTGGTTCACGGCAACGCTCATCGCGGATGTCAAAGACGATGCAGGAGTGGCAGGAAATATTTATTGCGCCATGCGAACGTCCCCGTCCCAATTGCATTCCTCGATCGAAAGTCAGAATCAGTTAGGTCGTGGATATTGTTCTTTGCGCATTCAAACTGACTGAGCGCAGGCGGCTCGTGCCCGTCTTCTACACACGGCATCGTTTCCGGGTCCACAATAGCTGCCACACACGGGCTCACGTCGTATCCGAATGCCTTAGGTTCATTCTTATCGGAGAGCGTTTTTTCCCTAATCTCTAAAGATTGGAAATAATGGGAGATATGTGTCGATATACGGAGGCGTTCTGTCGCTATTCGCGAAATTCTCCAGAACCAAAAATATCAAGTTCGTTACCATTCCAATATTTGGAAAAAAAAACCCAGGAAAATATGGAAGATTGGACAATTGCGCGATTAAAATGTCGAAAATTTGGAAGAAAAGCTCTCCGATAAGAATCACCTCCATTCAGGAACCTCTCTGTAGCAGTGGATGCGAGACCATTGCTATGCATCTTCCGACATGCTCGTCGTATCGCGCCAGGATAACGGGTTGACAAACCTCGCGCGTGCAGGCACTTGATCCATCAGTACCGGAACTTGAAGCCCGCAGCGCGCTCTGGCACGAAGCCGCCGACGTGTAGTTCGTCGCGCTCACTGTGCAGCCTACAGCGGTAGAATCGCACGCGTCGCGGCCATTCCACACTGCTAGGTTGTTGTCCTCGAAAGGGCATATTCCCTGTACGAGACTTCCCACCAGGCACTCCGTGGCCCCCACGGCACGCGGATATTATGCCAAGGGCAGCAACCAATCTTGATGCGAGCAAACACTTGAGCACCAGGGCAGTTTGACACGCGTGTTATTGGTTGCCTGTACATTAATACTACAGTAGAATGCACATCTTGTGAGACAATTTCTGGGCGTCGTGCAAGCGGGCAGGCGCAATCCTAGCGTCAGACAAAGACGTTGCCTCTGCAGACAGGATCCATTAAATTACGACCTACTGCTATTAGCATGCTTATCAATGCCGGAGGGGAACTGCAGTGTGTTCTCGGGGGCCGTGGCGACGTTGTGGAGCGATATTCCTTTATGGCGGGGTTGTGGATCGCTTTGCCCCCCCGAGTAGGGTGCAGTTCACCCTTCATGCGACTCACCGAATACCTCACTAGCGTTTCGCGCTTATCTTTAACGATGTCTGCCTGGTCGACGTGCTCCGTCCCGTCTTTGTAGTGATGCGAGGGTATATGGTCTTACGACTACGGACATGCATGATGCTAAGCACACAACCCCTCCCTTACCTTGTATTATATGCGTGGTGTATATAGGTTAGGTTGGCGTCGGCTGACGATGACGCTGAAAACAATGCCCCTCACTGCGTGAGCTAGACAACCAGGGTACCGTTTGTTTTGTGGTCACCGCGGCTGGAGGCCGAGTTAGGTAATTTGTTTTGCGGGGAGAACCTTACCTCCGGACAAGCGGGAGGATCGTATTCCGTAGTGTGTATGTAGGGTAAGGCACCCACCAGGCAGTCAGATAGTAAACCGGTTGGTGTCTCTGGAAGTGGCCACACCAGAAAATAAGTCAATTCATTGACGCTGTCAGCCATAAGCAAGGAAATTCGCCTCAAATGCGGTTCTTAGTAGGATGCAGCTCACCCTCTATGCGACTCGCCCAACACTTTTACGGCACCTAGTGGTTGATGCAAGCAATATCTGCCTGGGCAGTGAACACCCGACGTGCTGCGTCCCGGCATTGTAGGGATGCGAGGATTTATGGTCATACGATTACGGCCACGCATGATAATGAGTACACCCCCGCACCCCCGATATACCTGTTTCAGCACGAGGTTTTACATATATTGCTCGTGGCTTTCGTGAGGAAAAGCCTCAGGTGAAGCAGGCAGCAAAACCACCTCACTCACACAAGCGATTCACATGTTCCCGGAGACAACCGTCTTGACAGTCGTCTGGCCATAGCTTGACACGGCTTCATGGAACTATGTGCTTTTGACCTGTAGCATGACAGCAGACGATTAGTCATTGCCTTTATCGTGTTACGACAAGGATCGTTCGACATGGCCGAGGTGGGAACCACTTTTAAGTACACGATGAACAACTTGATGCAAGGACCCGCGTTACTGTTGGGGGTAAATAGAGCACTTTTTTGTCCCCAAAGGTTCTGACTGATGGGGCTTCGAGGTTGGGGACCCATACCTAACGGAGTGTCGTTGAGAGGCAACCATTGATTCAACACGTTTTCTTCTCTTCTATGCCCTTAGGCAATGGTGTTGCTGCTTTCATGTTCTATCAAAGTTTCGGTGAGATTGAGAGCTCCTCAGGTGAGGAGGGCGCCTCACAAATATTTCGGTGCCCCCTTTCCGCAGCTTTCGTCTTTCGGCGCCGATCTCGTTCGCAACTCTTCTTCAAAGAGTGGGGCCCGACTGTTCCTGTCAGACAAGCGTCGCCAGTGTTTTCGTCCGCTCGGTTCGTTCCGTGCGCTAACAGACTTAATGATAGTGGTTTCGTTATATACCAGCCTTGTAACCACGCGGTTTTCCTCTGCGACTTTGCCAGTTGCTAGTAGCCCCAGGTAGGGTTTGGGTTGAGTCCTCTCTGGCGATAGAACCCCCCCCCTTCCATTTTTGTTCGGGACAGACGGAATAGTTTAGTCTTTCGCTGTGCTGGACTGTTTTGTTTTTTGTTTTTCATCTCCGTTTGCGACGATATGTTTTCTCCCCGCTCTGCTTCGCGGAAATGGACTATGGCGATAGTCTTCGTGGTTAATCTCCTTCCGGCGAGGTTCAGGTGGGTCGTTTGGTCGTGTTGTCCTCATTCAAGAGTCTTCGTCCGATCCCCAAAAAAAAAACAATGGCGAGCGGCGTAACTGTATGGCATCGTCGCGTAAACTGTTTTTTTCTGGCGATACATATCGAATGGTGGATATCGTCGATCACAGACGGCCTCGTGCCATGGACCACGACAATGGATCCTGCTTCGCATCAGGCGGACGAACGACCGGCTGACCCAAAATCCGCTTCCTGCCTATTGTATTCAATCAGTAATCCACACGGATACGCACTAACGTGGGCTTTGCCAGCTGGACGGAGCTGCCTGACCCGCTCCCCGCTGCTTCACCTCCGAAGTGATGTACATATGTCTGGTATTTATCATATTTTAGCTTGCAAGTAAGTGTGGTGGTGTATGCCACGTGCCACGTGCCGGTATGAAAGCTACAGCAGCAGCAGTAGGCCCTACTATAGATCCCGCACGAACAACTTGGAGTTGAGACGACCAAGAGCTGAGCCCCATTAAATTACGCAGATGATCTATAAAGTATCGAATGGTAAAGTGGGATTATCTATAAAGTATCGAATGGTTGAGAGGTTGAGACGGAATCCTGTTTCTTTTTTTTCAACCCTCTGTCTCTGGGTTTGATTGTGCAGGCTGGGGCACGTGGAAGCGCCCGCCGTGGGCGGGCGTGTTTTGCCTGTACCCCCCTAAATGACCCCAGACCGAAGGGGTATATGTTACCGTGGTAATCCACGGCCCACGACGAAATCGGTACACCCGACGCCCGTCCAGAGTTTTCATCCTGTGGAGCAACCCAAACTACAGTATGTGCTCACATTCTTCGACACGGGAAGACCGAGGTAAACGCAAAGCAATCAATAGCAAGTACATGATGCGCCCACGTACCGGGTACGAAAAAAAAAAACACAACAAGCCAAACAGTAAAAATACGCAAAAAAGCGAGCTGAAAGGCAGGCGAAACTAAGAGGAATCCTTACAAAATACGGTAAGAAATAACACTGATGACGCAGGGAAAAACCGCAGAATGCAAGAGGAACGTGTGGGAGTCTGGACCAACGAAGAAAAATCAAGACGGCAGAGAGGGGCATCGGGAGAAG
The DNA here is from genome assembly GCA_031213475.1 of Nereocystis luetkeana. Lineage (NCBI taxonomy): Eukaryota > Phaeophyceae > Laminariales > Laminariaceae > Nereocystis > Nereocystis luetkeana. The sequence goes on along the minus strand of JARUPZ010000011.1, from coordinate 8,362,705 downwards.
ACAGCAAAAAGAGAAGACTATACACACATATGAAGAAAAATTGGCCAGAAAATGTAAAAACGATCGCACTCTGAAGGCAGAATAAAGAACCGGAGCCATCCCACTGTAGGTGTGCACCAGAAGTTCCTTAGCCCCTCACATTAGGAGCTCAATATCTCACCCGATACAATACTTGAATGAAATTTGTTCGCGCCACCCGACCGGCACTTGTATGCGCTAGTCCTAAAACGAATATATATATGAGTGAATGTTTCATCATAACTGGTAGTTCCTAGAAACACGAACTCAATTAATTGGTCAGAAATCTTCGGCCTGAGAAATGCAACCCCTACCGTGGGGTGACTCACCGCATAACTGTCTGGGTCCGCTATGATACTTAGCCTAGCTGGGAACGTTGCCACACAATCTGCCATTTATTTCCTGATATCGTCGACAGCGGCCTCAGGGGCCAGTACCGCCTCTGTTGCGCCACCCACTACTGTAGTACAGGGCAAAACAAACATATATACATTTATTTGCCAGAATTCAATTCGGGGAAGCCGTAGCAAGGCTTCTATATCTTTGTCAAACCGGTAATGTTTCATGTGCGACACTCTCTGCCCTTCCGTTTCTGCTTTCGTTAGCGCTGAGAAAACACCCTGGGTATACAACTGTGGTAACCACCGGTCGCCAAACAAAAGCATTCGCGCGAGAAGTACAGAATAAGCTAAAACAAATACCACGTCGATGGCCGTGCGGTGCGTAGCAAATGCACGATTACACGGCCCTAAAACAAGTACATTTCCATGCGGGGGACAACGTAGCACCGAAACACAAGACAGTGCAACGAATCTGAACCCCCGCATGCTGGCGCGAAGTTGGACTACCACACAACTCGACACAACACGACGTCGCAGAACATTCAATCCCCCACACAGACCCACCTACCCTACCAGTTTTTCCCTAAAACGCATTCCGTCGAGGCTGCTAGATCGAGTATTGCCTCATGTTTTTCCTGCTATCTCCCTTTGCACCACTCGTACCCCTTCCACACGGCAACGATGATGGTGATGAGGCCGGTAATAATCCCAATCCATATCCCCGCCACCTCCGCAGGGGTCAGTCCCTCCGGCTCGTCACATACAGAGTCTTCGAGCGCCGGCGTAAAATTACGGTGTCATTCAACATGTTGTGGGAACCATGGGGGTGACACACGGAAGACGCAGGGAGGCAGCAGGGGGTTATGTCGGAGGTATATAGCTATTGCGCGTGGGAATCACGGTGCGCGCTATAAACGATCGAGGGGGTACGTTTAGGACATACCAATGATGGCTGACTTACTTCCTCAACCAAAATGGAAACGTCAGAGGGAAACAAGAGACGACGAAAAGTGAGGATTACAGCGACGACTGCTGCGTGATTGAGAGCCGATACTAAGGGTTAATCGTAACGAGGAGTGCTTTTCAGTATTTTTTTTTTATGTATTTTCCCCGAAATTTCGGTGTTTTCCTACTACTACAAGAAAAAACCGAGAAATAACTACCAAAATGTTTCGTGAAAATACTGAAAGAAGCCAAAAGATGGTCCTCGTTAAGATCGACCCTAACCGGTGTCCGAATTCCAATCAATGCAAGGGGTCGTAGGGCAAGGGCGCAACACGAACCTATACATCGTACGTTCTCTCGCGCCGCTCGTGGACGGTTGATACGTGATATAGCTAGCTTCAACACCCAAAGGGGTTACATACGTGGGTGGGGAGGAACTTGAGTGTTTAAAGCCGTCGGAACCCCCGTTTCACGTGCTACGACATCGTGCGTTGTCCACGTACAATGGGTCGCCAGATTCTTCAGCTCGACTTGTTTTGTCAGCTCGATCGTCGGGGGGTAGATAACTCCTCGACCGGAGAGCCTCAAAGCAGTTAGGAGAGGAGGCACGCGACTCGCGGGAGTTTCGACTTGAGACAGGTGTTGTTGCACGGGACACTGATGTTCGACGGCAAATGGGCGTTCGTTGAGAGACAAATATATCTTGACCAGAAAAAAAGTTCCCCAAATGAATACTAGGCCTCCTACTGTAACAGGTCTACTCAGCTGTCCGAATCGAAAACGTTTTACCTTCGGAGCACACGTTTCACGCCGAGGGGTCGCCCTCCACACCGGAGCAGCATCTCGGCCCATCCAGAAAATCACGCTCTTGGCAGAAGGTATACTCTGAGGCACGAGACGAGTAGCACATCAAACGGGGAAGAGCGGTCACGAGGTGAGCTACAGTAGTTTGCGGCCTGGTACGCGGAGGGGTTCACACAGGAGAAAGAGGAGACGTCTCCGCTTGAACAGCTTTGCCTCACATAACGACATAATACACGACGGAACATAAAACCATGCTACGATAGGGGAGCACCCAAGTTTGCCTTCTGGGGCTCCTCGCACAAGACGCTCTATACTATTAGACGCGTTCTACGATAGAGGTAGCACATTTCCTCTCAAACATTTTCTGAATGACGGGCATCATTAACCCGAGTCGTCGAAATGCCAAACATGTTTAGAAAAATGGCGTTTTCGAAAACTTGGCACATGGGATTACTCATCGGGATGCAATTTTTTTTATTTTGCCTCAAGTCAGTTTTCGGGTGAGGTATGGAGCTCCTCAAGTGAGGAGCCTCCAAAAATTTAGCGTGGCCTCAACCGTAGAGCGCTTCTACTACTAGTACGTCACCCAAACACTGGCTCCGAGAAGCAGTGGAAGTGCAGTTCTATGACTAAGGCTTCACGTCTCGGACAGATGGATCGCGATCTACGATAGACCATCATCTAGTGTGTAGTTCCTCGCCTGCCGTTGTAAGAGGTTGGGCGGGATCTACTTACCGCAGCACAGATCCAACCCGGGAAGACTGTGCCACAAGATCATTGACGAATATACGAGTCCAGCCCGGCAACACGAGCGAGAACAAACAGAATCGGGGATAGACCCGCCTGGGCAATAATTCCAGATCATCAAGTGTTCGATTGACAAAGGGCGGTATCTCGAACACAAATAGGATTCGAACGATATTGGAGAAGCGTTCCTCGACTAAGATCCCCCCACCAGCCATGAACGGTTCGGCGAAAACACACAGTGCACACGTCAGCCCTTCTGTATTCACGCTTTCAATCATTGCTTTATAATCGGAACGTACGTAGGTTTCACGTATGTACACGATGCGGCATCTATCTCTGGTGGTCTAACGCAACTCACTTCGACCGCACGTGTTGGTATCAGGATGGCAGCAGAGGTTGCCTTGGCACTGGCTTCCAACAGCGCACGATACATCTTCCACCTCAATCAGCGGCGTCGAACCGCTTTCGACGGGTGCGGTGTTGCTTGACGGCGTCGCCGGTGTCGGGCCGGACGAATCGGTGCTGGTAACTCCTGGCTGGGGGGAGACATCGCGAGTACTCGAGGGCACAGGGGCCGTCGTTTGGCTCGGTAAGGGAGATGGCGCCCGGGTGCCGCCGTAGAACTCGTCCGTCGACCGGGCCACCCCGTCCAAACGGCACTCCTCCCATGACGATGAATCAGTTAAGTCCTTGATCCCGTTCTCCTCGCAATCGAATTGGTCCACAGTAGGTGGCTCATACACGTCATCCACGCACGGGAGAGTCTCCGCGTCCATGATGGCCGCCACACAGGGGCTGACGTCGAACCCGGATGCTTCCGAGGCCACGAGGTAGCAGTGGATGCGGGACCATACCGATGTTTCTTCCGACATGTAGTCCGTCGTATCACCCCACGGGTATGGGTCGCAAACACTGCACGTGCAGCTTGTCGATCCCTCACGACCCCAGCTCGAGGCCCACAGAGCCCCCTGGTATGCCGTCGAGGGGTAGTTTATCGCGCTCACTTCGCAGCCGATCGTGTCAGAATCGCACGTGCCGCGGTTGTCCCAAACGGCTAGGCCGTCGTCGTCGAAAGGGCTTATACCCTGGACCAAGCACCCCACCAGGCAAGTATTTGTGTTCACGGTAGCACTCGCCGCAGTAGTCGAAGACGACGCCGGAGTGGCAGAAAACATTTCTTGCGCCAAGCGAACGTCCCCGTCCCAAACGCATTGCTCGTATGAATCAGAGTCCGTGAGGTCATTTATGCCGTTTTCCTCGCATTCAAACTGCCCCAAGGTAGGGGGCTCGTACACGTCGTCCACGCACGGCAGCGTGCCAGTGTCCACAACAGCCGCCACGCACGGGCTGACGTCGTATCCAGACGCTTCAGAAGCTGCGAGGTAACAGTGGATGCGGGACCACAGCGATTTATCTTCCGACATGTAGTCTGTCGTATCGCTCCACGGGTACGGGTCGCAAATTCTGCACGCGCAGCTGCTGTATCCATCCGCGCCCCAACTTGATGCCCATAGAGCACCCTGGTACAAAATCGCGGGGTAGTTTATCGCGCTCACTTCGCACCCAATTGTGTCAGAATCGCATGCGCCGCGGTTGTCCCAAACGGCTAGGTTGTCGTCGTCGAATGGGCTTATTCCCTGCACCAAGCACCCCACCAGACAAGAATTGGTGTTCACGGCAACACTCGTCGAAGCAGTCGAAGACGATGCGGGGGTAGAAGGAAACATTTCTTGCGCCATGCGAACGTCACCATCCCAATTGCACTGCTCCCATGAATCGGAAGTCGTTAGGTCATGGATCCCGTTCTCCTCGCATTCAAACTGGCCCAACGTAGGCGGCTCGTACACATCGTCCACACACAGAAGCTTTTCGGTGTCCACGATGGCCGCTACGCACGGGCTGACGTCGTACCCAGACGCTTCAGACGCCGCAAGATAGCAGTGAATCCGAGACCACAGTGACGTCTCTTCTGACATGTAGCTCGTCGTATCGCTCCACGGGTATGGGTCGCAAATTCTGCACGTGCAGCTAGTTGATCCATCGCTACCCGACGTTGCAGCCCACAGCGCGCCCTGGTACGAAGTCGACGGATAGTTTATCGCGCTCACTTCGCAGCCTACAGTTGCAGAATCGCACGCGCCACGGTCGTCCCACACGGTCAGGCCGTCCTCGTCAAACGGATGCATTCCTTGGACCAAGCACCCCACCAGACACTCTGTGGCTCCCGCCGGATACGGAGCTACCAAGAGCAGCAGCAATATCGACGCGTGCATTTACCTGAGCACCGAAGCAGGGAGATGCACGCCTGATATTGGTTTCTGTACATGGACAACAGGCAATGAGCGTACACATGTTTCGATGCGATACCTGTATTTTAGGCGTCGCTCAAACAGACATCTGCGAGTCTAGCCTCAGGAAAGTCATTGCAGATGCAACCAGCATTCATTAAAATGCGTCCCACTGCTGTTTGCATGCATGCTATTTTGGTGGCGGGCGGGCGGGCGGGCGGGCGGGGGGTGGTGTGTTCTCGAGGGCCGTGACAAGAGAGCTAAGAAATATTCATGTATGGCAGCGTTTTGCTCCGTCTTCGGGTCTCTTCCCCCCCCCGGATATACCTGGTACGGCACGAGTAAGATATCACGCTCGCGTATTTCGCCAGGAAAAAACAGGGTGAGGCAGGCAGCGAAAGCACCACACGTTCACACAAGCGATCCAAACATTGCCAGAGACAACCCGCTCGGCGCTCCTCCAGCAATAGGTTCATGCTGCCGCATTGCTGCCGCATTGAACTGCATGCCTCGACTACGGCATTGCACTACCTAGCAGCGTCGGTCGCCACGTGGCCCGGAATCGAACTATCAAGTACTGCCACCGTCGAGGTACCATAGGGAAAGCTTGATACGCCCGAGGTAAAGCCTACTGCATGTAGAATGTTTGACCCGGACGGACATGCGAAGGATAAGGGTTAGGTTCTAATTTCGGCACCGACTCTGTACGCGACGCAAACTAGCGCGGCCACTGTCCCCCTCAGATCCGCTCACCAGATTTTGTAAGTGAAGCGTACTAGTCGTGTGCACCTAGGTGTTTGCAATCGTCTCTAGTTTTCGTGGCTAGTGTTGAATGAAACCATGCTTTTAGCCTCGGCGCGTTTCCTACGCACCATATGATCGTTGATCACACCTATGGTTCCGTTTTAGTTCTGTCGATCGCACCCCCCCCCCCCTTATATTGGGGGCAAATTGAGTAATAAGGCTTTTTTGTTGTGCTGCGCAGATTGGTGTTTATGTCCCCATTCGAGCCGATCGTGTCTCGCCCCGCTCTACGTTCTGGGGGTAAAAGCGATAGCCATGGTAGTTAACCTCTTTCGAGCATTTTACATGCAATGAGCTGGTTTTAGCAACAGGCGAAACATGTTGACTCCGAACCTTTGCGCCATGGTTTTCGAGACTTGAGAAATGTTCTTTGGAATGGTTGTTCTTCATGGCACGTGAAACAAAAAACTGAGCGGTGTTTTGTTTCCGGCCAAAAGGCGCAGTTTCAGGATTCTTAGGCGCGATCATTATTTTTCTATTTCGTATTAACTTTTCAGCCAATCTCAGACGCTTTACGCCCGCGTAGCCACGGAAGCCACCATGCGCTCCAAGGAGCGAGCCCACGTAATAATTAATTAGCATGCAGCTCGAAACTCCGTTTTTCCGTCGGTGCAGTGGCGATCATTGCCGACTAGCAGAACTCTGATTATACGAACCTGAAGTATCTCCTAATAACAGACAAATCGGAAAAATGGGAACGAAGCCTAAAATGAGAACCAAGCCGTATCTCCAGAACCATCTTGTGTATCAGATAACCAAAATGATCCTGCGAAACCCCTTGGCCAGCCCTGTGAGAGGAGCTCGTCAGAACGGTCATGCTCCATCTCGTGCCTTCGGGTGGGCGCAAAAAGCGATATACGCTGGCTCTATTGTGATTTCTCTAGATGCTGGCTACCGTGGCGATGCCGAGGACTTCCAGCCTGAGCGACAGCTCATTCGAAGGCTGCTGTACAGCCCCACAGGACTGTCAACTTTTTTTCTTGGAGTTGTACACAATTGGTTTGCTTTTTAAAAAAACCCGTCCGTTCTCATTTTTTTGTTTCGTTCCCATTTTCCCGATTTGTCTGTTTAATCCATAAATTGTCCTATTTTTGAATGACGGACACTATTCAGATTGTTTTTCGTCGGATTATGCACCGCGGTGAAAATCTCGAATCACGACAGTGGAGAGATAAATGAAGTTTTGAGATCGGTACCCCTCGGGGAGACTCTGAACTCATCCCGAGAAGTGTATGGCGGATGCCCTCGGCTCGTCGGCCAAGAACGAATTAATATATACGTGAAAAAAACTCGAATTCGAATCGGGCAACAAGAAAAACGCGCAGGAAACAGCCCTAGGCCTTTTGCGGCAACTCGGACCCAGGCGACTTATTTATATCCTCGAGCGATTGCGAGTGTTTCTAATTTCGACGGCGGCTTTTTGAAGCCCCCCGCCTTCAAAATCGCTGTCAGGTGGTATCTATGTATAATATCGCAATGATCTCAGAAAAAAGCAAGGACTAGCAACATCACACCTCAGCCACCATTTTTGTTCCACAGCGACGACCGTAGGTCGATATCGCGTCAGCACAGGCAGAGAGGACAGAGGGGCCACACTAACAGCCTTACAACAGTTATATTGTCCTACACTAAGCTATCTCGCTCGTCGTTCTCCCCCCCTCTCTCAGCCCCTTTCAGCAGTTAATTTCAACACATAATATTACCTGTTAGGGATAGATCTTCGCGTTCGTTTTTTCTATGCCGGTTTGGAAAACATCCTGCCATTACTTGCCGGGGGGGAGCCTTTTCCCTTTTTGTTGTTGTTTTTCAAGCTTGGTTGGTGTTTCGGCGGTCCATTCTTTTACACTCAGGAGCACATACTTGTTGACGTCGAGCATCTGCATCTAGCACAAGCACGGCACGGGTAATGCCATCATCAGCCCTACCCAAAGCAGCAAAACAAGTGCATGCCGATCGGAGCGGGACAACGCAAGCCAGAAGACACGGTTGGCGAATATCAGCATGCCGTCGAATTGTTACACAGCTCGCTGTGCTCTCAAAACCAAGGAGGGGGTTGAAATCTGCCCCGCCTGCAAAACTAAACCGTACTGGCTGGTATACGTAGGGACTTTCGGTATTTTCAAGTGGGCAGTTTGTGTCGACAACATCGTGGATATCTCTGTCGGCTCCAAACGAATTTTATTCCTTCTTTGTGAGCGAGCGAAGCGGCCGACGGAAGCCGCCCACGGAGAGAAGCGCCGTGTACCATATACGACTAGTCCACCGGAAGCGTCGATGCAAGAGCTAGAACATACAAAAAAAAAAGCGATTGGGAAGGGCCCTCGTGTAAGGATATCTTGTGATACTCGTGAAATGGCTTGGTTTGAGTGTATGGACCGGAAATTGATTGCTCTCAGGGTGCGGTCCAAACCTACTTCATTTTTGCGTGGGTGGTCGCCATGGACTTGGTTTTGGTGTCGGGGAATCGAAATTGACTTATTTCTGTATCGGCGTGTTCTATGTGTATCGTCCTCGAACGAGCTACTGTATTAAATCTTGACAAAAACCGTTTGGAAAAATCAGGCTATATCCTAGCTGTAGGCCCCCAACCCCAGGTACCACCAATCGGCGGTATTTCCCGACTCGGCACCTTACGTACGTATGGGCAGGTCGAGGTTACCCAATCGAACCACACGGCTATGAGCCAGAGGGGAGCCACCGGCTTATACGTAGAATAGTGATCCCAGTCATAGCTGTATGTTCAAGCAATGAACACGCAAGACGGATGCACATGCACCGATATTGGGCATCACGCTACGTGGCTTTTACACAAACAGCTCGCGCAGCTATTCAATGTTAGTACTACTGCGTGTGCGTGTTGTGTTCGTTGCCCTTCCGTTGAATCGTCTTTTCTACCCAGCTCCATCAGTGCACCCAGTGCCCGTCCTGTTTCCTTCTCCTAGAGGTACACTGTGAGACAGAGAGAAGGCCAAAAGCAAAATCCCCATCTCAAATTCTTAGAGATAAAGCAAGTGAAACTACCAGCGTGCCGGGCGCGAGAGCACAAAAACACAAGCAAGGCCAGAAAGACGCGTTCTACGATAGAGGTGGGAAAAAACTTCCGCTAAAATATCGTTCTCAATGACGGGGCTCCTTAACCCAAAATCGTCGGAATGCCAATCTTGTTTCGTCGAAAGACGTGTTTTTATGTTTGGGCCATGGGTGTATTCATCGGGATGCAATATAATTTTTGCTGGAGTCAGTTTTCGAGTGAGGTATGGAGCTCCTTAAGGGAGGGCCCTCGGAAAAATATTGTTCACCGGTGCTGTAGCATGCGTCGAAAACGGAAAAAAGACAACACACAACAACTGAAATGAAACGTGACGCAAGGAGATCAGAAAGGCTGCTAGACGGAAAGCACACGTGCTGAACGAGGACAGATAACTGCTGCACGGACGAAACAACAGGAAAGAGGGGAAGTTACCGGCATAAGCACGGCGGGGAACGGAGAGGAGACAAAAGGAGAGACAAGGCAAAATATGGGAAGGAGGAGAGAAGGAAGAAAACGAAAGATAGAATCGTACTCCAGGTGGTGACATTATCATGATGAGTGCCCGTCCCTGCCGGAAAACTGATTCAGGAACCTAGACACACCTTCTGCCGTCTGCTTCCTACTCTCGCCAATAGCGGTGTCAAGCGTCCGTACTGCCGCGGTCGCCCATCGACCCCCCCCCGCTCTCGCCAAAAGGGTGGAGAGGCCGTGGCAGCGCCCCCCCCCCCCCACCATTGACCAACTAAACTAGAAAGAAACAAAAACTGCTAGAAACCAATGGCTTCGACGGACCGATACCGAGCCACCAAATCTATCATTTCGTTTCTGCATTTGTCGACAGCTTTATCAGTACGGCTGCACCCCCCCCCCCCCCATGCCCCCGCCCTCCCGGGTCATCGCTATTGGCGTCCTGAGCTGGGTGGTACAGCCGGCTTCTCTGCGCTTCGTCCCTGCGCCACCTCGCCTTGAAGCAGTCCACCGCTTCAACGACCCTCCGGTACCACTTCCCACTCTTCTTACAGCCGCCTTCCGCCATAACACGGTCTCCACTCGGAAGAGCAAAGGGGAGCTTTTCGTACACCCGTCGGGGGCTTGAAAAACCCTGAAGTCGTCTGCTAGACATTAGGCCCACATTTTTTTTCTGGTCGGCCTGGTCCCGGGTTCTCCCCACCACCCATCAGCTCAAACTCCCAAACATCACCGGACGGGTCAGCCGTTCATTGCTCGTCTCCTCTACGCCCCGCGCAGATTGAGGTTCAAGAAATTTGACAAACTAATATATGTCGATTTGCATACGATATTTCGAAAACACCTGCTTCTGATAGACACCGCACTTTTTTAATGCTAGAGAGACACACAAGCTCTGTGACAACAAAACTACGACACAAGAGATACTGCAATGTTTTGGTAAAAAAAAGCAGAGTAGACACTGAAATGTCTTACCTGGTACCATCGTACTGAGTACGACAGACACGACATACACATTTGTAGAAAAGAGAGAGAAATCAGAAGAAACGAAAAAGTACAGATTGAACAAAACAAAAAAGAAAATGCTTCTTTCTACTGTACTGCATCACAATGTAGTATCTCTATGTCGTGGTCCGTAACCACAGGGTCTGTAGCTCCAGGATTGGAGAATCGGCACGGACACCGGTTATTATACTGAATGTCGACCGGTAGAAATAACGATGTATTAATAGTGCACAATATTGGGCAGGGATACTACCGCTACAAATAGCAGCAGCTAGCTGTTGTCTACGGACATACTCGTACGAGGTTCGAGTGAGTACGTGAGTACTGCTTGTTGTGTAGAGGTGTACCTGGTACATTATATTTGAACATTTGATCAAATTCAAGACTTGAAGACTTGAAAGAAATACGAATGCAGAAACGAAATGATGAATCGGGTGAGTCGGTATCGGTGTGACTTAAGAACCGCAGTCCCGTTTGGGGACAAAACTACTTGAAATTTGGCTGGTTTGTCCCCAGAACGGGACTGCGGTTCTAAAAGGGTTAAGCCCTTGAATTCTAGCAGTCTCGTTTGTTTCTTGTTGAATCGGTCAATGGGTGGGGGGCGGGGGGCGACAGCGGCGGCAGTACGGGCACTTGCCACCGCTATGGACAAGAGGAGGAAGGGTATGCAAAGAGAGTGTGTCTAGGCTACCGAATCCGTTTTCTAGCAGAGACAAGCACCCGGGTTACTATCACCACCTGGAGTGCAATTTTCTTGGCTGATGCTAGTTTCTCTCTGCTTCCTTCCCTTCTCTGTCCCTTCTTATCTGTATGCCTTGTCTTTCACTTTTTGTTTCATATCCCCTCCCCGCCGTCCTTATGCCGATATCTTCCTCTCCTGCGTGTTACTTCGTCCGTGAAGTAGGCCTAATCTTCTAAGACGAGCGAAGAGCCGTAAGTCGGACTGGGAAATCGAGCGTAGCGAGGCCGCAGGCCGAAACAAATTCGACTAAAAGTCGCGCGAATTTCAATCGTCTGAATCCATAATTTGCGTCTTAGCGCGTCTTGGACACGTCTTAGCGCGTCTTAGACACGTCTTAGCGCGCCTTAGACACGTCTTGGCACGTCTTAGATTCGTCTTGGCACGTCTTAGGTTCGTCTATACGCACATCTAAGCTCTTGGCAGTACTAAAGCAAGAATTATGTCGAAAACTAACAGTTAGCTACTTCAACGAGGCACGGGTACTGCAATATACAGCAACCACACAACAACGTAGAGCGCCAGTAAATGCGGCAATAATCCAAGTATCATCAAGCTACCGGTACCTGATAGGTGCGATTATTACGTGTAGTGATGGACGAACAGCATTATCACGTACCTGGTTCTCCTACGTACTAAATAGTAGTTCCTTGTTTGTTGGCATTTGACGTCACGCACAGCAATACATACCAGGTAATTGATACTATTAATAGGTAGTACCTGGAATATTTGGATATCTATACCAGGTATATGTGTACTTGTTTGTACATTAATTCGTACATACGTCCCCATATCCTGTCGGACATGGTCGCGTCTGACATATAGTCACGGTCGCTCGGGCACAGGGTGCAGCGCACCATGGTGGGTTTTGTGGTTTTAGGGGAGGAGCTTCCTTGGATGACAAGGATCCTCGATCAGGAGAGGCGACACCGCGAGGGAGCGGACATCGGGTTGGGGACATGGAGATGGAAGGAGCTACAGGAAACAGCAGCAGCCCCATCAGCAGCAGCAGCAGCAGCAGCAGCAGCAGCGGCGGCAGCGCCAGCAGCAGCAAAGCAGCAGAAGCAGGAGAAGGAGCAGAAGGAGCGTCACGGTAGGCCGGGCGCAGGATGCCGCATGGGTTTATCATCTTTCCACTTGCTTACCGTCAAGGAGCAACAAGAAGCCATTGAAAAACATGTTGACCAGCAGCTGAGAGCTAGAAGGGGTTACGCAACCGCCGCGAACGCACGAGAGGACAGAGATTTTTTCTCATCCCATTCATTATCTTCGCACATCTTCTTCTCTCTCTCCTTCCAACTGAGCCGGTCGCCCCGGTGGTTAAAGTGGTTAACCTCGAATTCTACTTGTTTGAGTCCTGGGTTCGAGCCCCAGGTGGGTCGGACTTTGACTTTATATGCGAAAATAAAAAAAGGGATTCAATTGTTGAGAGCGCCTTGCAGCGTGGGTAGGCACAATTCGATGCGAGTCCACGAGGGAAGAAAAGGCTGAAATCTTCTCGCGATAAAAAATGAAGGCACAAACCGTAGCGGGAAAGGGGTAGAAGAGCCTGCTATGTGACCCCGGATCTGAGTTACGAGTTGGAAGGAGAGAGAGAAGAAGATGTGCGAAGATAATGAATGGGATGAGAAAAATAAAATAAAAAAAATACTCGGCTGACAGGTGTCTCACTTGGTACCAGGAATCTGGTATCACGCATATATACCTGATGCTCACGTATGATTAGTTTCGTTTTTAACGCCTTAAGAACTGGTCCCACGTATTTGGGGACAAACTACTTGGAATTAGTGTCGGGATTAGTTTTTCAGTTCTGCATGGGTTAAGAAACTCGAAAAATTACATTTTTGAGCTATTTATATCAAGAACCGGCGCACGTTCTCGTGATTATTCAGTTAAAAAACGAGAAGATTGGTAAATCTGCTGGTATAGTTTTTGGGCATGCCCTATTGCATGAAATGAGTCGAATCTCACCGTACAACTCTGGTGTGCTCTATACCCACACCCGGCTTGTAGGACCGCAGTGTGTTGGTCAATGAGATATTTGACGCTTTTCTTGGATGTCATTAAATGTGTGCCCACAGTGGTTCTTTGTCTTACTCTGTTTACAAGCAGTGGTGTTTTTTTCTTATTTTATTTTCTTTTTCTTTCTTTTCTCCAGCTCGTTCTTTTTCAAGTGTTGGCCACCTCGCCTGCGGGGGGGGGGCACGACAGATTGTTTCTCTTAGATTTTGCTTACATTTTTCTTCTTTTTCTCTTTCGATTTGTCTACCTTGTTTTTGTTTATCTTTGATCGTTTCTTTTCGTTTCACTATTTCATAGATTGCGTATGTCGTGCCTGTCGTATCTAGAATGATGACATGGCTTTGCATCGCGCACTGCAGTGCACACTGCACATGTGGCAACGTAGTATCTCTGTGGCGTAGCTTTGTGACCACAGAACTTGTATCTCTTCTAGGATTGAAGAATCGGCACGGACACTGGTTGTGCTGGATGTCGACGGGTAGAAAGAACGGTTTAATGTGAAGAACACACACACAGAAGAGAGGCTATTGGCTTTGAGTGGTACATGGTTATTGAATGACAAGCTGTGGTATGAAAGTTGAGGGAATTATATTGATTTGGTATTCGACTCATGGAGGAATTTCAGAGTCTTTCATTTTTGAGATTATAATGAGATTGGTACTGAAATCTGGAAGGCCAATCTACTATTTTTCCTATTTCATCATGCAGTTGAACCTACCATAGGGAAAGCTGTATGTTGATTACCGGAAAGAGGTTGGAGTAAGGCCAATATATTGTTTCACCGTGATTGAATTGGTTTGAGTCTGGGTTTTGGAGGATTTTGGTGTTTTGACAGCAGGGAGGCAGCTGTTTGGTTCTGTAGTGGGTTTTGGAATTTCTCTGTCATACAGTCCGTGACCACAGATTCTGAAATATTAGTATCTCTCTAGGCAAAAGGAATCAGGACGGACACCGGGTGTACTGACGAAACTGGGTAGAAAATACTACTATCAATAATATCAATATTTGATGTGCAGACAACACACACATGGTGGCATGATCAACCATCAACCGGTTGTTATTCTCCAAATTAGCTCATCATGTCTGAGCTTCTAAGTCCGCGGTCATAGCACAGGCCAAACAAAATAAGAGAGGGATAATTATTCTGGGCAGAAATAGTCAAATAAAAACAGATTAGGTAGTCGTCACCGCCGGTGGGTCATGACCCCACTCCTCTCTGCGTGAGCAGAGTGTTCTAACTGGTAGACTACGACGGCTGGAGTGTGTGACAACTCGGAGTGAGACAGCAATCCGATGAAAAGGGTGAGAAAGGAAGTCGTAGACAAGTGAGAGCGGAGGGCGAGCAGTAGTTGTCGTTGCTGTCGCGGCACTCGGGTCAAAGGACCATCCAGCGGGGCTTTCCTAAGTCCCGCTGCGGAGAATCCGCCAGGCAGAATAGCCGCCGTGGAGGATCCGTCAGCGGAACGTAGAGAAGAAGGTTCCGTGGCGAGGTCTAGACGTGACAATCTCCCGAGTCCCCGAGGAGAGCTTCGAGAACGAGTTTCCCGAAGATGCAAGGGGTTTCGACTTATATGTGTAGGCATGTTGGTTCCCGGGACATGGTATCCACATCACCCCCAAGTTTTGGTGGTGATAGAGCTCGCCCTCCACCAAAACTCGAAAGAAATGGGACCAGAGACAAAGGGTTACAACACGTCTTAGACTAGTTGATATTGTATACTTCCAGTGCCGATTCGCTTAACGCCTGGAGTTCTTTATACACTCATTTTGACAAGGCAAGAGAAGTATCTTTGCCAGACATATTAAATGTCAGACATGACAGCAGGATTTACCTTTTGCTGCAGTACCGTTGACAAGCGGATGTTAAATCCGGATATATATAGGATCGGCCAGGAAAAATAGTACCGGGTAATTAAGCGATGAAAAGAGAGTAATCCTTTCACGGACGGCATGTTCATTACATATATATACAGGACTTTGTGGCTAAAATAATACAGAATACAGACAGAAGCAGTCAGATACATATCATGGCTATAAAAGAACAAAAAAAATCCTATCCACCATGTACCTTGATCTCAACCCCTCTAGTACCGCAGTCCCGATTGGGGGATAATCCAGCCTAATTCCAAGTGAGTTGCCCCCAAAACGGGATTGGGGTCAATATGCTAAAAAACATTTGGCCACGGGTTTGCACAAAACAGAAGACAAAATTTCTTCATCCGTCTCGAATGGCAAAAAATATACTTTTCTTCAGGTTTGTTGGGAGTATACCGTACGACGCCGCCGGCAAGCTCTCGACCCCTAGACCATGGATCCACCTGATATCTTCGAGGCCGTCATCTATATTCGTTAGCCTTGCCGGATACCGAGCGGGTTGGCTGTGGGCTGAGTCAATGTCGAGACCGAGCGTCGATCGTCGCACGAGCTGGTTTCGATCACCGTGTTGACAATTTGCAACCAGAATAAACAAATTGCGCCGCCTGCAGCCGTTGGGGGAAAAAAGGAGAAATCAATCATTTTTCTCTTTTTTTCCCACAGCGGCGGTACGAGAGTTTTTTAGGCTGTTTTTTTAAAGGAATATATTTGAAAAAAATATTTTGAACTTCGCGTTTCCATTGGCAAAGTCCCAGCGAACCTGATATTTTTTGGTTTGGGGAAAATCATTTTATCGATGACACCAAATCTAATTGGCCCGCGTTTGTTTTTAGTTGGTGCGCAGCCAAATATGTGTGTGTGTTCTTCACATTAAACCGTTTTTTCTACCCGTCGACATCCAGAACAACCAGTGTCCGTGCCGATTCTTCAATACTAGAAGACATACAAGTTCTGTGTGGTCACAAAGCTACGCCACAGAGATACTACTATCTTTGTGTCTCTGTTAGTATGGTCCGTTTTGCCTTTTTTGCGTTTTGCTACCTACCTGCTTCTGTTTTTGTTTTGTTTTTTTGTTTTTTTGCTTTGCTTCATCTTCTTTTTTAGGGTTTTGTCTGATATTAATAGTCTCCTTTTTGCTTCCCTGGTGTCCGCAGTGGTGGAGTGCGTATGCTTGTTTTTTGTTTTTGCCTCTGTTTTACTACCGAGGTATTCTTCCACTCCAGTTTATTGGAGCCTGTCCTGCGACCACGGACTGCATGTATTGTGAGTCAATGCGAGAACAACAACAACTACGTTGCCAAGTACCAGGTACCTGGTACCTGGTATGCAGTAAACACAGCAGTGGGCACTGAAATGCCCATGGTATGTCATCATACGATTAATACTGCTGTGTAGATGCGACGGGCACGACATACACATTCTATGAAATAGAGAAACGAAAGGAAACAATCAAGGAAGGAGCAAATACAGCAAATGGAGTAGACAAGCTGAAAGTTGGCACGGAAGGGAGGTAGACTTGGTGCATGGGTTTTCTATTGTTTCCGAGGTTTTCTTCTTTCGGGAAAGTTATGAGTGATCCATGTTGAAGATCAAAGATAACACAAAAATAAAGAAGACAAATCGAAAGAGAACACAAAAATAAATGAAAGAAAAAATAGGAGGAGCTCGAAGCGTTGGGATAAAGTTCCGATAAAGTTTCTACGACGGGTTGGCAAGCGCACGATGGCCGAGGTAGCGTGCGTGTGGCTGCCACGCGGCTTGTCTGCTGACGAGGACCTTCAGCAATCTGGGAGAAGGGATCTTTAGGTTGGTAGGCCGTTCAGGTGTTTTGGTTCCTGTTGGGATCAAGGTACGGGCGAAGACCCAACCCAACCCCTGACTCTAACCCTAACCCTAGCCCTAACCCCAACCCTGACCCCAAACCGCAGCCAAAACGGGCCAAAACTCGACATAAACGCGGCTGCGCCGCGTTTGCATCGAACCAGGAAATTTCTCAGTTGCGGACGACGATTCCGACGTGCAGACCACGCTACACATTTTTCAAGTAAAAAACATCCCTAAAGATCCCTTCCCGCAGACTGCTAAACCTACTCCTCCTGCTGACGGCGCGAGCACATACGGGAAGGGAATCACCATGGGGTGCCCTCGCAAGAAACCGGGGGATCAGGAAGTGGCTGTTCGCGGCATATTTTTCGACATGAGTCCCACTCTACATTCGAACGTCTGCCATCGAACAGCGATGGCCGATACACAAGTTCTAGAGCACTCCGTAGGGAGCGGGTTGGACCACGAGAACCGCCCGCTGTGGAGGGTGTCTTACGTGTTCGAGTTGTGTCTATCCACAATCGCTGTCGAGCGCTATCGCCGGGAGCTACGTGCTGTGGCGGTTGAGTCATTCCGAAAAATTGCACCGCGTAAAAATTCGACTCGGCTTCTTATTTTTGTTTCGTTTTTATTTTCGTTTTTTTTGTTAGGCCAAGTATTATGGGAAAATTTTGAGACGTTATTTCTGGCTTTTTCAGCGATCTCCGAAGCCCAAAAATCAGAACCATCTATTATGGGACAGGAAATCATCGATATTTTTGATCTCCGTTCCTGGAGGGGGCAAAAATCAGCAAAACCTCTCAGAACTGAGCTCAGTTCTGAGAGGTTTTGCTGATTTCTGAGAACTGAGATTTTTCGTATTTTGGGTGCTACATCTCACTACTACTGCCAGCCCACCTATCTACCTGCGCACCTGCCACCCGTCACCCACCACGCGAAAGCATCAAGCCGACGGCGGGCGGTAACTACGGCGCTTGTGTAAAGAGAGATGGCTTCTCCTTCACATGGAAGCAATATTAGCGGTGGCAGCAGCAGCTGCAACAGCGGCACCAGCAGTAGCAGAAGCAGCAGCAGCACCGCCAGCAGCAGCAGCAGCAACAGCAGCACCAGCAGCAGCAGCAGCAGCAACAGCAGCAGCAGCAGCAGCAGCAGCGATGGCGACTCGATGTCGCCGGCGCTAATCCTCCCGTGTTTGGATGCTGAAACCACGCTCGCGGCCGCCGCTGCCTTCGCAACGTTTGAAGACGACGAGGAGGACGCTGAGACGCCTGCCGTAAAACGCTCGCGACGTGCCAAGCCACGCCCAGACTACAGAAAATCAACTTGGATGAAGATGCTACAGGCCGAAGCCAAGCTGTTGGACCCCACCTCAGACGAAGCCACGATCAACCAATACTATACAAAACCACTTTTAAAAATCAGAACCCATAATACACGTTATATATTTTCACCCACACTTTTCTGTAGCCCGAAAACTCACAAAATAAAAAGACAGAAATAACGTCTCAAAAAATTCCCATAATACTTGGCCTTAGACCTATCTATGCCTCCAATGGAAACGCGAAGTTCAAAAGTTTTTTTTCAAATATATCGCTTTCAAAAAACAGCCGAAAAATTTCTCGTACCGCCGCTGTGGGAAAAAGAGAGAAAAAAGTTCGATTTTTTCTTTTTTTTTCCCCAACGGCTGCAGGCGGCGCAATTTGTGTTTTTCTGGTCGCAAATTGTCAACACGGTGATCGAAACCAGCTCGTGCGACGATCGACCCTCGATCTCGACATAGACTCAGCCCACGGCCAACCCACTCGGTATCTGGCAAGCCCAACGAGTATAGATGACGGCCTCGAAGATATCAGGCGGATCAATGGTCTAGGGGGCGAGAGCTTGCCGGCGGCGTCCTACGGTATCCTCCCAAACCTGAAAAAAAGTCTATTTTTTGCCATTCGGGACGGATGGGGAAGTTTTGTCTTTTGTTTTGTGCAAACCAGCGGCCAAACGTTTTTTTATCACACGCCTGGTCAGCTCCCGCCACATGACACCGGCTATGGTGTGAAGACGGTGACCCTAGGGTGGGTCGGAGCCCCTAACGAGCGCACTCCGTTCAGAATTCATGACGCAATCGTTGGTTTTGTTGATCGATGTCTGTCGAGGACTCGGAATCTCGCCGCTTCGAACCAAAGATCGGCCTGAGTTTTTCTCAAGCCGATGTTGGCCCAACATCGGCCCCAGATTTGCTTTTTTTGGGCTTTTCCAAAAGTTCGGAACTTTTTGTTTTTTTTAGGTGGCCCATAGGAAGCGTGTTCTGATTTTTTTCGGCGGGTATCTTTGAAGTTCAAACTTTTTATTGCAACTTCGCTGTATACCATTGGCATAAGTCTTAGGACGCAACCTGCTTTTTTTTGCGAAAAACGAAAGTCTGTTCGTTTTAGTTCGTTTTTTTTCCGTTTTTTTTGCCCTCGTGAGACTAGCCCTAAAAATGTTCCTATGCGGTTCGATTTTTGAGCTTCAAATTTGGCACGATCACAGTTTCAGATGTGAAGTTGGCAAATCGAAACAGCCTTCCTATGCGGAAAAATCAGATTTATTGTGTGTAGAGATTTGAGCAAACGCCGAGACCAACTGCTGTTTTTGTGGTTTGGCGCCGCGAAGAGACGCGCTGGGTGCGCTGCACTGCGCGTAGGACCCAAGCGTTCGAGCCAAGGCTGACCATCTCTGGTCTGGCGGCGAAAAGACGTGGCGAGTGTGCTAGAGCCACGTGTCTTGGTATTTTGGGTTCCATGTTGTGACTGACTGGTGCTGCTGCTGCTGTACTGCAGGGTACGTAGAAGTACTCGTACGTATCCACGGAGAGGTGCGTGCCGAGTGCGTTTCTCTTGGTCTCTAGGCCCGAGCCCGCCCCAGGCGACTGACGTCTGGCCACGGAGGATCGCGCCGCCCGCCACCCGAGCGTCGGGCGCGAAGCGACGCCGCTATACAGCTGTGTCACCTTCCAACTCATCGATCGTTTTGCTGCTGTTTCCTGTCATGGATAACATCTTGAATTTAGAGAGCATGCCATTTTTCGATTTGAAAATCTGACGACCCAGGTCGTCGGATTTTGGGCCAAAATCCGACAACTTTTTTTTTTTTTTTTTCTTGCTCATCCCATTTATTATCTTCGCCCATCTTCTTCTCTCTCTCCTTCCAACTCGTTACTCAGATCCGGGGTCACATAGCAGGCTCTTCTACCCCCTTCCCGCTACGGTACGTGCCTTCATTTTTTTATCGCGAGAATATTTCATCCTTTTCTTCCCTCGTCGACTCGCATCGAATTGTGCCTACCCACGCTGCAAGGTGCTCTCAACAATTGAATCCCTTTTTTTATTTTTGCAAATAAAGTCAAAGTCCGACCCTCCTTGGGCTCGAACCCAGGACTCAAACAAGTAGAATTCGAGGTTAACCACTTGAACCACCGGGGCGTATCGACTGCCAGGTACCTTGGCTTGGGTCATCGGATTCTCAAATCGAAAAAAATCCGGTCAGATTTTGCATAAATCGACTGCATAATAAGCAGGGTCATTCGTTTTTGAGATCGAAAAATACAAATCTGAAGCTCGAAATCGAACCGCATAGGAAACTTGAGCTTTTTTGTTTTTACGAGAATAACGCACAAGGGTCAACGAACACCATAGGGTAACCAACGAGGCGAGCGACGACCCGCGTCCTCCCCGGGGCTCCGCGGGCAGCGGCCGGTTGTTTCCGCCGGCACTGCCGAAGAGGCTATCGCTCTTGGGATGCCTTGGGTGGCTGGCGCAGCCCCGAAGCCCAACGCAGGCAGCAGCGACGGGGATAGAGCGATCGATTTTCTGAGCGAAGTCATGACCTGGTCGGTGCTCGTGTGGTTCGCGAGGCAAAGAGGGATGAAAAACTGGGTTTGCGACGGCCTTGTACTTTTTTCAGGAGCCGCCGATGGTCTATACTCTGTGCTAGGGACCGTCGGACCTCGCGCTACGGCTGCTCCGGTGGCCCTGTCTCTCGGGAATGGTGGATCTCACCTGTGAAGCAGTCGACGACAGGGCTCAAGTTTGCGTGGCTTGCTTCGGTTTCAGGAGCATGCCACGTCGAGTTGGACAAACTCCCCGATTAATAACACGAAGAGCAAAATAAAAGAGAGTAGGAGAAGGGATCCTTACTTGTTTAGGGATGTTTTTAACTTGAAAAGTGCATAGCGTGGTCTGCACTTCTTCCAAAAATCGTCGTCCGCAACTGAGAAACTTCCTGGTTCGATGCAAACGCGGCGCATAAATAACAAGACCAACTATTATTACGAGTTTTGGCCCGTTTTGGCTGTGTTTTGGGGTCAGGGTTGAGTAGGTTTAGCATTCTGGGAGAAGGGTCCTTCAGGGATGTTTTTTACTTGAAAAATGTGTAGCGTGGTCTGCACTTCGGAATTGTCGTCCGCATCTGAGAAATTTTCTGGTTCGATGCAAACTCGGCGTAGCCTCGTTTATGGCGAGTTTTGGCCCGTTTCGGCTGCGGTTTGGGGTCAGGGTTAGAGTTAGGGGTTGTGGGTTGGGTCTTCGCCGGTGCCTTCATCCCAACAGGAACCAAAACATCCGAACAGCCTACCAACCTAAAGATCCCAAGTTCCTCGAAGGGTTAGGGTTAGAGTCAGGAATTTTTTTTTTTTGTTTTTTTTGCTCATCCCATTTATTCTCTTCGCACATCTTCTTCTCTCTCTCCTTCCAACTCGTAACTCAGATCCGGGGTCACATAGTAGGCTCTTCTATCCCCTTCCCGCTACGGTACGTGCCTTCATTTTCATCCCGAGAAGATTTCAGCCTTTTTTTCCCTCGTCGACTCGCATCGAATTGTGCTTACCCACGCTGTAAGGCGCTCTCAACAATTGAATCCTTTTTTATTTTTATTTTTGTAATTAAAGTCAAAGTCCGACCCACCTGGGGCTCGAACCCAGGACTCAAACAAGTAGAATTCGAGGTTAGCCACTTGAACCACCGGGGCGATTGGGTTGGGTCTTCGCCCGTACCTTATTGATGCCAACAGGAAACAAAACACCTGAACAGCCTACCAACCTAAAGATCCCTTCTCCCTATCAATCAAAAAAGGAAGAGAAGGAAATAAAATGAAAATCACGGAGAGAATCAGCGCAAGCAAGAAAAAAACGAAACAAAAAGAGAAGACAAGGGAAGACCACCACGTTCGAACCAGCTGCACCACCAGTTGCTGGCACTTGTAGTATGGTCATATTATACTTCCTAGTCGGCCTGGTGCCTTGCTACCCTGTCTGCCATCCCCTTCCTACTGTCGTCTACCGCAGTTTACCTTCTACTACTCCTCCTGTCCCCCGGCCTCTCCGCATTCCCTTGGTGATTTTTTGGGGCATCTTTGATTCTTACATATTACCTGGGATAGTATACGGACGAAACATTATCTATCTGTTTATTTAGGGAATGAAATCCTGTTTTCACAGGGAAGTTCCGATGGGAAAAGGGGTAAAATCGAACTGAGGCATGGTATAAGGAGAAGTGTTTAGTCTCTCTGCGTGCTCGTCCGTGCGTTCAACTATTAACTACCTGGTATGAAAATATAGTACTTGCCCAGGCCTTGCCTTTCGTGTGATGATGACTACCAGGTAGTCCCGAGTACGAATCTTGCCCGGCACCATACGTACGTACAGTGTACAGTAAAAATATTACGTATCCGACTGAAGTTAGGTCTGCTTCGTTGCTGTCTGTTGAAGCGGAAGATTGAATGGAGTAGGTTTCGTCGAGAGGTGTTGAATATTTGGCATGCGTGAACAGAGGGGATGGACAAGAGGTCCATAAAGTTGATGACGGGAGCGGTTGGTTGAACTAGGAAGACAGGCTAATAACCGTTGGCACAGTGAGGAAGAAGCCCCTGTTCTATCATGCATGGTACTCTAGTCGGGGGTGTTGTTGTTCTCACATTAACTCTCTGACGAAGGAGACCGTGGTCACACAAAGGTGCTGGAGCCCTAGGAAGATCCGAAAAACGAAAAAAATCGAAAATTCGGCTGCCTCAAAATACACGAGACGAAAAAAGCGCACGCAAGATAAAACCAATGTGCAAAACTGAACTAACATGGCCGCGGGTATATCCTCTCAACTATAACATAGATAGAAGAGTACCCCCGTTCCCACCACTAACCAACTCGTGGCTGCTGACTACAGCGGATGCTGTCTGAAGTGCTGCCTGCACCCTACGAAACGCACGGTAGTCGTGAAAACGAAAGAGGAACACACCTGTCTGCTATCTGGTGTGCTGTCAGAGTGAAGACTCGCGGATATGCAGTGAAAAAAGGAGCAATCGAACCTTACTACCACACGAATATCAACGATCGCCATCTCTTCCTGGACTGTCTGACACAAAAAGGTGCAGCACAGTTATGATACCACGTCCCTGATAATTGCGTAGGTTATTCCCCATGAAGGGTATACAACTCGTTAAACTACAAAAACCAGTGACGAGTACCGGTAGATACTATTCTGCCTCGTGAAAAACAAAACCAGGAAAAAACAAACTATGACTGCTTCTCTCGTGATGATAGTGTGCGCGCAAATCATGGGTCTCCATGCACCGTCTTCCTGCCGCTCTTCATGGCCGCATCATCGCCTTGGCCCAATCCACCCGCTCCTTTGCGCGTGCACTCGTTGCCATTCCCTTCCAGTCGTTTCCCTTTCTCCGTCATCCTGAAAAACAAAATGCTCCTCGCACTTGCGGTTCTGATCTGGGAAATAAAAATTCTCGCGCAGGGGGAGGTCAATCCGTCTCTTCCCCGCACGTCGACGCTCAGTCTCCCTCCTCCCTCGTCGTCGAATCCAGCCTCCTACCGGCGCAATAGACTGTGCCGTAGTGTGGCCTGTGGTGGCGCCTGCCTCCGCGCATGGACACCCCGATTGAGCATTGCTGCTCTGCCGCAGCTGCCTAAAAAGACGCGCGAATCGTAGGTCTCCGTGCCTGACGCACCACGTACGACCCAACTCTACTGCCGCCTGAGCCTCGCGGCCACAGGCAGCAGCAAGAAGGTATCACTCCTTGAGGGTGAGTCCGGGTGTACGCGCAGGTGTGTGATATTATTATCCTTTAAGAGGTCGGCGAGTTGGAAGCTCTCTTGGTCTTCAAGACGCCACTATTACGGGGGGCCATAGTTAATAGGACCAATGGTGTACATAAAATCCTATATATTTAACCATTTTTACTAACAATATTTGGTCCTATTAACTATGGTCTCCCGTAATACGAGTACTCCGTCCATATATTTAGTGTTTTCGAAAATAACAAACATTGTTTCTATTGGCCATACGAAGAGCGGCCCGTCATGGATTCCACGTACGATGCCTCCACTCGAATTTGACCACTTTTCCTATAGGAATCAGCTATTTCCCCCCCGATAGGAAAAAACAGGATTTCCGGCCCTAATTTAACATACCATGTACCAGGTATACTATTTTTGTCCATACACTATTGCATACCCTGGTATTAAAAAATGCACCATGCGGTGTGGCACCTACTCGAAACAAATTACGGGTCAAGCAGATAGCACTTTAGAGCTACAGTCCCGTTTAGGGTACAAACCATTCAAAATCCAAGTAACTTGTCCCGAATTGTCCCCAGCGCGAGACTGGAGTCCTAAAAGGAAGGGTTAATAGTTGTTGTCATCGAGAAGCACGGTTTTCCCCCAGCTATTCAGTTTTGCTGGGGGGACTGCGTAGTTCATACGACGGATGGGAGCATAAGCAAAGTAAGTTGTTTCGAACGAATGGCCCTACGAGTACGGCCCATTTCCGTCCATAATGATATCGTAATAAAAACGCACACGAGGAGACGAGTACAGTCTACAGCGCAGTAGTTGGTGGCAATCCCCCAAAACAATCGATCGAGTACTTACTGCTGTCTGCGGCGATGATTTTCGGTATTCAAAAACAATAACGAACCAAAATCAAGTTCGTATCAGAATGCTCCGGAAATACAGCTCATCGGACACGTTATACTCTCCCGCGTGTGGGCGACACAGGAAGGCGGCCACTATGCTAGCGCTGCCATTTACATGCACTGCTGTATTGCAATTTGGTTGACAGGCGGGTGCTGCTGTGCTTCGTCAATAATTGCTATTTTTATACGTGTACTACATACCTGGTAGCTATTACGGGGGACCATAGTTAATAGGACCAAATATTGTTAGTAAACATGGTTAAATATATAGGTTTTTTATGTATACCGTAGGTCCTATTAACTATGGTCCCCCGTAATAGTACCTAGTACGTATTTTTCTAGAACAGTAAAATAAAACACCTCGGGCGTACGCCGCCGCGCTCTTCTCGCGAAAGATTCCCTGCGCACGACGTACTCGCCCCGCGCGCACACCCAGATTTCCGCGAAACGACTGTTGCTTCGTGGTGGCACCCGCAAGCCGTTTCAGGGTCTCCTCTCCTTGCGTGCACGTAGGCCTTTGCAAGCACGCTCTCCGCTGGCGGCGCTTGCCTCACGATTCAAGTACGTACAATTCATAAGAGTGTGCGAGACAACATCGCATATGAAACAAATGAAGTATGTATGTATAGTTAGATCTATACGACACCTTTTCGTGCATACTATTAATACGATGATGGTGCTATGTACGACGCTGCGCACTGTATTATACCACCTGGAAATACGGTAGATTGTGAGACACCTGGAGAGGTGAAGCAGACGAAACATCAGCATCATAATAATAATGATTGGTCGTGGATGGAACAGTTTCCCTACAAATGTACAAAAACGTTGGCCGTTGCGCCTATACGTATCTATGCTTGCTCACCTCGAGATTAACATAGGGAGCCCTCTGAGCAAGGGCCGACCTCGCTTCGTGCTGCGCCGCCGGCAGATTGTGGATATCTTACCTATCGCTGTCGGAGCGTGCGCGATATTATCCGAAGTATTGTGACCCACGAAAGCAACAACAAACTATTATTAATAAACGAGAATAACGATAAACAACACATAGTCGATGGCAACCTGATAATAATAAAGCAACACTAATTACTACCACAGGTAGCAATTACCCCGACCGGGTTTCCAACGCAATATACATTTGTGCATATATATGGGGGAGGAAAGACGAGCAGAGGAAAAGTAGGCAGCAGAGGTATCCTCCCCCTCCCATCATTCACGTATGAGGCGTCTATTGCGGGGGGCCTGAGAAAAATAGCATCTTCCGTGATAAACCCAATATCCTACTGGTACAAGGTACCTGGTATATATTTACGTAATTTTTCCTTATTACGGGGGACCATAGTTAATAGGACCAAATATTGTTGGTAAAAATGGTCAACTATATAGGTTTTTATGTATACCATAGGTCCTATTAACTATGGTCCCCCGTAATAGTAGCGAAAGTAACACTATTTGGTCCTGTTCACTATCTATGGTCTCCCGTGATAAGAACGACAGGTAGGTGCTACGGTAGGCGGGGCGTAGGCCTAATCATCTAAGACGAGCGAAGCGAGCCGTAAGTCGGACTGGGAAATCGAGCGTAGCGAGGTATTAAGACGGCCGCAGGCCGAAAAAAAATTCGACTAAGTCGCGCGAATTCAATCGTCTTGATCCATATTTTGCGTCTTAGCGCGTCTTGGACTCGTCTTAGCGCGTCTTGGCGCGTCTTAGACTCGTCTTAGCGCGCCTTAGACACGTCTTGGCACGTCTTAGATTCGTCTTGGCACGTCTGTCTTAGGTTCGTCTTGGCACGTCTTAGGTTCGTATGTAGGCACGTCTAAGCTCTTGGCAGTACTAAAGCAAGAATTATGTCGAAAACTAACAGTTAGCTACTTCAACGAGGCACGGGTACTACAGCAATACAGCAACCACACAACAACGTAGAGCGCCAGGAAATACGGCAATAATAATCCAAATATCATCAAGCTATACCGGTATACCTAAAAGTGCGATTATTACGTATAATAATGATGGACGAACAGTATTATTTCGTACGTGGTACTCCCACGTAGTAGTTCCTTGTTTGTTGACATTTGACGTCACGCACAGCAGTAGATAATTGAATACCATGTATCTATATTTTTTCGTTTTTCGGATCTTTCTAGGGCTGGACTTTGACTTTATTTGCAAAAATAAAAAATAAAAAAGGGATTCAATTGTTGAGAGCGCCTTGCAGCGTGGGTAGGCACAATTCGATGCGAGTCGACGAGGGAAGAAAAAGCTGAAATCTTCTCGCGATAAAAATGAAGGCACGTACCGTAGCGGGAAGGGGGGAGAAGAGCCTGCTATGTGGCCCCGGATCTGAGTTACGAGTTGGAAGGAGAGAGAGAAGAAGATGTGCGAAGATAATGAATGGGATGGAAAAAAAAAAAAAAAAAAAAAAAAAAAAAAAAAAAAAAAAGGGCTCCAGCACCTTTGTGTGACCACGGTCTCCTTCGTCAGAGAGCTAATGTTAAAACAACAACAACAACAATATACGAGTAGATGTGTATTTGTTTGTACGTACGTTTCTTCTTTTTCTCTTTCGATTTGTCTACCTTGTTTTTGTTTATCTTTGATTGTTTCTTTTCGTTTCACTATTTCATAGATTGCGTATGTCGTGCCTGTCGTATCTAGTATGATGACATGGCTTTGCATTGCCCACTGCAGTGCACACTGCACACGTGGCAACGTAGTATCTCTGTGTTGGCGTAGCTTTGTGACCACAGAACTTGTATCTCTTCTAGGATAGAAGAATCGGCACGGACACTGGTTGTGCTGGATGTCGACCGGTAGAAAGAACCGTTTAATGTGAAGAACACACACACACGTTCATTCGTACATACGTGCCCATATTCGAAGTGAAAGCTCCGAAATCGCATTGCGAATAGAAGGCACCAGGTACCTGGTTTTATTGCGTCGTTTGTTTTCTACGAGGACGAATATCATACCGTCAACAGCCGTGGATACCAACAAACTCAGATATAATTTTTCACGCATTAAGTGTTAATAGTAGTAGTATTATTAATATTAATAGCAACCTACGAAGCCACCAACGGAAAACAGAAAGTCTTAAGAGACAACTGCTGCAGTAGTATTTGTCCTAAAATATGTCGTTCAAAGGACGACACGTTGCTACCGGTGGTAGTGATGCATCCGCGGTGTAAGCATACCAACGGATTTTGCGCAAACCACTATTAATATTATAACAATAACAACTGCCCCGCCCACCGGACACAGAAAGAGAGCAGTTAGTTGTTGTCCTACTATGTTGGGCGTCCCAAATAAGGCATTATGTCACATATATAGTGTTATACTGATGTATGTACCACGGTATATAGCAATATACTCGCAAAAAAACAGAGAAAACGAACAGAGGAGAGTAGTCGCCCTCAAAAGTATACCATCAGGATGAAATTCTGTTTTTGCAATACCAAGTACCAGTATATATATTACGACGTTAACAACCAACACAACTTGACACACAAAACAGAGGTATAGGTAGCAGTATTCCTCAGGTAGTATGTCGAAATAAATTGGAGTGGGCCTTCCCCCAACCCAACTGCCAAGTAAGTGGAGAGAGAATCATGTTTTGTTTTTCATTTAAAAAAAAAAAATAATGCCATCCTCGAAAATACGGAGAATCGGGTTCGATTTCTCGATGTCCCCGGTGCCAGGGAAGAGCGCATGGAGGCCCGAAAAAAGAAGGTTCGAAAGAAGCAAGTTGAAGCAGTCGATTCATCTGCCGTCCACGCTGTGTTTCAACCTATTTCTAGAGCTCGCTGTGGTCGTGTCGACCCCCTAAGACGCGTCGACCGGCGCCTGGTGCATTCTAAGACTAATCTATTAAGACGTGCTAAGACGAATCTAAACGTGCCAAGACGAATGTAAGACGTGACAAGACGCGATATATATAGCGAGTAAGACGGGCCTCTCTTTAAGACACGTCTTCGAAGATTGGGCCTAGCGGGGCGCTTTCAGGTGCTATATTCGCGGTCGATGAGAGCCACAGGGCACTCGACCGAGTGAATATCGACATTTCTTTCCATTGGTTATATTCCCCAAGTCCTTTCGTTTTCGCGATATTCACCTGCATGTACAGGGGATTTATTGCCTGTTACTCTTCTTATATAAGCAAACTAAGTTAGGGTAATTTTCGGAGAGTTTTTTTCCCAAATATTCGACATTTTTTTCGCGCAATTTTCAATCTTCCATATTTTCCCGTTTTTTTTTTCGAAATATTGGAATGTGAACGAACTTGATATATTTGGTTCTGGAGAATTTCACGAATAGTGACAGAACGCCTCCGTAAATTGATACATATCTCCAATTATTTCCAAACTATGGAAATCATGGAAAAAACGCTCTTCGATAAGAATGAACCTTAGGGCACATCTTAGACCCCCCATCTTAACGGGGACGTTTACTTTTTTCAGTTTGTTTTTTTTGTTTTTCGCTTTTTTGTTCAATTTGCATCTGATTGGCCGAAGAGTGCACGACCAAGCAGGCAAATTAGAAACTTTGAATTTGAGCGAAAAGTATCTTGGGACTTTAGTCGCGTGATTTTGATAAAATCAATTTCGAATTTGGGAGTTCCTCAGTCTTGATCTAGCATGTTCATGGTGGGTCAACACCCTCGGTGGAGTCTGGGGTGATTCTTGGGCACAGCGACAAAAGGTAGGGGATTTTTCTTGATTACGACGCATTATTATTGGTCAATGCCCGATTATATGAGGGATTTACCGAGCGAGATAGGTTACGACTTTTGATTACGACGATGTCTATTGGCCAAGAGGCCGAAGTCCCGACGAAGTCACCCCGAAATCACTGGACTGTCAACTTCTTTGTACTAGCGGCACCTTCCTCGCGGCGACAACACATCGTGGCCCACATCATGAGCGGCAGAGCAGTAGCGGCACAGGAGCAGCACAGCAGCAGTGACAGCAGCAGCAGCTGCAGAAGACCGGGCAGTCAGAGCTCTCTGTGTCAGGCTCCAGACGCCGAAGAGGAGAAGCAGTGCCAGGAGGAGTACCAACAACCTCCAGCAGCAGCACTCGCAAAGCAGCCGACTTCAAGGGGAAGGCGGTGCTACTATTAATACTATGATACTGCTCTAGACAGAAGCACCAGTGCCAGCCAGCACCATCAACAGCAAGCAGCAGGAGCAACAACACCAACCACCACATCAGCAGCAGCAACAACAGCAGCAGCAGCAACAATAGCAGCAGCAGCAGACCAGGCAGCAGTAGCAGCAGGAAGTAGCCCCCCAAGCAACTCGAGCTCTCCTACGAGACCGGGCTCAGGATCTACCGGGTAACGGCTTGGAGCCGCCCAGTCTGTTGTACTCACAGGTGAACTGCGGGTTGTGTTACTCTGTTCTTAGGGTACATCCTTGATCCAGAGCAGAGCAAAACAACTGTTGATACCAACTTAGCAGTGTTTTGACGGTGGTCAAGAGCAGACTTGCCTGTTTCGTCGGAACGAGTGACGAAGGTTCATTTTTCTACAAAACTCGACATCGCCTCTACCGATCGTCCGTCGTCCGTCGTCCGTCTCGCTTGCTGAACCCACCCCCAGATGACTCCTGTGCTGACCGCCCAATACTTCAGGAGGCAACGGGGATCAGCTAGTACATGGAGAACGAGCTGACCGCGGTGATCCAGCTGGCCCTTCTTCTCCGAAAGCTGGGGATGGAGTCCCTGCCGACTATCGTGTTCAGTCCCCCCGCCGCCGCCGCTGCTGTCCATGTGCTTCGTAAGAGCGACCAGGCGGGTGGAAAAGAAGAAGGTCCTTGGTGTAGACGCGGGTGGGAGACGGTCGATTCGGGGAGCACAAAGTGGCGGCCATCAATGCACCCCCCTAGCACGGCACGCCCTTCCTCTTCCATTTGCAGAGGGTCCCTTCTGGGTTCCCAAAGGAGACGTTGGCGACTGCTCTCGAAGGTAGACTAAGGTGAGCGTCGCCAACCACGAGGGAGTGCCATTACAACTAATATCTGGGTACATTTTTTCCTGTGTCCCTTTTTTTGTTGCAGGAACACCTGCACTCTTTTGTTTTGGCACCAACTTGGACGGCGACCGCCTTTCTGCTCGATGGACCCCTTGCGCTGACTACAGTAGTACCGCCATCAAAACGGATGCTGCGCAGGTTTTCAACAACTGCGGCGTAGAAGCGGCGAATACCTCGTACTTGCACCTGCTCGCTAAGTTGAAATTGGTAGAATATACTCGTCTCGATAACACGCCGCTATGACGGCATGCCTGCTGGGAAAGCAGCTGCCGAACAGCGCCATTCCGTTCTCCCGCAGCACGCTCGTCTCAACGACACACAACAGGACTAAGGTTATATTATACCTCCACCTCGGTCGTTCTGCGCAAAGCGATGGTCGGCTCGAAGTGTGCCATCTCCTTGCCTCTGCGTTCCCTGAAACTGAGGACCTGGCGCCTGATTCGAAATGTTTCGAGGAAATACGGTGGCCGGTTACAGCTCTATCATCGAATATGTTGGTACTGCAATACGTAATCGTAACGCTCAGCGCCCCTCTAGTGCTACACACAGAAGTACCCTCGTCCTTCCCGCCCTCGTCCACGCCCCTCTCCGCCAAACATATCTCGTCTACGCCCTGTCCGCGAAACAGGTATGCCTGTACAGCATCAGCAACTTTCCGCGCGTGAAGCTCTCTATTACGGGGAAGCCCGGACGCAGCTGGTCGGGCTGTGGGGAGCGGTCAAGAGCACGAGGGAAACATTACTAGGCGCTTTCGTCCGTTACGCCAGGTCGCCGCCAATACCTGTGTAATGAAAGACCAAGCAAGCGACGAGCAAGCGTTGCACGGAACGACATACGGTATCCACTGCCGCAGGCCAGGGCGCAGCGCCCCGAACCGGCGCCCTACCTCCCACCCGCAGGAAATCGCAGCAGACGGTGCCGAGGGGTTTGATGCAGCCGCGCAGGCGAGCGTGCTGCCCAGGAAGGAGGAGGGTTTGTTGAGGGAGAGGGGGGGGGGGGTACGCCAAGGCAAAACACGGCCAGAGTCTGTGAACCTGCCGCTTTCGATGATATAGCGTTGCAGGGCGTATATATCATCCGCAGGCGGAATCTTACAAGCTGCCGCTGGACGATGGTGCGGAGTCACTGGCGACTTCAACAACGAGGGCCTTCCTACCGGGAACACCGCAACGGGAGCAGGTGAGTCATTGGTCGTTTACTGGGGCTCTGGCGTAAGGATGGCGGCAGCGTGTAAACATTCTACTTTTTTTCGCGGATGATGGAGTCTGACATTTCTGATGCAAGTGAACGATACTGTGTAGCCCTTGCGTGAGATTGAGACATCGGTTTCACTGTCACATACGCTCATCTGGCGTGGACCGCATAATTTTCTAATCAGTTGCCAGTTAGTGCTGATGCTGAAGGTGACGACGCTGCAGGTGGAGCCAGAGCAGGCAACGAGTGGATCGGTCTCGCCCTTGGCCAGGACGACAACGTCGCGGGTCTAACGCGGCCGGGCGACAGGGGTATACAGGTGAGCGGCGCGTGTAGATGCTTGTATAACAATTGAAACAACATGTAGAGGCTTGTTAACTTCGGTGCGTGTGTTGGCAGCGTGCTCGCGGTTACGAATCGTGTTAAGGCTAGCTAGCTTTCTTGAACAAATAGATAGCGGCACTATCGTAGTAATATAACTTCTATAATGTGATATGTAAACTGGGTCAAATGTGCGCACCTTTCGGATGTACAAGATCGGCTGCTCGTTTAACTCGGCGGAAACGCTTCGAAGACATTTTCGGGCCTCAACCAATCACCGCTGACATTTTCTTGCCTTCTTGTTGCGTCCCTCATATTCAGGGCTACCGCCGGTATCTTTGCACCCTCTTCGTCTTTTCCATCAACAGGAAGATAGCCAGCCAACTACAAAGCTTCGGTGTCTGCGAAATGCGCATGGCTCCCGATCATGAAAATCGCCGCGGGGTCGTCAGGGGGATGATGCAGCAAGCACCGCCCAAGAGTTTAAGCACTGCCGTGACCACGCCTTGAATGTTTACCCTCAACCCCTTCATGCGGGATTCGTTGGCGCCACCCATGGTCGCGGCCGGGACGGTGAGGGCAGGGGCGGAGACGTGAGTCCTCGCATTGCGGTTGGATATCGCCAGGGGGGGGGGTGGGCGGAGGGAAGGACGGTCGTACACCGATGGAGAAATCCGGAGGTTGCCAGGAGTGCGCACAACGCAAGGGTTGATGGTCTCAGATCGACTCTGGACCCATATTTGGACGAGCAAGGACGTATCGTGCCTGCTGACCCTCGCCCAGGGACGGGAAACGAAAGCAGAAGAAAATCGAAGTTCCTCCTCGGATGTTCCCATGGGTCGTACGAGGAATCTAAATATGGCTGGTGTGGTCGCACAGGCGATTGTCTTTAGTTGCCACTGACGTTAAATTTGGGCTGACGTGCAGGATTTAGTGTAGCCCTGGTTGCTGCTGAAGATACGTTTTTCGATTGAAATCGTCTACTTCTTAAGATACGTCTCGGCGTTTTCCGTGTATTGCAGTATGTTTCCTTTGAGAAGGCCGAGGGCGACGTAACTCTGCGTTGTGTGTGTTGTCTAGAATGCAGTGAACTTCGTCATCACACTGCCAGACAATTCTCCATGTCTCCATGTTTTTAACATAGTGATATATTTTACGAGATATCGCTTCCTTCGGACACGTTGCGGTGAGTATCTCATGTATGTGTGATCGTTCTTTGTTGTCAGGGCCGGTCCTAACGGGGGCAAAATAAATGAAATAAAAAAACGAAGAGCAGAACTGAAGGGCACGTGAGTTTAATTTGGTAAAATAAAAAAGTTAGAAGTGGAGATCCCGATACGTCCGTTTTCACGTTTCGTTTTTTTTGTTCAAGTCCTCGTGGGACTTAAAAACGAAATGGGTGCCAAATAATAGAAAATAGGGGATACCCAGGGTCGAAGAGGAACATAGGAGGAGCTCGAAGCGTTGGGATGAAGTTCCGATAATTTTCTACGACTGGTTGGCAAGCGCACGATGGCCGAGGTAATGCATGTGGCTGCCACGCGGCATGCCTGCTGACGGCGCGAGAACATAATATATATGGGGTAGGGAATCACCATGGGCTGCCCTCGCAAGAAACCGGGGGGTCAGGAAGAAAGTGGCTGTGGCGGTAATTTTGTCGACATGAGTCCCACTCAAAATTCAAACGCTTGCCATCAAACAGCGATGGCCGATACGCAATTTCTAGAGCACTCCGGAGGGAGCGGGTTGGACCCCACGAGAACTGCCTGCTGTGGAGGGTGCCTCACGCGTGCGAGTTGTGTCTATCCACCGTCGCTGTCGATCGCTATCGCCGGTAATCACGTGCTGTGGTGGTTGAGTCACTCTGAAAAATTGTACCGCGTAAATATTTGACTCGGCTTCTTCTTTTTGCTTCGTTTTTGTTTCGTTTTTTTTTTCTCGTTAGGACTCAATGTGCTGTTTTTTGCGAAAAACGAAAGTCTGTTCGTTTTATTCCGTTTTGTTTTTCGTTTTTTTGCCCCCGCTAGGACCGGCCCTCAGAGATCAAATTCTAGAGCAGCTAGCTTCAGTCGTACGGAATGTATTTTCGAGTTTTTCGTTGCCCATCTTTGTGACGACACTCCCACAACCCTTCATACGCATCAAATATACCGGCATTGCCGTTCTATCCGAAAAGTGCCAGGTCATCCAACGTGAAAAACCGTTTTGCAATCGGATTTTGTCTCGAGTAGATATGCGCTATTACTTGAAGCCGACTTTTAACATTTTAAACAAAATAATAATCTTGCCCTCTACCAGAACACACGTAAAAAAGGAGCCCCCTGTAATAGTCAACAATGCCAGGAAAATAAGAAATTTCAGAGCCGTTGTACTGAAGTCAGTATAGAAATTTCCCGAATAAGAAATTCGGGCTGAACCAGCATTCCTGTTTCTTATTTTTTCTCACTATTACTAAGTGTTTCGTATTGTAGCTCGCCCGAGAAAAACGCCTATATATTTTTTTCGCGCTTCGCGCGAGCAATCTATATATACTTCTCGACCCCTACCTATAGTTCCTGAGCCGATTCTTGGCCGCTTCGGTAACCACGATCGAGCCGATAAAACGCGAACCTCAACGAGAGGTGACCGGATCAATAGCCGCGCCCACGCTCACACACCATAGCGACAAGGAATGCTGCGAGGCATGCCCTATCAGGCTTATAGCGAGTGGGGTAGGTCTTTCTGGCGGGTGTAAGCGTCCGATTCATGGTGTTCAGTCCCTGTACATGCTGCGCGCTTACTGCACGGGTTTGCGTTTCCCGTGCCGGAACGAGCGACGGCCTTCGCGCCTCCGACCTGTTCCTTTCGATTTTATTTTTCATCTTGAGTAACTTTTTTGGTAGCTGCGGGTGGCAGCGTTTTATTGGTTTTTTTGGTGTGTTGCACCTCGCCTTTTCTTTGCCTCTACGGGGGATACCCGCGCTGATAGCACACGCCCGGCCAGATACTCTCACCCACCGCTGACCACAAGTCACCACGTGTGAACTCAGTACGCCGCCATCCCCATGAGCGGCTACGGCGGGGTAGGTTGTCGCAGTGATACAGCAGTACGATTCGTACGACGACACCCATGACTCTCAACGGGTGCTCTTGTATTTTTGTGGGCGCACTAATTTTATAGGCAGGTTAGAGTGTCTATCCCTTGCTCGCATACGTACGTATTTCTTTTTTTTCGTGTCTCTGTTGCTGTGGGATGCCCGCGCTGATAGCGCTCTTCCTGCAAGCAACTCTGACCCACCGCTGACCACATGCAACCATGGATCACGTGGAAACTCAACCCCACTGGTACCTACTACGGGGTAGGCTGTATCACGGATACAACAGCAGCAGTACTGCGCGTCCCGCGCGTACAATAACACCCATGACTCTCAACGGGTGCTCATTATTTAGGGGGTCTGTACTCAATTAATTATTTTATTTTGGCGGGGAATGCCTGAGTACCTGGTATAATTCATGATGCACGACACAACCAGGAAGCGACTTGCTCCCTGGCGCGTGTCCACATCGTTTATTCTCACTCGGGTACCCTCAGTTTGCGTGCTTGGCTCGACGTGTATTGAACAAATGGCGCAGGTGGGAGTCTTAAAGCTGGCAGCGCACTTGTCAGACCCCCATCACCTCTTCCACACAGCAGCCAAAATAAAGAATGAATGAAAAATAAGCGTAAGCCTGACGATGATGCGAGGTTTGAGAGCGCGAGTGTCCAAGTGCGCTCGCTTATGAGACTCTCAGGCTCGTGTTCCACAAGCCAGCTGCTGTCACGTACGTCGTTACTGCCGTCGCTTGCCTGTCACGTGCTTGTATGCTGCCCTTACCACGTGCGTGTATGTTGCCGCTGCCGTCGCCGCTTCGCCACACTTCGTTGCTGCTGTTATCTACTGGTATGAAATAAAAATGCCTCACGGCTAACGCAACACACAAATTTAAGGCACGTCCTTTTCCATCCCCCTTTCTTAGTTATTGTTCTGGCAAGTTAGAGGTCGATAAGCATCCTTGCAATCCACGTTTTTCATTTTCATTTTCATGTTTTTTTTTTTTTTTCCGGTCGCCCCGGTGGTTCAAGTGGTTAACCTCGAATTCTACTTGTTTGAGTCCTGGGTTCGAGCCCCAGGTGGGTCGGACTTTGACTTTATTCGCAAAAATAAAAAAGGATTCAATTGTTGAGAGCGCCTTGCAGCGTGGGTAGGCACAATTCGATGCGAGTCGACGAGGGAAGTAAATGCTGAAATCTTCTCGCGATAAAAAGGAAGGCACGTACCGTAGCGGGAAGGGAGTACAAGAGCCTGCTATGTGACCCCGGATCTGAGTTACGAGTTGGAAGGAGAGAGAAGAAGATGTGCGAAGATAATAAATGGGATGAGAAAAAAAAAAAAAAAAGTAGGCAAAATTACGTACGTACGAGTATACACTGTGTTATTGCATGTCGACCTCTCTATCTCTCTCTTCATTCAGTAGGTTCACGGTACCGGCCTACCGCTGTTGTACTGCGATGTTACTGCTATACTGCGATTTGGCCACCACAACCGCTGCTGTACTGCGATTTTGCTGCTGTACTGCGATTTTGCTACCGCCCGACTGACTACTGCTGTGTCGTGATTTCGCGCCACTGCCTTAGAACGGTTATGCGTGGTTTTCTCGCTGATCCTATCTATGCTAATTTCCTGTACTGCTGTACTGCGGTGTGTCTGTTAACGGTATGTTCTTTCGTCTTCTGCACGTTTGCCGCTGTTGTTATTTTTTTACTATGATCATTATTTATTTTTTCTTCACTTTTGATTTTTCGCCACTGTCGTAATATCCGGATGGGTCTGCGCTCCAAGGACAACCACGTCCTTTGGAGTCTGCGCCTTTCCTGAATATAGTACGATACTGCTGTGCTGTGATTTCTCACCATTATTTTTTTTACTGGATGGGTCTGCGCTCGACGGACAACCACGTCTTTTGAGCCCGCACCTTTCCTGAATAATACATTTACGTTGCTTCTGTGCTGTGATTTCTCACCACTAATGTATTACTGGAGGGGTCTGCGCTCGAAGGACAACCACGCCCTTCGAGTCTGCGCCTTTCCTAGTTACTTTCCTGTACTACTGTGCCGTGATTTTCACGCCACTGTAGTACGGTTATGCGTGGATTTCTCGCTGATCCTGTGCTAATTTCCGCACTGTTGTCGTAATAAATGGGTCTGCACTCGAACGACATCCAAGTCTATTGAGTCTGCGCCTGTCCTGGTTACATTACTGTACTACTGTGCCGTGATTTTTCGCCACTGTCGTATAACCGGATGGGTCTGCGCTCGAAGGACAACCACGTCTTTTGAGTCTGCGCCTTTCCTGGATGCATTACGGTACTGCTGTGCCGTGATCTCTCACCACTGTTTGCCGCAGTTGTTATTTTTTTTACTCTGATCATCATTTATTTTTGTTCACTTTTGCTATTCATTTTAATGTCTTAAACAAAACCGTGTGAGTTGATACCTTCTGCTGTACACTGACCATCGCCGTCTTTGCTGTTCGATCTGCCCTCTTCGTACTTTTTATTTTTATTTTATTTACAGTAATGCCTGCGCCCCGAGAACAGGGGTACTCTCGTTCAGAAAGCCGCCGCCGCCGTAGCCGTAGCCGTAGCCGTAGCCGAGGCCGTCGCCGCGGCAGCATCGACCACAGGTCAGACTCTGACCGCCACCGGTCAGAGAACCGCCACCGCCGCCGTCGCCGCAGCAGTAGCGATGATAGATCCGACTCGGACCACCGTCGTCGACAGAGCCGTTCTGTAAACCGGCACCGCCGGCGCCGCCACGCCCGCTCACACTCACCGGCCCTCTCAGACGCCCGCTCGCGTAGATTTGCTCGCCGAAGCTTCCGGCGTGCAGACCGCGGGTACAGCACCAGCCGCCGCGGCGACCATGAGCAAGACGAGTCGGGGTGCGACAGCACCCGACGCCCTAGAAGGGAGGTGCCCGTGAGCTCGTCCCCTCCCGCGAGCGCACAGCACCTCGCCGCCGCCGCCGTTCCCCCCCTTCAGAGCGGTAAGCAGTACGGCGTCGAATCGAACCAAGCAGCGAAACTGGTTGAGATAGTACGTAAACGGA
Source organism: Nereocystis luetkeana (assembly GCA_031213475.1). Lineage (NCBI taxonomy): Eukaryota > Phaeophyceae > Laminariales > Laminariaceae > Nereocystis > Nereocystis luetkeana. Next base: position 8,324,175 of record JARUPZ010000011.1, on the reverse strand, counting down.
TCTCGGGGGCACTTGCGTGTCCGGTGTTTGGCGGCCCAGCCGCTGGAACACTCTCAATCGCTAACTCCGCCGTCATGCTGCAACAGAAGGTATTAAGCACCTTACGCAACGTGGATTCTGGAGCCATGCGGCTCGAAGCAGACCAGTACAAAGAGGGTAGATGGATCACAGCAGCCGACGAACTTACACCCCGCCGTGTAGAACTTCTGACCGACCTGACGCACGAGTACCTGTCTGTAAGCCACCAACTTGCAGCCGCCGAGTCTGTCCCGGTTTTTCTCATCACAGGTGAAGTAATAGAGAGACCCCACAGCGAGGTTACTGCCACTGACTGGTTGCGCCTTTTCGTCCGCGAGCAGGCGTTAACAGGGGGGGCCGTTGAGTTCGCACAAGCGGTCCTTTCAGCGGTAACGTTGAAGCCAGCAGAAGCGTGGACCGCCGCAGCGGCCCGCGCCTTGCTAGCTTTCCGTGCCTCACTAGCCAACTCCGAGCGACCACATGTGACAGAACAGTTGTTTTTCTGGCGTTTTATTACTCCGCTCGAGATGACAACGCTGTACGACCGAGTCATCGAAGTGCTGCTGCCCAACCCGCTAGACCGCGTAGGCGTCAGCGGACTCATGCATGAGAAAGTTCACCTGATCGCGACCACTTTGCGCCCCATGCGTGTGGAGTGGCACGACCCCATGGGGGAAGCCATGCGGCTCAGAGGAGAGGTGGATGAGCGTTTGTTTCGCGAACTCATCGCTGTACTATCCGCTCGCAACGCATCGTACCTAACTCCACAAACGCCGCGGAAACTCGCTAAGCACGCAGGTCCAGACAGACTTTTCACGATGACAGAAGTAAGGCGCATGTTCTCTTCGCCCGCCGGGGCCCTTGCTGCTTTTAACACCGCTGCCCCGCCGAACCCGGGAGTGGTTACACGAGCAGCGACGCAGCCGTGCCCCCCGACTAAACCCTTTGCCGCCCTAGCCCCAGCCCTTGGTCAGTCGGGCAGCCAGCCGCAGGGCATATCGCCGTCGCGGCATTTCAGAACCAGACCGCGACGGCACCGGGTCAGCACGGTGTTCCTTTCGAGCATCGGGCAGCAACAACCCCTCGGAGAGCCGTTCCACCACCAGCCTCGGGCGCCCCCTCTACAGCGCCTTCTGCCGCCGCGGCGCGGCCTCCGGCGACGGCATCTCGGGGAGACATCCTCGACTACTTTCGAACTCAGAGGGTGTGTTTCGCGCACGCTTTCTCGGGCAACTGCCGCCGCCGGAGCAGCTGCCTGTGGCAGCACGAACCTTTCCCGGCGGCTCTGTACAAAGAGGTGGCTTCGACTCGCCGGCCGGGCAGCGACGCCCCTCGCCGTCGCCTCGCCGCGATGACCGAGACCCAATACAACACGGCGGCGGTGCTCGGTCTGATTTTAGAAGACACTACCGACGAGGCGGAGGAGGCGGGCGGCGAGGACTCCGGCCAAGCCCTGGAATCCATCAACCCGCACGAGCCGAACCAGGATCCACACAACGAGAACACGTCCTGACGACGCGCCCCGGGCGAGGACCTGGGGAACGGACATCGTCTCGCTGCCACGACACCGGTAACAACACAGCAAGGACGGGTAAGAGACCAGTTGTGGGTACGGGGTCAGATTTGGCACCAGCGTAGACGACGCCGGCCTTGGCCAGTGGAGATCCTACTAGATACAGGTGCAGGGGGAGGCAGTTACATCTCACTTGCACTGTGGCGCAGTCTGCAGAAGCTCTTGCGACGAAGAATAGATACGAGTAGCGCCGGAGCTCTCGAGGCCGCAAACCCGTCGGATAGCGAGACCCCTCCCATCCGTATTTTGGGGTCAGTAGTGGTGCCAGTACTGTTGGAATCAGACTCGCGGGTTCGAGACGTAGCAGTTCGCGTCGTGGAAGACCTCCCGTATGGTTTCATTTTTGGTGCAGATTTCTTCCGGAGTAACTGCAGCACGTTGGAGTTCACTCCTGACAAAGGTTTTAGGCCGGTACCGTCAGCACCCTGGGTACCTTTTCACACGTCCGTCCTAGACTCTCCGCTCAACCCCCTCAGCGCAGCACGAGACCGGTTCTACTTACTAACTGCTACGGGTGCACCCGAGACTCCGCCCCCGCTAACTCCCCCGCTGACACACAACGTCCACCCGAGTTACCACGACATCGCTTGGGAAGATGAGAGCTCGTTAGAATGGGACGTTAGACAAGTCGCTGAGTCTACCACGGTACGCGGTTTCACCAGCATAGCGGTAGAGACAGCAGCGGTAGGCCCCCAACCGCAGGACAGACAGCTGGTGCTAATGTTGCCTACAGAGCGTTTCGATCTAAAGAGGGGAGCACTGGTGGGGGTTGCTCGAGCGGTGTTGTGGTGGCAGCCGGGGTCCCCGGTGTACTGTAAACTGGTCAATCACAGCAAGGAGAACGCCGAGGTAACGGGTAGCGGTGTGATAGCTCGAATGATAGCTCTTAACGTACGAGATGCCGCACGATTCGAGTCTTTGTTCGACGAAGCCCCCTCCACAGTTGATCTGCCTCTCCCCTTGCAAGCCCTCAACGTGCCGTGTGTCCCGAGCAAAATCAACATAGATTTGGCCACCAGGATAGTGGCGGCCGATGACAACCTCGGGACCCTAGGAGCCCTTCAGAAACAACAGCTCATCAGCATACTTGAAGATTTCATCGCAGACGGTCTGTTTCCAGTAGACCCCAAAAGGGTACCGGCCTGCATAAACGGTGAGCTAGAACTGCCCTTGATCAACGAGTCGTGCACCCCCTTCGCCGCCAAACAACGGCGTTTCTCCCCCGAGGAACGACGTATGATCAGAGCGGAGATCGAGAAGTTGCTCGACCGAGGTATTATTCGCGCTTCAGTTTCACCGTGGGCGGCTCAATGCCTGTGATTACGCAAGAAAGACGGAACCCTACGACGTTGCATTGACTGGCGGGTACTCAACAAACGCTTAGTATCAGACAGCGGGGGACTTGGCGACATGCAAACCATCTTCGATGGGTTGAAAGGCAAACGATATTTCACTCAACTAGACCTGGCTTCCGGCTTCCACCAGATCGAGATTGCAGAGAAAGACCGACACAAAACCGCGTTTCGTGATGCAGACGGGTTGCTGTACGAATTCACTAGAGCAGGGTTTGGTTTGACAGTTCTGCCTTCCGCGTTCACGCGGAGGGTGAAGTCAGCTCTGGGGTGCCTGGAAGGGGTGTTTAGTTGGCTAGATGACATTCTAGTCGCGAGTACCACCTGGGAGGAGCATGTAGCCACACTCGTACTTGCCCTAACCCGCCTTTTGGCAGCGGGCTTGTCAGTCAATTTCGCGAAGTGTATTTTTGGATCCTCCTGCCAAGAGTTTCTCGCCATGATCATAGACAGCACTGCCTTACAACCCGCACCGACGAAGTTAGAAGCCATCGCACACATGCCTAGACCCCAGACAGTCGAGGAACTTCGAACATTCCTGGGCCTGACGGGCTACCTACGACAGTTTGTACCTAACTATAGTCTGACAGCCGCCCCTCTTACCAACATCCTGCGCAATAGAGACTTCGCGTCAAAACGCGCCCGAAAGCGGGTCATCAATTGGGACACGGAAGAGGAGGAAGCGTTCCAGTCGTTACGGTCGACTCTAGCCTCACCCACGGTACTTGCCTTCCCTGACCTCGACAACACATTCGAACTACACACTGACGCTAGCACAATAGGCGCCGGGGCAGTACTCATGCAGACCATCGACGGTACACCTCGCGTTATTGCTTTTGCCAGTCACAGGTTCTCCCGCACAGATGCCCGTAGAGGCCCCACCGAAAGAGAATGCATGGGAGTGTTGTGGGCGGTAGACCACTTTCGACCATACTTAGCCGGTCGGCAGTTTAAGGTAGTGACCGACTGTTCCGCGATAACCTGGCTGTTTCGAAGTCGCGACCTGTGCCCCAAGTTACACAGATGGGCCCTCAGGCTCGCGGAGTACGACATGATTTTGGAATGGCGAGCGGGGACACTACATGTCTTACCAGACGCCCTGTCACGGCTTCCGCACGCACTGGTCCCTCAGGCCGATGTAGACGACTCTTTTCCAGACGATTTTACGTCAGGAGCACCATCCGAGTTCGTAGGGCCTCGAGGGCCGAGTCTGGATGGGTTGAGATTGGCGGAAATAGACGCGGTAGGTTCCGACGCGGCCGACGGTGGTAGCCCCCCCTGCGATGCCCCCCCCAGCCCACCTTCGGAATCGCCCCCTCCGGATGCTAACGACGCGGCCTTGCTTGCCCTACGAGCCCTGCCCTTTGCGACGTGTGCCGCACTAGACACGGACACTACACCACGCCGCAGTTGCAGGATTCGCACTCCTTCCGTACGGCTACGCCACCTAGGCGACGCCCAGCTACCCCTCGGCGAGGAACTGCCGGACGAGGAGAGTAGTCGCTCGTACACCCCCACGCCGGTCGAGTCAACCCCATCAACCCCACCACCGGCAGCGCCGTGCCCGAGTCCCACCAGAAGCAACGATTAATATAGAGGTGCTTTCAGCAGGGGGGCAGGTTCCACTGTCGTCGGGTAGGAGGACGCCGGTCATCCACCGGGCAGTCGAGGTACTCACCAATCCGGCATCCCTCGCGAGAAGGCAACGGAACGACGCTCATCTGGGTCAGGTTAGCAAGCGTCTGCGGGAGGATAGCAATGCGAACGCCGCGGAAGTAGATGAGACTAGGTATAGTCTAGACGAGAACGATGTAATCAGGTTTGCCGACGGAAAAGGTAGGAACCTGCCAGCCATACCCGAATCCATGGTTGCCGATGTACTCGCGTTGGTACACACTCTGCATGGTCACTCTGGAGTAGGAGCCACGTTAGCGCTAGTCTTAGAGCACTTTCACTGGCCTTCAGTCATTCGCGACACGCGACAATACGTGTTGTCATGCGGGTGCAGGAGACGTAAACGACCCAACAGCAGACGCATCGCAATATTTCCCGGACGCGCACTAGAACCGTGGGATGAACTACAGATGGATATCCTGAAAATAGACACGCCTTCGCTTTCAGGTAACAAGTACGTTCTGCTGGTAGTAGATCGAGCCTCCAAGTTCCCTTTCGGTATCCCTCTAGAAACTAAGCAAGCAATAGGCGTAGCACGAGCGCTTACCGAGCTGTGCCTAACGTTCGGTGTACCCAAGACAGTACGTTGCGACGGCGGCAGAGAGTTCAGAGCAGAAGTAGTGACACACTTATGCCGTTGGATGAATGCGGACATAAAGTTCGGCCCAGCCGACCACCCGCGAGGACAGGGTTCTGTAGAGAGACTAGGAGGTTGGTTGCAGGAGCTGTTGGCAGAGCTATGTAGATCGTGGCCCGAGAGATGGGACGAGTACGTATCACCGGCAATATGGATCAAACGCACTCTACCAGACGTGTAACTGCCTTCTAACATGACACCTTTCGAGTTGTTGTTCGGTCGCAAGCCTCGCACGTCTTTAGACTCTTTGGTACCCCTGTCAGAAGAGACAGATCAGAGCGGCGGCCTGGACAACTTCGTGGAGCGCCGCAGACAGAACCTCCGAGAAGTCCGCCTGGCGCTCGAGAAGCGCGACAGCCAAAGAGTAACGGCGCGGGCCCGAGCCAACGCTGCCATCTCGAGACCATCAACCGGAGTTATCGCTGAGAAGGGTAGCCTCGTGCTGGTGCGCGAGTCCGATAGCAGCAAACACCGCGACAGCAGAGGGAAGAAGCTGCAGCACGACCACTACACAGGCCCTTGGAGGGTCACGGAAGTATTACAGACAGGCCTAAGCGTACAAGTAACGATGCGAGGCAGAAAACAACGTACCCGAAATGTATCCACCGCAGATGTGAAGCCGTACCACCTCAGACCTCTGACACTAAGACACTCGATAGCAGACGAGTTTGCACAGTATGCGTGGGGCGCGGATTTCAAACTGCCAGTTAAAGGAGTCAATTCGTCAGTGTTAGACTCGCTCGTGAGCTGCCGCAGATCGACCACTGCCTCCGGCACCACTAGATGGGAGTACAAGGGGAGATCTAAAGAGGGAGTAGAGACAGGATGGCGAACTGAGAATGACGTGTTACAGAGTTTTACACCCTTGCAGTTGGACGGTTTTATCGCACTCTGGCACTTGTACAACCCCGACCCGACTAAAGACACGACCCCAGTCTCAGTCACCCCTCGTACGCCCGCCCTTCGTCGCCGCGAAGCCTTGACGCTGTTTCCGATAGGGTTTACCATCTGGAAAGACTTTGGCGGTGGGTTGCGACTGCAGGAGCAAGTGTACGATTACAGAGACCGCTACTGGCGAGTGCGCTACACCGATAACAACTGGGAAGAACTGACCCGTCGCGAGATGGAACGGTTGCAGGACTGAAACGATCCACGCTCTGCATAGACGAAGATCTGCTCCTTCATCCGGCAATTCCGGCGAGGATCCTCCCCTGCGAACACCTTCCCCTGCGAAGATCTTCCCCTGCAAACATCTCTCTAATTCATCTAGTGATTCTGCTTGCTTTTGGTGTGTCGTGTTTCAACCGAAGAGGCCGTGTTGGTTCTTTTCCGTTTAGTTCTCGTGGTTTTCGATTTTATTTATCTAGTGTTTCTGCTTGCTTTTGGTGTGTCGTGTTCCAACCGAAGAGGCCGTGTTGGTTCTTTTCCGTTTAGTTCTCGTGGTTTTCGATTTTATTTATCTAGTGTTTCTGCTTGCTTTTGGTGTGTCGTGTTTCAACCGAAGAGGCCGTGTTGGTTATTTTCCGTTTAGTTCTCGGGGTTTTCGATTTTATGTATCTAGTGTTTCTGCTTGCTTTTGGTGTGTCGTGTTCCAACCGAAGAGGCCGTGTTGGTTCTTTTCCGTTTAGTTCTCGTGGTTTTCGATTTTATTTATCTAGTGTTTCTGCTTGCTTTTGGTGTGTCGTGTTCCAACCGAAGAGGCCGTGTTGGTTCTTTTCCGTTTAGTTCTCGTGGTTTTCGATTTTATTTATCTAGTGTTTCTGCTTGCTTTTGGTGTGTCGTGTTTCAACCGAAGAGGCCGTGTTGGTTATTTTCCGTTTAGTTCTCGGGGTTTTCGATTTTTTGTATCTAGTGTTTCTGCTTGCTGTTGGTGTGTCGTGTTTCAACCGAAGAGGCCGTGTTGGTTCTTTTCCGTTTAGTTCTCGTGGTTTTCGATTTTATGTATCTAGTGTTTCTGCTTGCTTTTGGTGTGTCGTGTTCCAACCGAAGAGGCCGTGTTGGTTCTTTTCCGTTTAGTTCTCGTGGTTTTCGATTTTAGGTTTGCGTTTGCTTTTCGCCTCGCCTTGTAGGTTAGCTTATGGTGTTAACCGAGGAGGCGGAGTTGCCTTCTCTGTTGTGTTCGATTTTCGTTGAAGTGTTGAGGACGCAATAGAAGCGATTTATGCTTAGGCGGTAGGGGACACTGCGCTTATTTCATCGCTGAATGAGCGTGGGGGGACTTTAGCCATGGAATAGTGGTCGGGCAACCAAACACGCAGTGAAAAAGCAAGGGTGGGGGTTTTTCTCAGGGATTTCCCACTGATGGCCTTCGCGATTTCGGTTTGGTTGTTTATCCCTGAGGCCGTTATTTGTGTTAAAGGGCTTTGCGGCTCTTTAAACTTGGTTATAGTCACAAGATTGCGATAGCATAATGCTCATTCCGTCATTCGCATTATGCTAGGGGGCATGTTACGGTTCGGTTGACCGTTTCAGGAGTTATGATGACATAGAGGCGTTTTCATATTGTAGCTCCGTTCCGGACGGAAGGTTTTCATCCCCCTTCCGTCTCACTCAGTTCCCGCGACCATCGCTTCGGTCACGGAACAAGCAATCACTTACCATCTAGCCATCTCCAGTTGGAGCCTCTTCACAGAAGAACCACAAGCTCGCCCTACTCTCCTGGAGACCTAGGAGCGCACCTCTCGACTCGGTCGGACTCAAGTTCTGCTCTGTCACTGAGGTTGGTCATTTATGTCTCGTCTTTGCGTTCTCCTTTTGGGTTATGCATCTCTGAGTGGTGACCTGTGGTCCACAGCTGCCACTCCTACCAACTGTTAGAGAACCCTACATGTGTTGCCTTGTGACAATTACTTAAGACCTCAGCCCAGGTAGCCAGCGTCCGATTCATAAGGCCGGACTCACCCTCAAGGAGTGATACCTTACGCGGAGGCAGGCGCCACCACAGGCCACACTACGGCACAGTCTATTGCGCCGGTAGGAGGCTGGATTCGACGACGAGGGAGGAGGGAGACTGAGCGTCGACGTGCGGGGAAGAGACGGATTGACCTACCCCTGCGCGAGAATTTTTAGTTTTCAGATCAGAACCGCAAGTGCGAGGAGCATTTTGTTTTTCAGGATGACGGAGAAAGGAAATCGACTGGAAGGGAAGGGCAACGAGTGCACGCGCAAAGGAGCGGGTGGATTGGGCCAAGGCGATGAGGCGGCCATGAAGAGCGGCAGGAAGACGGTGCACGGAGACCCATGATCTGCGCGCACACTATCATCACGAGAGAAGCGATCATAGTTTGTTTTTCCCTGGTATTGTTTTTCACGAGGTAGAATAGTATCTACCGGTACTTGTTATTAACGTCGTCACTGGTCTTCGTAGTTTAACGAGTTGTATACCCTTCCTTCATGGGGAATAACCCACGCAATAATCAGGGACGTGGTATCATAACTGCTGTGCTGCACCTTTATTGTGTCAGACAATCCAGGAAGAGATAGCGATCGTTGATATCCGTGTGGTAGTAAGGTTCGATTGCTCCTTTTTTCACTGCATATATATCCGCGAGTCTTCACTCTGTCTGACAGCACTCCAGATAGCAGGCACAACATGACTACCGTGCGTTTCGTACGGTGCAGGCAGCACTTCAGACAGCATCCACTGTAGTCAGCAGCCACGAGTTGGTTAGTGTTGGGAACGGGGGTACTCTATGCTATAGTTGAGAGGATATACCGGTGGCCATGTTAGTTCAGTTTGCACATTGGTTTTAGCTCGTGTGCGCTTTCTTCGTCTCGTGTATTTGGAGGCAGCCGTTTTTTTTTTTTTTTTCGGATCTTCCTAGGGCTCCAGCACCTTTTGTGTAACCACGGACTCCTTCGTCAGAGAGTTAATGTCAGAACAACAACAACAACAACCATAGCACATCGTACTCCGGCGGTGACTCCTCCAAAGTAATCGTGGCGGCCGCAATCCCAACTTCCCGGCCTGCTCGATCGGCCAACAATCACGAAAACCGAGCAAACGAGCAAAACAACGGAGGATGCGCTCGAGACCTCGATAGCTGCATCACCGCTGTTGTTCCGGACGTGGCGCTTGAGGGCTTCCTCCGCCCACCCAAGACACCCTGAGAGTGATAGCTTCCTATCCTGTGCGACCGAAAAGAAAAAAAAAGCTGGCCGCGGCGCGCACGCAGCAACGCAAACCTTCGCTCTCGTCTACGCGCGTCGCTGTTTGTCGGCTGGGCGTTGTGTGACGCGGCGCGTTCTTTCTGGTTATAATATATATTCCGAATTATGTTTTGATTGACAACTAATACGCCGTTCCCCGATAGGGGACCCCTACACACACGTGTTTTTTTCGCAATCAAATTAAAGTTCATTGAAATTAAAAAATTATTCCCAAATAGCGCTTCCCGTTTAGATGGGCCCTTAACGGGAAACGCCATTAATTTATTGGAGAAAAAAAATCACTGTCAGGCCGGATCTTATGCATTTTTTTTTTAGGTGATTACATGACTGTTTACGGAGGCTTCGGGGTATCTGGTCCCATGTCTGATCAGATTTTATCAAAATCACGTCTTATAAGGCCCGTTTGGTGGAAAAAATGTTCCTCCGAGATTTTATCACTCCTGAAATTTCATGAGGCCGGATCTTATGCAATTTTGTTTTAGGTGATTATATGACTGTTTACGGAGGCTTCGGGATATATCTGGTCCCATATCTGATCAGATTTTATCAAAATCATGTCTTATGGGGCCTGTTTGGTGGAAAAAATGTTCCTCCAAGATTTCATCACTCCTGAAATTCCATGAAATGCTTTTTTTTGGCAGCCTTTTCTGATCAACTCTGAAAGTGATGAAATTTGGCTTTGCACTAGACCTCGGTGGCATTATACAATTTTGCTTAGGTTATAGACTGGGTTCATGACGGGTCACGACGCTACATGCTTGGTTGCGCTTGTACACAGCTGGGCTCCAACACTTGTGCTTCGACCACCACGGAGAGGGAGGGCCTCAGTACCTTGGCCATCATCGTGTCCCTTGCGGCCGCCCAACTGCAGCTACTCTAGGTAAAACAACTTTGGAAACGAATAGGACGAGACTACAGCAAGCAGCAGTATCAAAACAATCAAACGGTATTTTGCTGACTACGACCGCCGCAAGCAGCTCATGCTCCGCGAAGGCGAGAGCTCCTTGCTCGTCCAGCGACTAGCAAAACCCTTACGCAGCTCCCCAGGGGGTTCCACATTCCGCTGCTTCCTTCGAGGAGCTGGTGGTGGAGGTTGATCGCCCAACCCGGCGTGAGCGACTCTCGTTCGTGTCGTGGTCCACGTGGAGTTCAAAATGTCGGTTGTGTTCTGTTTTTTTAGTTCTCCCATGAAATAAAACCAAAATCGCGATAAGGCGGACCATGGCGCACCGATCTGGTGTGGCTTTTTGCTGGTGGAAAATCCGACTTCCTGCCTTATTCAATCAATAAATTGTTTTTTGCATAAGACCCAGCCTAAAACGCTTTTTTTTGGCAGCCTTTTCTGATCAACTCTGAAAGTGATGAAATTTGGCTTTGCACTAGACCTCGGTGGCATTATACAATTTTGCTTAGGTTATAGACTGGGTTCGTGACGGGTCACGACGCTACATGCTTGGTTGCGCTTGTACACAGCTGGGCTCCAACACTTGTGCTTCGACCACCACGGAGAGGGAGGGCCTCAGTACCTTGGCCACCATCGTGTCCCTTGCGGCCGCCCAACTGCAGCTACTCTAGGTAAACCAACTTTGGAAACGAATAGGTCGAGACTACAGCAAGCAGCAGTATCAAAACAATCAAACGGTATTTTGCTGACTACGACCGCCGCAAGCAGCTCATGCTCCGCGAAGGCGAGAGCTCCTTGCTCGTCCAGCGACTAGCAAACCCCTTACGCAGCTCCCCAGGGGGTTCCACATTCCGCTGCTTCCTTCGAGGAGCTGGTGGTGGAGGCTGATCGCCCAACCCGCCGTGAGCGACTCTCGTTCGTGTCGTGGTCCACGTGGAGTTCAAAATGTCGGTTGTGTTCTGTTTTTCTAGTTCTCCCATGAAATAAAACCAAAATCGCGATAAGACGGCACATGGCGCACCGATCTGGTGTGGCTTTTTGCTGGTGGAAAATCCGACTTCCTGCCTTATTCAATCAATAAAAATTGTTTTGCATAAGACCCAGCCTAAAATGCTTTTTTTTGGCAGCCTTTTCTGACCAACTCTGAAAGTGATGAAATTTGGCTTTGCACAAGACCTCGGTGGCATTATACAATTTTGCTTAGGTTATAGACTGGGTTCATGACGGGTCACGACGCTACATGCTTGGTTACGCTTGTACACAGCTGGGCTCCAACACTTGTTCATCGGCCACCACGGAGAGGGAGGGCAGCAGTACCTTGGCCACCATCGTGTCCCTTGCGGCCGCCCAACTGTAGCTGCTCTAGGCAAAACAGCTTTGGAAACGAATAGGACGAAACTACAGCAAGCAGCAGTATCAAAACAATCAAACGGTATTTTTCTGACTACGACCGCCGCAAGCAGCTCATGCTCCTCGAAGGCGAGAGCTCCTTGCTCGTCCAGCGACTAGCAAACCCCTTACGCAGCTCCCCAGTGGGTTCCACATTCCGCTGCTTCCTTCGAGGAGCTGGTGGTGAAGGTTGATCGCCCAACCCGGCGTGAGCGACTCTCGTTCGTGTCGTGGTCCACGTGGAGTTCAACATGTCGGTTGTGTTCTGTTTTTTTAGTTCTCCCATGAAATAAAACCAAAGTCACGATATGACGGCACATGGCGCACCGACCTGGTGTGGCTTTTTGCCGTAGCAAAATCCGACTTCCTGCCTTTTTCAATCACTCAAAACAAAATTGCATAATACCCAGCCTCAATGAACTTTAATTTGATTTCGGAAAACAAAAAGTGTTTGGGTCCTATCGGGGAACGCCTTATTAGTTGTCAATCAAAACAGAATTCGGAATAACCAGAAAAAACGCGCCGCGTCACACAACGCACAGCCCTGCCTGCAAACAGCGACGCGCGTAGACGAGAGCGACGGTTTGCGCTGGTCGCGCAGGATAGGAAGCTATCACTCTCAGGGTGTCTTGGGTGGGCGGAGGAAGCCTTCAAGCGCCACGTCCGGAACAATAGCGGTGATGCAGCTAGCGAGGTCTCGAGCGCATCCTCCGTTGTTTTACTCGTTTGCTCGGTTTTCGTGATTGTTGGCCGATCAAGCAGGCCGGGAAGTTGGGATTGCGGCCGCCATGATTACTTTTGAGGCGTCACCGCCAGAGTACGATGTGCTATGGTGTGTGAGCGTGGGCGCGGCTATTGATACGGTCACCTCTCGTTGAGGTTCGCGTTTTATCGCCTCGATCGTGGTCACCGAAGCGGTCAAGAATCACCCCAGACTCCACCGAGGGTGTTGACCCACCATGAACATGCTACATCAAGACTGAGGAACTCCCAAATTCAAACTTGATTATAAAAAAAATCCCGCGACAAAAGTCCCAAAATACTTTTCGCTCAAATTCAAATTTTCTAATTGTCTTGCTTGGTCATTCACTCTTCGGCCAATCAGATGCAAATTAAGCTAGAAAACAATCAAATTGAAAAAAGTAAAAGCGGGCCATAAGATGGGGTACTTGCGTGCGATTTTGAGTGAGATACAAAGCCACTTGTTCGAGCAAGGCAAACAAACGATGTATATAGCGAGAATGGCGGTACCCTCCCTTTCCGTACTGTAGCGCCAGTCTAACCTCTCATGGAGTGTATATGGGATCCCATAGGACACAAAATATACTGTGTTAACATGGGATATCCCAAGGGTCTCCCCAAGGGATATTTCATGAGATCCTGCGGGTTCCAATAGGATCACACATATGCTCTAGGTGTTAGTATCATGAAACTCCACATGGTAATCGACGATGGGGATCCCATGGAACACATCATGCAGTTCCGTGGGAATGTCCATGGGATTATATGGAAATTCCTATTGGTATTGCCATGACATCAATAGCGCGATATCCCGTGAGAAGTCCCGCAGGACGTCCCAATGAAGTCACCATGGGACTGGGGTCCCATAGGCCTTCCCTTAGGGGACCTTTGTTCATCCTATGGGACCTCTAACGAGACCCGTAAGATGTTCCACAGCCTGTCCCATGGCAAGCGAAAACCACCATGGGGCTTTTCACTCTGTACGCACAATGAGCCGCATTGAAATTCCCATCAGTTGTTCATGGGGAGCCCAATGGGGCGTCCCTTGAGAGGTGAAGGGTGATACATCCGGTGGTAAGCTCATGAGAAATCCCGCGGCAGTCCCCGTGGGACCCACTGGGATCCCAACGGTTTTCCATTGGACGTGTTTAGATCCCATGGGAACCGCGAGATGTCCCGATCGAGCTTAGTCAAAGAGTGTGACGCATACCAAGGGAGGTGTAAGTCCCCATGGGAAGTCCTATGGGGTGTAGACGTTCCCATATGGGGATTTCAGTGGGAGATCGGAGTTCCGGTGATAGTCTTATGGGACGTCCTATGGGAAGTGCAATACGCAATCCGATGCATTCCACGGAAAGTCAGATGCCAAATCCAAGGTCAAGACGGAACCCCATGCGACGACCCACGGGAAGTCGTTTGGATAGCATGATACATCCCATGCGAAGTCTCATGAGGGGCGGTGCTTTCCAATCCGCAGCTCTTCCCGTGGGAAATCCCATGGGGAGTCCCAGGCGTGCCATGGGAATTCCCAGAGAGGGATCATGATACGTGGGCCCGCCCGTTTTAGAGTGTCACCCCAGGCTACGCTGCGTTCAAGCGTATCGTGCCGATCTAGACTGCGTTGTAGGAGTCTGGTGTCAAATCGCACCTGGCCCTGACAGGCCAACACAGCGATGATGTATGAGTATTGCTGTTCGCCGGTTTCGCTACCATCCGAACTGACAGGCCAACACAGCGATGATGTACGAGTATTGCTGTTCGCTGGTATCGCTACCATCCAAGACGGGTGGACCTACCCGACCCCCGCCATGCCGCAAGGCGGGGTTACCCGAATTCATCCTCTGGGACATCCTCGCAAGGTGAAAAAGGGTCACGACGTGACGCTCGGCGTCGGAAATGATCAGGGTGGATGGATACCGCCCCGAGTGTGCGATGGTCTTGCGGCCTATACCAACCTGAAAAGGCCACGGCTGCCAAGATGTCCTTGCAACGACGGGTTCGCTGGACCCTCTAGCAGGAAATTCCATTGCCCCTAACGCCTCGCCAGTTTCAGAGGGCTAGCACCCATTCCAAGTTGAATGCAATCTCCTGCCGCCGTAGCAATCGATTTGAAACACCCTTGTGGCCGGTGTCAGATGTTTTGCGTCCTTAGAAGGATGGATACAATCTATACCGTTGCTGTAGCAATCCGTTTGGAAACTCTTGTGGGTTGGTGTGGCCTATTCAACACTTATTTGCTTCCATGCCATGGGATTTGAATCACGTGCCGTGTGTCTACCATGTTGCGGCCTTACACAATGTACACAAGAGACGGTCCACGACTGACTCCGCTTAGCCATGGCCTGGGGTAAAAGCTGGACACGACCAAACCAAACACGTGTTTTTCTAATCTAGAGCCCCCAAATAATGCGCGGACGGGGATGTTTGCAAGCGCCCACTTTGCGGCCAGTTTTAACCAATACAGCAGTTACGTTCCATGGTCATTGCTTTTCCACGCGAATGTGTGTCGAGTTTCCACCCATCCCAAAACTACCCTTCCTTGCTGACAAAAAATATGTGCCCTTACCGGGGGAGGAAGAAATGAAGCATTTTTCTGCCCTCTGAGGGGGGTGGGTGGGTGGGTTGGGGGGGCTTCGGCCCCGAGCTCGCCGCTTGAGCAATCATCGAGCGCCGGCTACGCCAATCCACTCCATGGAATACTGAAAGCAGCCGATAAAATTCATACCAGGTGCGCCGTATCCAGTGACGGGAGCATTAGATACTCATCACATTTTTTTTCTAGCTCAGCTCATAAGAGGATGTACCCTCTGTGTCCTTCTGGACAAACCGCAATCACAGGTGCCTTCCCCTCTCCCACCCCGCGAAACCTTGCAATGATTATAGCGCCCAGAGGGATAAACTGCCCACTGCTCGTGGTTTCCCATCAATTCGTGCAAGCCCCCGCTCGAAAAATTCCAGGACAGAAGAAAGTAAGGTAAAACGCCTTGGGAAACGGTCACCCTCGTCAAATTCCAGCGCAGCCGCCGGCGTGGCGACGGTCAACCCGCTAGATGCTAGTCAGCTGAATGAGGGGACTACCCTGTCAAGCAACCGAAATCTCAATGAGCAGACAAGAGGCTACAAATGTATAGCTGATTGTGGTTCCACAGCCCCAAAATATTTGTGCGATTTGTGTACTAATCTGAATCCAAACGGTATTGATCCTTCTGAACAGAGTGGTATGATGCATACCAGGTACATATGAATTGATTGTCCTCGGCGTTAACGCTGAGGTTCAAACCACACCTGACTCATCCGGTTTTGGTTAAAACGTTTGTCCTTCGAACGGAAGCACCTGCACGAGCAACACAAACTTTACAAAAGACTATGCGTCACCGCACGTTTGTGGCGAATGGACGACCAAAGTCACATGACACGTGCAAGTACACCCTTAACCGGCCCGCGAGAACACATTACATCACAACCAAACCAACCGAAACCCCCGCAAGTTTGCACAAGATAACATTACAGCAGCAACACCCACCATATTTTCTGCTCACTGGTCCCTCCCCCCCAACAAGTTGACGCCCCAAAACCTACGCCGTTGTTGTTGTCAAAGTGTTTGTGTAGTTTCCTATCGTCTATCTTGACACCACCGATATCCTTTCCAAACGGCAACGGCGATGCTGATGACCCCAGCGGCAATCCCAACCCAGACACCAGCCACTTCCGCACGCGTCAGTCCCTCAGGTTCGTCACAGATAGAGTCTTCAAGCGCCAGCGTGTGTCGTCATTTGATATGTTGTGAGAACAAGTTGTGCGTACACAAAAGATGGCAGAGGGATGTTGAAGGCGTCGTGAACGGGGACACGTGTCTTCAGTCACGGCAAGAATCATGGGGAGTAGGACAAGAGATATCGGCCGCATAGTATCTACCATGACGGGTTCTCGAGTCTGGCGCCCTGGCATGGTGCACCCAAGCATGACCAATGCTACGGTACAAGCGATGCCTCAGTTTTGGATCCCCTCGCATGAGTGTCAATATCTCACCGAAACACGTGACTCCGAAGACGGGTCGTTAACCCCTTTAGGACTCCAGTCCCGTTTTGGGGACAAGGCACTCAAATTCCAAGCAATTTGTCCCCAATCGTCCCCAAAACGAGACTGTGCAGTCCTAAAAGGGTTAACACTACCCGGCCGATATGGGGCCATGCACTACGTACGGGTGGTTACTACACAACTGTGCTGCTGTGGTAAAAAGACTCGGGAGGAGCTCTAACGCCCTGGACATCTTGAGCAAAGAAAACGGGGCAATCCCTACGGTGGCATTTGCTCGCCTTACGAAGCGAAGCACTCACCTTCGGAGCACACGTTTGCCGATGAGGGGTCACCATCCACTCCGGAGCAGCATCTCGGCCCATGAGAAAAATCTCGCTGCTGGCAGTAAGTGTATTCTACGACACACGAAGAGGAGGGACATGAAACAGGGGAAAGGCATTCGAGTAACTCAGCTCTATACAGTGTGTTTTGCACGGTTAGGGCGCATCCTCGCGATGAGAAATGAGCCCCTTGAAACGCTAGAAGGTGCAGAACCCAGAATGCGGCAACGTAAAACCAAAACCAAACCGTTTTCACTTCTTTCAGGCGTCCTACATCACCGCTGGAGGTACATTTTGACTCACTCCGGCCGCACGTGCCGGTATCAGGATGGCAGCAGAGGTTGTCTCGACATGTGCTCCCAACAGCACACGATACACCTTCCACTCCAATGGGTGGTGTTGATCTTCCTTCGATGGGTGCGGAAGTGCCTTGTGGTGCCGCTGGTGTGGAGTCGGGGGAAGTTGTGCGGACAGTGGTAGGCTGCGGGCCGTTGGTGCTGGGCAAAGGGGCCACCGATGGCTCTATCGGCGTGGGATCAGGGGAATTTGTGCGAGAAGTACCTGGCTGGGGGGTTTCTTCGTGAGTGGTCGAGGGAACAGGAGTAGGCTTGTCGAATACAGCAGGTTCACTAGTCGTAGGTGCAGGTGCGGCTGTCGGGGGTGGTAGGGAAGATGGGACCCGAGTGCTTCCGTATAGCTCGTTTGTAGATCGTGGCACCCCGGCCCAACTGCACTCCTCGTATGAGGAGGAAGTTGCTAGGTCTCTGATGGCGTTCTCCTCGCAGTCAAACTGGTCTACGGTGGGCGGCTCGTATTCGTCCTCCACACACGGCAGCGTGCCTGTTGCTACGATAGCCGCCACACACGGGCTGACGTCGTACCCAGATGCTTCTGACGCCACGAGGTAGCAGTGAATGCGAGACCACAGCGACGTTTCTTCTACCATGTAGCTCGTCGTCTCACTGTATGGGTATGGGTCGCAAATGTTGCACGTACAGCTTGTTGATCCATCGCTACCCCAACTCGAGGCCCACAAGGCGCCTTGGAATGAACTCGAGGGATAGTTTATCGCGCTCACTTCGCAGCCGATCGTTTCAGAATCGCACGTGCCGCGATTGTCCCAAACCGCTAGTCCGTCGTCGTCGAAAGGGCTTATACCCTGCACCAAGCACCCCACCAGACAAGCGTTAGTGTTCACGGCATTACTTGTCGAAGACGATGCAGGGGTGGAAGGAAACATTTCTTGCACCATGCGAACGTCGCCATCCCATTGACACTCCTCCCATGACGATGAATCAGTCAAGTCTCTCATAGCGTTCTCCTCGCAATCGAACTGGGCCACGGTAGGCGACTCATAAACATCATCCACACACGGCAGCGTGCCTGTGTCCACGATGGCTGCCACGCACGGGCTAACGTCATACCCAGAGGCTTCCGACGCCGCGAGGTAGCAGTGAATCCGAGACCACAGTGACTTGTCTTCTGACATATAGCTCGTCGTATCGCTGTACGGGTATGGGTCGCAAATGTTGCACGTACAGCTCTCTGACCCCTCGGCACCCCAACTCCAGGCCCAGAGAGCGCCCTGGTACGAAGACGACGGGTAGTTTATCGCGCTCACTTCACAGCCGATCGTTTCAGAATCGCACGTGCCGCGATTGTCCCAAACTGCTAGTCCGTCGTCGTCGAAAGGGCTTATACCCTGCACCAAGCACCCCACCAGACAAGCGTTAGTGTTCACGGCATTACTTGCCGAAGACGATGCAGGGGTGGAAGGAAACATTTCTTGCACCATGCGAACGTCGCCATCCCATTGACACTCCTCCGATGACGATGAATCAGTCAAGTCTCTCATGGCGTTCTCCTCGCAATCGAACTGGGCCACAGTAGGCGACTCATAAACATCATCCACACACGGCAGCGTGCCTGTGTCCACGATGGATGCCACGCACGGGCTAACGTCATACCCAGATGCTTCCGACGCCGCGAGGTAGCAGTGAATCCGAGACCACAGTGACTTGTCTTCTGACATGTAGCTCGTCGTATCGCTGTACGGGTATGGGTCGCAAATGTTGCACGTACAGCTCTCTGACCCCTCGGCACCCCAACTCGAGGCCCAGAGAGCGCCCTGGTACGAAGACGACGGGTAGTTTATCGCGCTCACTTCACAGCCGATCGTTTCAGAATCGCACGTGCCGCGATTGTCCCAAACTGCTAGTCCGTCGTCGTCGAAAGGGCTTATACCCTGCACCAAGCACCCCACCAGACAAGCGTTAGTGTTCACGGCAACACCCGCGGCAGTAGTCGGGGACGCTGCAGAAGTAGTAGAAAACAACTCTTGCGCCTTATGAGGGTCCCCATCCCATTGACACTCCTCCCATGAAGACGAATCAGTCAAGTCTCTCATCGCGTTCTCTTCGCAATTAAACTGCTCCACAGTAGGCGGCTCGTACACGTCGTCCACACACGGGAGCGTGGCCGTGTCCAAGATGGTCGCCACGCACGGGCTAACGTCGTACCCTGAAGCCTCAGACGCCGCGATAAAACAGTGGATGCGAGACCACAGCGATTTCTCTTCTGACATATAGCTCGTCGTATCGCTGAACGGGTACGGATCACAAATATCGCACGTGCACTGAGTCGATCCATCGCTACCCGAAGTAGAAGCCCACAGGGCGCCCTGGTACGAAGTCGCCGGGTAGTTTATCGCGGTCACAGTGCAGCCTACAGTTGAAGAATCGCAAGCGCCGCGGTCATCCCACACGGCTAGGTTGTCGTCGTCGAAAGGGCTTATACCCTGTACCAAGCACCCCACCAGACACTCTGTGGCTCCCACGGCATACGGATAGACCCAAATCAAGAACCATCTCGCGTCAAGCATTTACCTGGGCACCGGAGCAGTGAGACACGCGTCGGATTAGTTGCTACATGGATACAGCTGTATTGGTATGCTCGGTCTGGACTAAGAACTTCAATGTCGTGCAAGCAGGCACCACAAATCCCAGCGTAAAGCCTAAAGGCTGCACGCGCAAACAGCAGTTTGAAATACGCCTTGTGCGTGCCCCAACACGGTGGTGTTTTCTCCCACTGAACCCACGCCTGGTACGCGTTTCCCAGCTCTCTTGAAAAAAATAAACTCGATAGTTTGTTTGGGTCAGGAGGAATCGGGGCGAGGCAAGAGAAGCTGTAATTACAAAACGAAACAAAATTCTACCAAAGTAGTGCACACATTGCCAGAGACAGCGAGCATGACAGATCCTCCAGTATGTGAGTACTGCCATATATATAAACCTTCTGTGTCAGCATAACATGGGATGGAGTTCTAAAAGGCTCAAGACGGACGCAAGCTACAACAGGGGGGGAATACCTATTTTTTTCCAAAGGCTTCGCCCTCGAGGAGAGCTCTGCGTATACCTCGTCCCGAAAACCCGACCTTCGGGGGAACTGATCGTGCAAGCAGACGGTCATCATCGCTTATTATGGAGCAATTAATGATGCCCTATTTCAGGAGCGTGGTGATACTGAAATGTGCAGGCCAGCTGCGCTAGGCACCCTGAACGGTGAGGGGTGCCTGGGAGCAGTGCTGCTGGCGAAATTCTGGAGGCTCTTGAGGAGGAGGGGTAACCGTGGTTCTGCGCCTTGTGGGTATAGGGTAGGAGCAGGGGTGGGTGCCGAAATGGGCCACTGCGGTGCCAGGGCCCACTGCGGGGTCAGAGGACCAAGCTGGAGCAGAGGATGCGCCTGGAAGATTACAGCCCTCGGGCGCCGGCTGCCATAATATGTATGCATTCTTGCAATGACATGGTATGTACTCCAAAGCTTAAACTAGTGGTACATCAGCGATATTATGTAAATCCTCCATCGAGGGTGCCTCGTGCATCATTTTTTATTTATATATTTTGCCAATAACTCGAACCCCTAACAACGCAGCAACGCTATCACGGGTAGGCCCAGTACATCATATCGATGGAATCGTCGCCCGGAAAAGCTTCTGTTTTTGTGAATGTACGGGTATACCTAACGGGTGTAAATTAGTTATAAAGTGTACTGCGGCCGTGGGGCGTGGAATTTTTTATGGAATTTGACGTATTGCCTCCTTCTCACTCAGATTAACGACGAATGCCCTCAGATCTATGGCCGTTTCGCGGAATTGAAAAAAGAAATATACATCTCGGCCGCCCTCGATATCGCGTAGGACTTGACCATGAATAAACTGTTCCCCGTATTCTATATACGGGGTAGTACAAATAAAGCGAAGGGGGAATTGAGCACCGACCGCTCTTCCGTACTGGTATGACGGCCGCGTTGCCGACCCACCCGGCGCCCGGCGGGGCCGCCCGACTACGATACATACGTTTTTGTGGTACAGGTAGCGGGTTTGATATATCCCAATATATTGTTTATATGACTTGATTACAATATCGGCCGGCCAACAAGAATCACCTGATATGAGCATCACTTACTGTATAACGTTATGGTGACACCATCCCTGAAGGAAGTTAACCCCTTTAGAACCGCAGTCCCGTTTTGGGGACAAACTACTTGAAATTTGACTTGTTTGTCCCCAAAACGGGACTGCGGTTCTAAAAGGAGTTAAGCTGAGGCTGTTCAGTACCGGGTAGGATTTGCTAAGCACGACCTCTCAAACCCCTTAGAGCTGCAGTCTCGTACTGTGGGCAATCCACTCAAACTCCAAGCAATTTTTCTACAAAACGGGACCGCGGTCAAAGTAGAGTTAGCGCCAATTTTATTAGCGCTCCCGCAAAGCGTCATAATTTTGTTCTTGTTTAAATTATTTAGCGTACTAACCGTAGGTTATTTTTTTTTCTCGCGGGCCTAACGCTACCTCTTACTGTCTTGTGGCCGCTCGTTGACCCTTCAACAAAAAAAAACGGCAAGCGTGCCGGAAGCAAGCTGCGCTTTTCAGGTTCGGATACCAGGTACTCGCCTGCACGTCAGCGAATCAGAAACTTGAACCGGAGCGAGTGCTTTCGATGTAATGCTCGATTCTTTAACAAGATGTAATTAATGTTCGGGAGAGAGGGCTGAAAGTGAAAGAGGCACGTACCGCAGTGGGGTGGCGGGAGGAGAGCCTGCTGCACCTGCCTGTGTGACCATAGTTAATAGGACGAAATATTGTGAGTAGAAATGGTTAAATATATAGGTTTTTGTGTATGCCACAGGTCCCGTTAAATATGGTCCCCCGTGATAGGCGGGAGAGAGAAAGAAAGGCGAAGGTAATGAAGGGGAGGGGCATAGAAAAAAATCCGCGTACCGGGTGTGTTAGATTTGTTGGTATCATGTTACGTCGCGATCGCACCTATTGCACGTAGAGAGGTAGACGACCTGTTACAGACGGACTGAGTACACGAACTTAGTAACTCGAGGTGAGCCATACATAGCTCAGAGCAAGCGCGCTCACATCGGGAGAACTCCATACCGTCGTAGCATGCTGTGCAAAATGCCGTACCTACACGGTAAATAAAGCATGGCAATTAGTTTGTCACGTCGTCCGGTGTCTTTCCTCTCGAGGGCGTGGGGAAAGTCGGGCGCCGACGAGTGCATTCACTACTACTACTGCTGCCGAAACCCTATAATCTAGAACGAAACGGTAGTTCATATATATATGTGAGCGGATTTGTTTTTCTGGTTAGAGACTCAGGATATTCCCCGGTGAACCGTTATAATCTGAGGAAAAAAACTTTTTCCTTTCTTCTGCATACATACCCTGGTACCTGGTATATTTTATCGTCGTTTTTCATTTCCTGTGCGCCTCCGAAATTGTGTTTGTTTGCTCTGTCATCAATCAGGGACGCCCCGTGGAAAAGCGAAAACGACACTCCACACCTCAAGAGGTCGGAATGGAAAACTGCTGTATGCGTCGTGCTCACGGGATGCAACAAAATATATACTGGTACTTACAGTATTTGTTTGGGTGTTGGCTTTCATTTATTTTCACTTTACTTGGTTTTGATAGTTCCCCCCTGTCGACGCGCATAGCGGAACAATATTATGCGGGAAGGCATTTATTTGTCAATTTTTCGAACACCCTTGACGTCATAGCTGGGCAAGGTCCAACTCTTACGATATATGTAAGGGTGGAAGACGCAAGGGCGTCTTTCGAGAAGGGCTAAAAATTCCGCTGCTACCCAGGATCCATAGAACGGCGCCAGGAAGTAAGTGCGCTGATGGCTTCATTGCATTTTTTCTTGCTCTCAGTGGATGAATGCTCCAACCCATTCAAGCCTACTATGGTTTCATCCGAAGCAAACTGTGCTTGCGTCGTGGTGGTGCGTTCGTGGCCGACTCCCCTCGTTCCTCCGTCACTTACTTGTGGGCGACACAACGAGCAATCGTGTTGATCGATTGATCGGCTCATCATGCGGGGCTTCTTTTTATGTATCGTACTCCCTCTGTCTGTGATATATTCAATGTGTCCTAGCAACGAGTAGTGGTGGTGTCCAAAAGTGATGATGATGTTCTCATTACAAAAGATCAGTGGTGTAAACAAGTATTCCGATTTCAATCATGCCGGGGACTTGATCCTCCTGGCGAAGAATCACAATCCACGGCAGTCGCACATTTTCTCAGGGCAGTATACAGTACCTGGTACTCTGTACACTGCTTCATGCTCCTTGTGCCTGCTGCTATAATACGTGGTGTTCCCTCCGGGGTGAGATGTCAGGGACTCCTCCCTTCGTATGGACGCAGGTACTCCAATGCTTGCCGGGCTCGCCCTTGCCGCGTGCTTTACGGATATACGTGTGGGCGAAGCAACACGCAAGGACAAACAAACAGTATACACCCGCCGAGCTGTACGTAGATCAACCGCTGTTGCATATTACTATCCGTGTCGATATCCTAGTATTGCTGCTGTTGTGCTAGACTACCCACTAGGCGCGAGGCAAAGTGTGTACAGGTATAAGATGTGCAGTAGTATCGAGGGTATATAGCGTGGTATGTTACAGGATACCTGACACATAAAATTGAGAATGCAGCGGGACGACGGCTGAGACTTTGTATTCAGCAATGACCCTAACCCTACGAAAACATGTACCAGGTGTGTGTGGACATACCGCCGCACTACGTCCTCTTGCTCACCTCGTGCTGTACATAGATCGGGAATCCAATGACCCAATCTAGCTTCGCGCACTGCCCTCGGTGGACCTGATCTCCTCTCGTGGGCGGAGCTCTATGTACGTACATATACTGCTCTACTAGTAGTACGCGTATGCACCAAGATCACCCCCACACAATTGTCGGCAGGGAGAGAATAAATAATAAAAGTTGAGGAACTCACTTAGTTAAAAATCAATCGCCCCGATGGGGTTTACAAAAGAAGAGAGGCTGTTGCCAGGTTCCCACACATGACATACCCAAAGGTGTCCGGAGACAGCACTTTCCCCACTTGACTTGACAGGGGGAAACTTTTGCCTTGACATGCCTTGACCGACCCCAAAATACTAGGTTTTAGTATGGAACAATCGGCCCTACACCCTTGACAGGGCACGTTTTGTGTTGCTTGACTTTATCCCTTTTAGAACTCCAATCCCGTTTTGGGGACACGCCACTCAAATTCAAAGTAGTTTGTCCCGAATTGTCCCCAAAACGAGACTGCAGTCCTAAAAGGGATGCTGGCTCCTGGCATCTTCGCGCATATGACAGCTACCAGAAGATTTTTCGTTGTGTATCGTTCCGGCACCTGGTACCAGTCGCATGTACGTATATATTTTATTCGTATAGTGACTATTTACCGTGCCGAAATATGATGGGCATAAAGGACACCTACCTACAGAGTCTACCCTGTGAACAACAGTACGTACGTGTAGGGTCCACCCGGTGCATTTTTTCCAAAAACAATGATAGTACTTCCCTACGTACGAGGGGCATCTATTTATCAACGACCACGGTAAATACAACGCAGATGAGTAGGTTCAGCAGGTTGGTTGGGAGAAGGGATTTTTAGGGATGTTTTTTACTTGAAAAATGTGTAGCGTGGTCTGCACTTACTTCGGAATCGTCGTCCGCAACTAACTGAGAAATTTCCTGGTTCGATGCAAACTCGGCGCAGCCGCGTTTATGGCGAGTTTTGGCCCGTTTTGGCTGCGGTTTGGGGTCAGGGTTAGGGTTAGGGTTAGAGGCAGGGGTGGGGTTGGGTCTTTGCCCGTATCCTGATCCCAACAGGAACCAAAACACCCGAACAGCCTACCAACCTAAAGATCCCTTCTCCCAGATTGTTAAAGGTCCTCACGCAGATGGCCAGGACATTTTTTTTGCGTAAAACAGTCTTTGTGGAGATGTGGAAATAAATGGCTGTGCGAGGGTTGTACATTGTGCGAGAGGGGAGTCTCGGGCACGTGCGAACAAAAAAAAGTTAAACAATTTACCTGTCACAGCAGGGTGCGGTTTCTATGTTTTAGAACACAAGCAAATTCGTGACCGCAGCGAGAAGAGAAATCGATTACGAGCGCGAGAAAGAAAAACGTGCGGCAACGCTAAGTTCGAGCAGTTATGTATAGTATGCATCTACTATTACGGGGGGCCGTAGTCAATACCAGGTAGGACCTACGGTATACATAAAAACCTATATATTTAGCCTTTCTACTAACAATATTTGGTCCTATAAACTATTGAT
Organism: Nereocystis luetkeana; assembly: GCA_031213475.1. NCBI lineage: Eukaryota > Phaeophyceae > Laminariales > Laminariaceae > Nereocystis > Nereocystis luetkeana. The sequence goes on along the minus strand of JARUPZ010000011.1, from coordinate 8,298,724 downwards.
CCCATAGGTATGCAGCAATAAAATAACTCGAAGAACCAAAATGGGCCGAAAAACAGTCCTGTAGGGAATATCTCCCGCATTTTTTCGTGTTATCAAATATTATATACCAGGTAGCAAGTTCCCATTTCCAGCACACTACCTGAGCGCACGGATAGATTGCAGGCTTTTGTCGTACCTCGTATTGCGTTTGGAAATCTCACACTTTGTTGAATATCCTTCGAATTGTGATGTTTATTATTATTCTCTGCGACGGAGTAAATTTAGCAATCTGGGAGAAAGGATCTCTAGGGATGTTTTTGAATTGCGTAGCGTGGTCTGCACTCCGGAATTGTTTTCCGCAATTAATTGAGAAATTTCCTGGTTTGATGCAAACGCGGCGCAGCCGCGTTTTTGGGCGGTTTTGGCCTGTTTTGGTCGCGGTTTGGGGTCAGGGTTCGGGTTAGAGTTAGGGTTAGAGTCAGGGGTTGGGTTGGGTCTCCGCCCGCACCTTGATCCTAGCTGGAACCAAAATACCTGAACAGCCTACCAACCTAAATATCCTTTTTCCCAGATTGTAATGGGACCTCGAGAGAGAATGGACTACAGGGTACCGGCCCTCTCATAAGAAAGTAGCTCAGTAGAAAGTCAGCCTTGGGTTTTTGAAAAAATAAGAAAACTCTCAGCCTAGTCACTGCATAATAAGTTAAAAAAAAAAGTTGACCCCTTCCTGCGGCTGGCCTGGGCCCAAGACACCCATGGCCCCACTGCCCCCAGATAGAATGACAGCAGCAGACGTTTCATAGTAGCAGTACAATAGTATGTATCTGATGGTACTGTACAGCGGAACAACTTGTTTCTATGTTTTTACCCACATTTATTTGTTTTTCAAGTTTTCCCCCCTCTTCCTTTTTTCCTGAATTAAACCATCCCCGGGCCCCTGAAAAAACAAAATGGGCCCTCAGGGGAAACCTGCTGAACATGGCGGGCAGGTGACTCCCTGCTGTTCACCGTTCTCTCCGTTAAGACCCGGCTGGCTAGCCAGAAGCACACTGGTGCATAGACCACTGACCAGCTGTAGCTTTTGAAAGCACAAGCCAAAGAGGGTTTGGTCACAGAGTAAGTCTTAACTAGAACCGCTGTCCCGATTTGGGGACAAACTTACTTGATATTTGACTGGTGTGTCCCCAAAAAAACGGGACTGCGGTTCTAAAGGAGTTAAGCAGCGTGGCACCGGGGAGTGGACATGAGTTGGCAAAGTTGCGCTTGAGCTGACTCGTCCATCTATACATCGTTGGCCGGCGACACCTACCGCAAGGCTGTGAGTGGGTCTCTCTCGTAGCGCCCGACGAGCAGTTCATCTTGTTCGCCGACAACCTGCACGGCCAGACCACGGACGAGTTCAAGAGCGTGTTGCTGCAATAATGCAACATGTTGCTCTGGCCTTTGCCCTCTGGATGCACAGACGGGAGCCAGCTTATCGACGCCGGCTATGGGCTTCTTTTCAAGATGCACGTGGGCAAGGCCCTCGACAAATGGCTGATGGATGCTGACCATGTGGAGTTGTGGGAGTCAAATAAGCTGACGACATCCCAGCGTAGGAGTTTGACCACGCAATGGGCCGGCGAAGCTGCGAAGAAAATCGACGTCGAGACGGGCGTCGACTATCGCAGGCGCTTGTTCGAGAAGTCTGGCCTGGCGATAACCGCAGATGGAAGCGATGACAACCTCATCAACCTTGAAGATATGGAGGGGGATATCTCCTTCCTGGACGCGGAGAGCACGCCGGAGCCGTTTGAGGATGTGCTGACGGCTTCGCCTGCTCCTGCTGACAAGGAACACCCGCCAGACTCTAGCGACGAGGACGATGGCTCGGACGAGGAAGAGGGCGGGAGCCGCAGTGGCCAAAACGACGAATTCACATCCTTGGACGTCGACGATGACCTCGCCGAGGGCGAGAACCCCCTGCCCCCTCGAAACCCCCGCGGAGTACGCCCCGGTCGGCTCAGCACCTACCGCACTCACCGCGGCGCACGTGAAGCGGCTGATATTGCTGCGGTTGGGTATCGGGTGGCTCAAGGGGACTAGCACGCGGCAGTCTCAAGCGCGCACCCGCCACCTCTACGACTACAGAGCGTTTCTCGACCGCGACGGCAGCACACATAGTGTGAACCTGCCGTTGGCCAAGTACTTCATGGACGGCTCGTCGAGGGAGGGGTCTTGGGCGGTGCTACAGGACCTTGCTAACGGCGTTGAGTCTGACAGAGAGAGCCAGGAGGAGGCGGGGGGGGGGGTTACGAGGAAGAGGGTGAGGAAGAAGGCGAAGAGCAGGAAGAGAGCGATAAAGAAGGAGTCGATGATGCTGAACCCGTCGAGAGAGCGAAAGGTATATCCTTTTTTATTTTATTTTTTTTCCATCCCATTCATTATCTTCGCACATCTTCTTCTCTCTCTCCTTCCAACTCGTAACTCAGATCCGGGGTCACATAGCAGGCTCTTCTCCCCCCTTCCCGCTACGGTACGTGCCTTCATTTTTGTCGCGAGAAGATTTCAGCCTTTTCTTCCCTCGTCGACTCGCATCGAATTGTGCCTACCCACGCTGCAAGGCGCTCTCAACAATTGAATCCCTTTTTTTTATTTTTGCAAATAAAGTCAAAGTCCGACCCTCCTAGGGCTCGAACCCAGGACTCAAACAAGTAGAATTCGAGGTTAACCACTTGAACCACCGGGGCGACCGGCTATTCCTGGGGCAAGCGCAAGCGTGTCGCCTTAGGTGAGTGGGTTGCGTCGACTGCACGATCTAATAGAAGGGTTTGTATGCCAAACGTGCGCCTAACGGACCGGTCGACCTTTGCGGTGCAATAGCTCCGGGAGAGGATTTGCTGGACTTATTTTGTGTTGCCCCGAACCGGGCTACAATTCAGGAGCGAGAGCATGGCCTGACCTAGTGTGCCGCTGTGGAGGCGGGCGATGATACTGTGCTCTAATACATGGATTAGAGAAAACGAAAATCATGCGCGCGGAAAGGTGCTCATGCACTCCTAGGGAAAGCTCCTTTTCGGGGACCGAAATAAGAAAGTGCAACATACAAAGGTGTGCTTTCGCATGCGCCCAGAATTAGAAAGTCAGCCTAACTATGCCCGATTTCTGGTTTTCTTGTAAGAGGGCCGGTACTGTATACTTGTGCTCGTGCACTACCAGGGAAAGCTCATGTTCGGGGACCGAAATAAGAAAGTGCAACATAAAAAGGTGTGCTACAGCGTGCGCCCAGAATTAGAAAGTCAGCTTAAGCCCGATTTCTGGTTTCTTGTGAGGGGGCGGGTACTGTATACGTGTAACTACTATTAATAACCTACTGGCCTGGTCATACGAAGATGTTCTAAAGTTGTTGCGCAATACGAGTAGAGTTTTGATTATCGTCCAGATGATTACACCGAGGTCCTGACGTCTGACACCTGATACCTGTTGTTGTAGCACATAATTTGCATGGGGTGTTCCTGCTTTTGTTGTTGTCGTTCTTGCTGTCCGTGCGTAATGATGCTGAATTTATGTTGAACACTGCAGATTTCACGTTGTGGTTCAAGCGCACGCATGCGAGTTTCTAGTCGTGACGGTACCAAACAAAGTAGGGAATCCCTTCGGACGATTATTGAAGCCTCCCGTGTACTTCGTACCAGGTATTTTACACCAAAAGAAAAACTGGATACCGGGCAGGTACCAGTGCTTGGCTTTCGCCCAAAACCGATTCGGATAAAAACTGAGGTTGGGTTTATTCATGTTTTGTTATACCTGTTATCAACGCACAGCAGTTGACGTCACTTACTTGCTAACGTGCTATGCGAGTTCGTCGCGACAGCTACACCGTCTACAACGCATACCAGTACAAGTCGTCAGATGATGAACCCTCTTTGTTGTGTGTGTAAGGTATTCACAAGAATCTGCTCACTCCTTACCAACGACGTCTCCAGGACGACAGTCAGTGTCATCCCGGGTTCTTCGTGCTGGGAATATCCGAGTTCTGTGGTCATCTGCTTCATTTAAGGGTCACCCCAGGAATGCAATAACAAAGGGCCACGCATCACGTATCCATATCGCTGGCGAACGCATTGGATGCCTCGTCAATGAACCATGTCGTGTCACGGGGGCGAGTTTCAAGTCTTCACGGCCGGTCCCGCTGTGGTGCCGCGGACCAGCTACACCGACGACTCCGAAGACATCATGACGCACTGTGGGGTTTCGGGACATGTATTCGACCACGCCATCATCCCAAAATTGCGAGACGGAATGAGAAATCACTCGATGTTGGGTGTTGGAAAAAGCTTACTTATGAACCGTTGGCACCAGCACCGAATACTTGGACGGGTAGGGCCCCAATCAGATGTCACCCCAGCTTCCAAACGCGAGAGAACCCTGTGTATCGTTTCGGAGACTGGGCGTCCACAGTGGTAAACGTTCCCATCAAGTGGATTTCACCGAGTTTAGACTGCAAATGATATATTTCTGCGCGCGTTGGGTTCCCAATCCACCCCCGTCAATCTGAGAATCAGCAACCCCCGATAAACAAGCGCTGGTGGTCACCGATTATAGTTTCTGAAGAATGACTTTCATCTAGCGAACGCCTCGAGCTGAGGCTGAAGGTATCGAAGCCACGCAGAAAAAAACAAACAGCTACATAACCATACGGAAGGGTGGAATCTAAATCACAACGTCGACTTGCATATCGAAACGGTTTATATATGATTTGGCATGCAGCGTCAGACGCGTAACCCCCCACGAACGACTGGCGAACAACATGGCTATTGCTTCCGATCGACTGGGTAAACCGCAAGAGCGGCATATCGATACACTAAACAAAAAACGGGACGCTAGCGAATACGTCTTCAAAGCGTCAGTAGACGCAGCGTATCGAAGGGGTGTACTCAGGTCATGCATGGTTGTAGTCGTATGACCCCAAGAAGGAGGGGTGAAGGAACCGATACATATCCTGGGTCGTTGTAACCTACGCGTGCACGCGCTAAATGCTTGCAGCTATCGTCACAACCCAAACGATCTATATGCCGTCGCGACAATTTTTCTGGAAATAACCCTCGGAGGACACGTACTGGGTATCTACTATAGGCGTAATGAATTGTCGACACAATCCCATGCAATGTACAGGGTACGGCACTCTCGTGAAACGCTGACAAACCTCGAGACACCCGCATTACGGTCCGGTAGGAAAATACGGCATACCAGGTAAAACACATTGCCTTCTTCAGGCTCACGGCCACGGATCCAAGTCGCCTTTTCCCTATAAAGTGGGATTGGCTCTCGCCAAATGCATAGATCAATGCACCTCGTAAATGTGCGCCACTCTCTACTGGACACAACATACCCTCGAGACGGGCCCGGTTCCACGCGATATTACAAGACACCAATACGCCACACGCTATATATTACTATATTTCCCCGAGCACCGGTCCTCCTCTCCCGCTACCCTCAGACTGGCGTCTTCGTGCGACTCTCTTCAAGAATGCCCCTATTAATACCGAAATTCTTCTGCACCCACTGAGGCACTTCTTCCATCCGTGGTAAATAGAACCGACAAGGCCGATGACTCCGGCAATGATTCCAACCCATATTCCAGCCACCTCAGCCCCCGTCATTTCGTCCGGTTTGTCGCAGATGGAGTCTTCGGGTCCGAGCGTTGGTAAACATGGAGGAGTTTGGGAAGGAGATGGTTGCAGAGTACCGACGGCAGGGCGGTGGTCAAGTATCATGAACGAAAATCCGCATTTTTCATCGCTATGCAAAGCGTCTTGTGCGAAGTCTGGATGCAAGAATGAGAGGCATATTGGTACCCCGCGATCTAGGCGCGCCTATGACCGTCCTGCCGAATTGAACGTCGCTGAATCGTATCACCTTCCGAGCAGACGTTAGACGTGGAAGAGTCACCGATAGCACCAGAGCAGCATCTGGGCCCATCCAAAAAGTCCCTCGGCTGGCAGAAGGTGTACTCTTCAACACAGCACGATGAGCGTGGTAGCCAGAAGAAAGTGACAGCGTACGTTAGTCTGCGGTCTGGTTGGGTTGAGTGGTTCACGCCGGCAACAGGAGGGCACATCAACCGCCCCCTGAAACCCTCGAAGGCACACCTATCAGCGGCACACGTCCTACCAAAACTCGACTTCGTAGAGCTCTTGAGCGTGAAACAATGCTCGACCTTTATACAATGCATTGTACTCTGGTAGCGCCGCTGGTAAAAACTCACTTCGTCCGCAATGGTTGTAGTCAGGATGGCAACACAGGTTGTCCTGGCACGTCTTCCCACTAGCACACGATCCTTCACCTTCAAACGGTGGCGTTGAACCGCTTGGAGTGGGCTCGGAGATCACCGACGGCACTGCCGGTGTTGGCTCGGAGGAAACGGGGCTGATAGTGTATGGGCGAGGGGTGTTAACGCCGCCTGCGCTGGGTGGAGAAGTTTTCGATGGCACCGACGGCGTCGGTCCGGGGGAAAGGGTGCTAGTGCTCGACTGGAGTCCGTCACCGCTGGGCAAAGGTGTCACCGGCGGCGTTGGCAACGAAATTGTGGGAGACTTGGTGCTGGTCGCGCTGGGCTGGGGGGTGATAGTGTGTGGACGAGGGGTGTTAACGCCGCCTGCTCTGGGTGGAGAAGTTTTCGATGGCACCGACGGCGTCGGTCCGGGGGAAAGGGTGCTAGCGCTCGGCTGGAGTCCGTCACCGCTGGGCAGAGGTGTCACCGGCGGCGTTGGCAACGAAATTGTGGGGGACTTGGTGCTGGTCGCGCTGGGCTGGGGGGTGATAGTGTGTGGACGAGGGGTGTTAACGCCGCCTGCGCTGGGTGGAGAATGTTTCGATGGCACCGACGGCGTCGGTCCGGGGGAAAGGGTGCTAATGCTCGGCTGGAGTCCGTCACCGCTGGGGAGAGGTGTCACCGGTGGCGTTGGCAACGAAATTGTGGGGGACTTGGTGCTGGTCGCGCTGGGCTGGGGGGTGTCGATATCGATGTGCGTTGGAGCAGGCGTGATGGCGTCGCTAACTGTAGGGTCAATGGTCCTAGACACCGGGGCGGATGTTGATCCCGGTACGGGAGATGGCGCTCGAGCGTCCCCGTATAGTTCGTCCGTCAATCGGTGCTTCCCGTCCCAGCTACACTGCTCCACCGAAGACAAATCACTTATATCGTAAAGCGCATTTTCCTCGCAATCAAACTGATCTACGGTGGGCGTCTCGTACACATCATCCACACATGGTAGTGTGCCCGTGTCCGCGATGGCCGCCACGCACGGGCTGACGTCGTACCCAGATGCCTCAGATGCCACAAGGTAGCAGTGGATGCGAGTCCACAGTGATGTTTCTTCTGACATGTACTCTGTTGTGTCACTCCACAGGTATGGTTCGCAAAGGCTACACGTGCAGGCACTCGATCCCTCAGTGCCCCAACTCGAAGCCCACAGCGCGCCCTGGAACAAGCTCCCCGGGTGTTGAATTGTGTCCACTTCGCAGCCGATCGTTGTCGAGTCACACGTCCCGCGATTGTCCCATACCGCTAGGTTGTCGTCGTCAAAAGGACTAATACCTTGCACCAAGCACCCGACAAGACAACTGTTGGTGTTTACAGGCTCCCCCGTCGAGGAGGTTGGAGACGACGAGGAAGTTGCGGAATACATCTCTCGCGCCTTACGGATCTCCCCGTCCCAGTTGCATTCCGCCACCGAGGAAGAATCACCTAGATCGCTAAGGGCGTTCTCGTCGCAATCGAGTTGGGCAACAGTAGGAGCCTCGTACACGTCGTCTACACACGGCAGCGTACCCGTGTCCACGATGGCCGCCACGCACGGGCTAACGTCGTACCCAGACGCCTCAGACGCCGCGATGTAGCAGTGGATGCGAGTCCACAGTGATGTTTCTTCTGACATGTACTCTCTTGTGTCACTCCACAGGTATGGTTCGCAAAGGCTACACGTGCAGGCACTCGATCCCTCAGTGCCCCAACTCGAAGCCCACAGCGCGCCCTGGAACAAGCTCCCCGGGTGTTGAATTGTGTCCACTTCGCAGCCGATCGTTGTCGAGTCACACGTCCCGCGATTGTCCCATACCGCTAGGTTGTCGTCGTCAAAAGGACTAATACCTTGCACCAAGCACCCGACAAGACAACTGTTGGTGTTTACAGGCTCCCCCGTCGAGGAGGTTGGAGACGACGAGGAAGTTGCGGAATACATCTCTCGCGCCTTACGGATCTCCCCGTCCCAGTTGCACTCCGCCACCGAGGAAGAATCACCTAGATCGCTAAGGGCGTTCTCGTCGCAATCGAGTTGGGCAACAGTAGGAGCCTCGTACACGTCGTCTACACACGGCAGCGTACCCGTGTCCACGATGGCCGCCACGCACGGGCTAACGTCGTACCCAAACGACTCAGACGCCGCGATGTAGCAGTGGATGCGAGTCCACAGTGACGTCTCTTCTGACATGTACTCTCTTGTGTCACTCCACAGGTATGGTTCGCAAAGGCTACACGTGCAGGCACTCGATCCATCCGTACTCGACGTTGAAGCCCACAGCGCGCCTTGGAACAAGCTTCCCGGGTATTGAATTGTGTTCACTTCGCAGCCGACAGTTGTAGAGTCGCACGCGCTACGGTCATTCCAAACAGCTAGATTATCGTCGTCGAAAGGGCTTATACCCTGCACCAAGCACCCCACCAGACACTCTGTAGCCCTCACGGCAGACTGACAGCCCAACAGCAGGCATAGTCTTGACGATATCATTTACCTGGGAGCGAAAGCAGTGAGACATAGTTGTTCTTGAAAGTTTGAGTGTATACCAGGTACACAATATATGCTAAATTCTAATCGTATAGGGTGGTTGAACCACAGATGGTGTTGAATGCAAGCATGCAGTCACCACCAAGAAGGAAGGAAATAAATGCAACCGTTAGGAGTTAACACGTCTGTTGCATGCCTGGGTTTTGTAGCCGTGCGATGTCTTTCGCGCGTTTCGAGGCTGTGGTGTGGTGTGGTGAAGTGTGGCTACGTCGTGAATGAATTATTAGATGCTTGTTTGAACCGGTGCCACAAGGGATCCTGACCGCAATGGTACGAACCATACATACATGGGCGTTTCGGCGGTAATAAAACCAGGACTCTTCCACCTGCTAACAACGTAGAAAAGTATTATATTCAACCCGAGCAAAACGGGTTGCAATGCAAAGCGTACGAAAGTTCTATTTCCAGCATTTGATACTTTGGCGGATTCGGATGAGCAACGAATCTACCCCAATGGCGGTCATGTAGAGCTCATATTACGGCAGAACGCCTCCACTGTTTACAATCGGCAAAACGGTAATATACTTGGGGTAGTTTATGGGTACCCGACTAACCGGGTGCGTTTCGAATTCATTGTATGAGGCTACTATCTACTGGCTCTATGCAGTGCCTCGGCCCGGTATCGAGCTACAAAGTACACCGTGGCGTACAACGCGAAGGATTGGAAATGCTTGACATTGTGGGATTAGTAGGGTGCGCGCTTTGAGATTTCCTGGACGTTGACCTACGAACAGGTACAATGCCCACCCGCTTGGTGTATTTGCTTGCCATGCTTTGTAGTGATCGTGCCAGAGGCGCCTTGTGTGACAAGGTGGCGGCCCCAGGGTTTTCATTCGTAAGTAAGTGTGTTTTGTGTCCGAAGCAATTGGAAAGAAAGTTAATATTCTATATCGCACATCCCCTTTTTAGTGTCGCCTCCTCCCACACGTTATCTGCCCTCCGGGCCAAATCCAGCGGCTCACCCTCAGTTTGTGCTCTGCGACTGTGATCCTGCCATCAACGTCTTGTCGAACGTGCCCGCACCCCTTTCCTCGGGACTGCCGCCCAACCCGTGAGATTCCTCCTAGATATGGCCCATGGCCAACCTAGAATGCACGATTTGCCCCGATAATCGCCGCTGCGGCAGATTCCCGACACGGCTGTGTGATGTTGTTGTATATCATCGTCTCTCTGAAACGTAACTTTCAAAGCCACGTCGATTAGAAAACGCCAAGCGCGGACACGCGTATACCCTAACAAACTCATCTCACGGTAGGGGTGCAATTTTTGGCTTATGGGGCAACCTTCTCTGGCCAGCTGAGCTCCTCAAGTGGGCAACTACCAGAATACCGGTTGTTATGATAATTTTGGTGCTGTATCATAAGTTGTGTTTCAGCACTAGCACATAGAAATGCAGGTCGAGTCACACGAACAATCTTTCTTCGGATTCAAGTTTCGAAAGACGCATTGAGCTCCAGTGAGGAGCTCGGAAAGTATGAAACATTGAGCTCCAGTGAGGAGCTCGGAAAGTAAAGCGCCACCCTAGATAACGCACCCCCCCTATAAAGCACCACCCCTATATAAGACGCGTACCACCTCAATAAGGCACCATCCGTACCGTGATATTGCCCGAGATACCAAGCGTCGATGCACAGAAACCATGCTCACCACAAACCGCAGTCCGGGTCGGCGCCTACGAGGGAAAACAGAGCTCAATATCAGGATCTCCCGCCTCGTGCAGCCGTCAAACTACTGCTTACTGCTTCAGGGTTTCCCACTACAAAAGGCATCCGCGCTGACTTCGAGTGTTTTGTTTCAAAAACGTCGTGGATGACGAGATGTTCCAACAATCGGTTTTGACATACGAAAAGTACAATAATGGTGCTACGATACGGAGGGCACTCTCCTCTTCACAACCGAGCTCACGCCACTCGAGCTAGCGGCTCTGTACCTCGCTCAAATTTGAACCCCAGAGCCATCCCACAGCAGGGGTGTCCCAGAATTTCCTGAGCCCCTCACAATAGGAGCTCAATAGCTCACCCGATACAATACTTACTTGGAAAAAAAATCGTTCGTGCGACCCGAACGGCACTTGTATGCGCTAGGTCTAAAACGAATACTACTATCATACGAGTATATTTTTTCATCCTAACTGGTAGTTCCTCACTTAATAAGGACAATTGGTCAGAAAACTTTTGGCCCAAACGTTGCAACCCTACCGTGGGGTGACTCCTCACCAACGGTTTCTTGTCGCGGGGCTGGAAACAATCCCCAAAACGGTTCTGATCCCCGAAAACAAGAAGAGGTTAGGGGCTCGTGACCGGCAAAACAAAGGTCGGTTTATCGGCGGAGTGGCGTTCATCGGCGGGGAATACAGCACTCGAAAGCGACCCTCGGGCGTATACTCGCAGGCGGGTACCATGCCATACCAATTCCTATCTAAACCAAATCAGAATATCTATAACCCCCATTCCATAGTAGTATAATATATTGCCAATATAAACGAAGTCCCGTACTTGATGTTATATATTATATAAAAGCTGGCTATGCTGGGAAATCGTCCCCGCAAAACCAAATTGTAGGCACAACCTTCCCGACACTACAATAATACCACCCAGCGCTACCGCTTGGCTGAACACTGGCAACCAAGAGCATGAGCATCGCCGAGGAGAGCACGATTACCGTCGATGCCACGGCAGCAGGTAAATGAACACCCTGCGACGTATAGGTGTATAATTATTAAGGGGATGTGATAAAATACCATTTCCTATACAAAGTCAACCAGGCGAGCCATAAACCGCAGCGCAATAATACCATTCCTATAAATCATGGGCGATGCTGCCATCTATAAAAACCGAGAGCAGGGGACGCCTTTAAAGTATAGCCGCTTTTAACAGACAAAACGGAAATCACAATAGAGCCAGCGTATATCGCTTTTTGCGCCCACCCGAAGGCACGAGATGGAGCATGACCGTTCTGACGAGCTCCTCTCACAGGGCTGGCCAAGGGGTTTCGCAGGATCATTTCGGTTCTCTGATACACCACATGGTTCTGGAGATACGGCTTGGTTCTCATTTTAGGCTTCGTTCCCATTTTTCCGATTTGTCTGTTTTTTCCTTAAGGTAGGCATGACCTTCCAGGAACTACATGACCACCCAGCGTTTCTGCTGATCACTGGCAACGGAAAGCAACAAAACCACCGAGAGCATGAGCACCGTCGATGCCGACGAACTAGACGCATATTCGAAGACCCTCTGGCGTACAAAAGGGGGTTGCGATACCATTTTAATTCCTAGAGGAACCCAACCAGAAACCGCATTAATTACCATAATATTCCTGTAGAAAGCCGAACCCGTACTACAGTTGTTTAACCCAACATCAGGGGATATTGGGTAATTTTCTCTGAATCCCCAACAACTGCAGGGACACTACAACACCATTGAACGCTTCTGATTACTACCTGATTGGCCGCACACTGGCAACCAAGAGCATGAAGAGCGCCGTGAGCACGAGCACCGTCAACGCCGAGGAAGCAGGCGCATATTTGAAGACCCCATGGCGTGTCTGTAGGAGGTTGCGATACCATACTAATTCGTGTATAAACCATATCAGAGACCGCATTACCATACAATTCCTGTAGAAATCCGGACCCGTGCTAAAAGCTTATAACCCAACACGAGGAGATATTGGGAAATCATCCCTGAATCCCCAAACTGTAAAGCATCGCCTTCCAGACAAGACGGCACCATTGAATGCTTCTGATTGCCTGATTGGCTGAACACTGGCAACCGAGAGCACCCGGCGAGGGCATGAGCACCGTCGATGCCGAGAAAGTAGGCAAACGGACACCCTCCCGCGTATGAGGGATACGATACCACTCTACATCGCATATACGTTGGTGAACCGATCAGGCCGATATCAAGATGAGGTTTCAATGTTCGACTCTCGTGTTTCTGGGTGGAACGTGGCTTAAAAACTCACTACACCTTCCACAAACAGTAGTTCGAGGACAAAATGCTATGGTCACCAACACGCGCGCCTCTCGCGACATGCACCGAGGAGAGTAAAAAATAAAGTGACTACTCGTTGGAAGCACGTTCACGTTATTCGCATCCGGTGGGCTGCAGGTTGTACAATGTGATGAGATAGTCACACAGATTATGTAGTGTTGATTAGCGTGCAAGTCGACACCCCAATCTTTCAATCTCGAGTTCGACGCAGCTTGAAAACGTTGTGTTCGAGAACTCAGTACACGGTTATCCATATAATATACCTGGTACGTAAGTTCTCGAGACAAACACCGCGGAGAGTCACAAGTCGAGCGGTTATTCGCTGGGAACCCATTAATGTTATTAGCATGTGGACACCAGCTTCAAGTACTTGCATGCAGAGTTATCAAACCAATCGTGAAGGTTTGATTTCACGAGCAAGTCAAAATTACGATCTCGAGTTATCGAGTTCTAGTTTGAACAACTAGTAATTCGAGGACGAACATCATGGTCATCGACACGCAAAACATATCGAGAAGTACATCACGGACACAAAAACACCAGTCGACTATGTGCTGAACACACGTCTACATTGTTCGCACCCAGTGGACAGCAGCCCGGGGGAACAGCGAGCAGAGACATCAAAAACTGTTTTTGTCAAGGTTTGATTTTCCATGATCAGGTCGAGATCGCCAACTTGCCCACTAGAGTTGTACGTGTAAAGCCTGAACACATCGATTTCGTTCGCGGGCACAACCGTGGTCATTCACACGCAAGTTCTTTGTGATACGCAGGTATATCGCGGAGGGCCACAAACCTCACGGCTGTGCGCTAAGCAATGTGTAAGACCCACCGCCAGTAAACCTTGCCTCATCCGCGCAGTATATAGCCAGCTGTTGGGAGGACGACAGTACCATGCAACACGTTGACAGCAGATGCTAGGAGACGCGCGGCGCACAGAAAACTGAAGCAACTCGTGGGATCTTCAGAATTGTGAAACCAAACGTAAGCTCTATGCTCGATACCGATGAGTGATGGGCGTCGGCACGTATACTGCTGTAGGCCCGTAACAAAATCGGTTTTGTCGACTCGCTGCTCTTCCCGATTGGCGTCTGGCACACACACGCAGTGTGCTCGATCGGCCTTCCTAGGCGGCACTGGAAGGACAATCCCATGGCCTACGTGTGATACGAACAAAACTGCAAACAAAATTAGACGATACGGGGTAGTTCCTCGCCCTCTGCTAGGGGGGCTGGAGAAATCAGTGTGTTTTCGGCCGAAACGTGATGCCGTACTTCTATAGGTACCACTTCATCGGGAACAGGACACCTTTGAGGCTGTCAACACCCCTTGAACGATCGGGCTCTACGCATGAGTGTATTAGAGAAGCCACTATCTCGAGATCCACTCGTGTGGCTCGTGTTGTCGCTCGTTCGCGCACGAACGCGCCACTGGCCGAGGACGAGGCGCATCGCGTTTGCCAAGCTTTGTCGCGCGACAGCTTGATGTTTTGTTTTTTTCCATCCCCATCGAGTTTCGTGACCCGTCTTACTTCTGCTTCCTCCCTTGCCGTTAACTCAGATCCGGGGTTACTTTGTCGGCTCTTCCCCTTCCCCCCTCCCCCCAAACCAGACGACCGTGAACGCGCTTTACGTTTGTTGAGAAGGGTTTAGCACTTAGCACTGTCTTTCCCCGCCGACTCGCGTCGTATCGTGCTTACCCCCGCTTGGCGCTCTCGGCAATCGGTACCTTTCGAGGAAAAGAAACTCCCTACGGAGAATCGAATGCGAGACGTGAGCGCTACGACTGTAATATTCGAGGTTTAACCGTCACATAGACCGACGGGGCGACGGGCTCAATGACAACTGCTTGAACTGGGTGTATCGAAGAGTACGCTGAAGCCAGCACGCAACTACTGGACGCCATGCGTTGCCCCCGCCGAATAAGCATGACTTTCATGTGGGCGTTGCTCTATCTGTCTCTGTCGAAGGCTCTTAGGGCGCTGATCCCCGGGCGAGGGTTCATCCGCCAGGGCATTGATACGAGACCTGTAAAGAAGGCCCTTCTCCTGTCAGCACCTCGACCGAGCCATTATAACAGGCCCTACGCGTGACCTTGGAAGGAAGAAGATGAACCACTTGTAAAACCATCGGTGATGTCGCATTCGACAGGGCTAGGCGATCGTCCAGATCTGGCATCGCGCCTTCCCCAGGGCCTTTCGTGAGTCTTGCCCTCTCACGCGTAGCTCTACTCCCCATCGGTGTCCGAGAGAACCTTTGCACGCCTTCACCGCGAGCGTGTCTAGTTTTTTTCGACGACCTCCTGGGTGGACTCCCCCCGTTCTCCACTTTCCGTCTCTATTTACATCACCACGGGGCACACCCCTCTCCAGACCCTTGGTCCGGATATCAAATTCGTGCGGAGTGTTTGCATACTTGTGCGTCGTTCCGGGCGGAACTCTCCGTCCGATATGCGCAGAATAATGGTTGCTGTGATTAGTTCCTCCTCTTGGGGCGCGCGCTACGGTGAGGTAGATCATATACATGTTCTGAGACTCGGTACTGAGGGAGCTCCACACTACGAGTATTGGTGACCGGTGCTGCGGTAGAGGGTCCACAACAAAACAAATGACCCCTCCCCCCCCGTCCCTATAATTTCTTTCAAACAACGAAAATTGGAGTGTGGCCAGGATTATGTTTTCAAGAGACCCCCGTGGTAAAACATTTGCCAGTTACCCACCCAAACAGGCTTTATACCCTCCAAAACATCTGATATAAGTATACACCAGTGGTACAACCACACAACTGCAACTTAAATGAATTGTTGTGTAGCCTGCAGCAGCAGCTGTGTCGGTCAGAGCTTCAGTCCGAGGAACCACCATAGCAACAGTAGTAGTAGTAGCACGCACTTGAAAGTTGTACTCGCAGTGTTTTATTTTTGTTTGTCATCCGACCATGTAATGTGCAGAGCGTGAACGTCAACGACAAAAACAAAAAAAGCATGACGAAGCATAACATACATCCAGACCACGATTGCGTGCGTGAAGAGCTACGTATTACCTATCCGCCGGAGGATAAGAACACAAACAAAATATCGAACGAAACAAAAACAAGAACCACCAAAACTACAGTAGTAGATGTGCCTCTCTCTATGTTCTCTTTTTTCCGGCCCTACCCCCTCCCTGTAGCTGCAAGGGTCACTTCCCCCTCCCGAACCACTTGCCGAAGAGCATCCATCGAACGGCAACCCGCCGTCCAAAACAAACGGCTGGTTTGTAACTGCCCCGGCTATATAAGCCCCAACGCGCAGAAGACTGCACAATATTGTCGTCTAACACCGCCTATAGCCTACTTCGTTTATATATACACCTGGTATATATGTTTCCCTCGACACTTTGCTTGTCTTCCGGTCTTACGAAGCCTCCCATCCATACAACAAGTGGTTGCCTTTGGTCAGCGAAAAACGGCATGCTTCGGACAACACGTATGGCGTGTCGTGCAATCAATGCCACGGCAGGGGATCGTGCTTTCTTTGGGAGTGACGCGCGCTATGATAAAGAAAGGTAGCACATTTTCAAAAAATTACTTCGACGTGTACTAGGAAACGTATCGCAACCGTAGCAGTAGCAACAGGTATACTACTAGTTGCCACTTCAAAGCCGCAGTCCCGTTTTGGAGGCTATTCTTTTCAGGCGGGTCTAAGGGTAATTCTCATCGGAGAGCTTTTTGTCCATATTTTCGACTTTTTTTTTTCGCGCAATTTTTCAATCTTCCATATTTTCCTGGTTTTTTTTTTTTCCAAATATTGGAATGTTAACGTACTTGATATTTTTGCTTCTTCTGGAGAATTTCACGAATGAATAGTGACAGAACGCCTCCGTATATCGATACATATCTCCAATTATTCCAAACTTTGGAAAAATTGGAAAAAAAAACGCTCTCCGATAAGAAGAATGAGCCTAAGAAGTTTGTCCCCAAAAAAACGGGATTGCAGTAGTAGTACCGAATGGGCTGAGGAGCTCAGACGGCCAGAAAAACATTGAGCCGAAAAAGGCAGCCTCTACATACATACCGTGGGATGACGAGCCTGCTATTTAGGACGATTTAGGGCGGTTGCTTGAGCAGCAGCAGAGGTGCGCCACTGCTCCTTTCTTGAAGGGCCTTTACTGCCATGCCATGTATCGCAAGTACTTAGTGTACCTCCACGGTCCTTCGGTTGCACGCGACCTGAATAATTCCAAATAAAATTTGTTCATTATTTTGTTTCAAGTTCTTGTTTGATAAATATTAGCGATTCATGGACTAACTATTAATAGCGAAATCTGTAAGGGATAATTATAATAATAAGGATTACCCTGCGCTGGGTAATTGATCGGTCTTTGACCCCTATAGCTCAGTAGTATTAATAGGTAACACCAGGTCCTTCACATTTGACGCCGTCTAGGTCACGGGTTCGAACGTCACTTCGAACGTTTTTTTACTGAAACGCTTGCGCGTGCACACCTGAAACACGCATCATCTCCCTGGTTCCCCAGGGAATACAACGAAGCGGGTAGGTCAGCGTACGCACGTATGTAAACGGTTCCAACGCCCCAAAGATCCCGCCGTTGAGAGGGGGGGAGAGTGTTATAAGGATTACCCTGCGCTGGGTAATCGATCGATAGTTTACCCCTATATATAGCTCAGCAGGTGACACCTTCACCAAAAACTGACATTCAAGAGAAATGAAAGTGAAACCCGATAAATAATACCCGAAAGGCTTACTATTAATATCAGGAATTGTTTGATTGGCCAATGTTGAAGCTCATGGTGCATGGTGTCGGATGGCAAGCCGAATAATAATATTATTAATAATAAGAGTAATAATAATGATAATAATAATATTGATTATAATAATAATGATAATAATATTAATAATAATAATAATAATAATAATAATAATAATAATAATAATAATAATAATAATAATAATAATAATAATAATAATAATAATAATATTTATAATAATATGTTTAAAAACTATTTCTTACTAAACAGGAATGGTATTCCGACGACCTTGGGTTGAGGCCGCGCTGGCACCCGAGCGTCTCTCCTGGTCTCCAATTTCCCGGCAACTCTAATATATATCTAGATGTTTCTTCGGAACAGAAAAAAAACATAATCATTTCGACACGTACGTTGCGATCAGATTTACCGCTGGTTCGTGCTCACCCGAGAGCGACTGTGACTCGAAAGAGGCCCCATCACAGCAGCAGCAGCAGCGTATGTATGCTTCTCTCGGGATGAATCTCCCGCCGGTTCTCAGCAGCGACCTACACCTCGACTTAGAGGTGCTGCAGTAGTAGTAGTAAGTAGTCGAAATTGATCGAAATTTGGGGTGCGCAAAGTAAGTGAGACAAGAAAAAACAATCCCCAACAACTGAACGTTTGCACTTCATCACTCGTACTTGCGGACAGCAGCAGTTCCTCACAGGAAACCACAGCCCGCAAAATCGAGGAACCCTTTTTTTGATGGGGTGTATGAGGGCGTCGGGCGCGCCAGACGGCAGTCAGTCGCAAGCATCCGAAAACGACTCGCGAGATGCCTTTGAGTACTCGAAGTCGCGAGCGAGTGCTGTTGTAGTACCTGGTATTTAATAGCACGAAAGCTCGCAAAAACGTCGAAATAAAAAAATGTGTAACTTCACGCAACGCAAGGGAGCATAGCAAAAATGGCCACATCACCGACGATGAAGAAATGTCCTTCACTGCAAGGAGATTGCTGTTTTCCGGGAGGATGACGTATCTCTTTAGTACTACGAGGGCGCTGCCACGCCCAGGAATGTGCCGCCAAGTACCCGCGCGTCAGGCGTTTCGACAACGTATGCATACGACTTGCATGGGATTAGAGTCAGAGATTTGCAACCAAGATCCGTAGTTAGTTCGTGGTTGTAGAATGATTGACGCGAATAAACGAGAATCCCGATATTTTTAGCCCATTCTTGCACTTCAATTTGACCTAGGCACTTTATACCCATCATGGGAACGTAGTTTTGCGCCCAGCTGCATCTTCGACGACTACTGCCCATGATATATGTCACCTATTACGGGGGACCATAGTTAATAGGACCTATGGTATACATAAAAACCTATATATTTAACCATTTTTACTAACAATATTTGGTCCTATTAACTATGGTCCCCCGTAATACCTGGAGAACAGCAATCTTCCGGTGAAGGCCATTTCTTCGTCGTCGGTGTTGTAGCCATTGTGCTATGCTCCATTCATGGCGCGAAATGAACCCTTTTTAGTTTTTTTTTTGTGAGCTTCCTGTGCCACTCGCTCGCAACTTCGAATGAACGAGAATACCTCGGGAGTCGTTTCTCGCTGCCTACGACTGCCGTCTGGCGCGCCCGACGCCCTCACAGACCCCATCATGATGAGCATGCCTCAATTTCACGGGCTGTAGCTTCCTGTGAAGAGATGTAGCTATCCGCAAGCCTTAAGGGAAGGAAGAAGTGCAAACTTTCGGTTGAGGGTTGTTTTTTGTCTCATTTCTGCACCCCAACGTTCGACCGAGTTCGACCAGTTAAACACCTCTTCTTGGACGAGACTAAGTCTTAGGCCTCTGTTCAGAACACCTGCGGTGGATCAATCTCGCGAGGAACGAAAGGTGCTGCGATAGACCTCTAACGAGTCACCGTTGTTCTCCGGTGAGCACGAACCAGCCGAAGTTCCAAACGTCGCTCGCTACTGATAGCGATGTTTTTTCTACTACTCCGTTAAAACATCTAGAAATTAGAGTGACCGGAAACCCGGGAACCAGGGGATGCTTCACGGTAGGCCCAATCTTCGAAGACGTGTCTTAAAATACGTCTTAATCCGTTTCTCAGAGAGAGGCCCGTCCTACTCGCTATATATATCACGTCTTGGCACGTCTTAGATTCGTCTTGGCACGTTTAGATTCGTCTTAGCACGTCTTAGATTCGTCTTAGAATGCACCAGGCGCCGGTCGAGGCGTCTTAGGGGGTCGACACGACCACAGCGAGCTGTGGAAATAGGTGGAAACACAGCGGGGGCGACAAATGAATCGACTACTACAACTCGCTTCTTTCGAGCCTTCTTTTCTCGGGCCTCCATGCGTGTTTTCCTGTCACCGGGGACATCGAGACATCGAACCCGATTCTCCGGATTTTCGAGGATGGCATTATTATCTATTGACTGTGCTCAATAGACACGACGTAGATGTTTCATTTAGTATCAGGGTTGATGTGGGATTATAAGAGCGGGAGATTAATTGTGCCTGCAATGTGATGGATAATCGTGTGGATGCGCCGCCACCTGAGTCACTCGACGGCACTGATACGTAATAATATATATAAGAAAAGTTCCGTGTTATTGTCTGGAGTCAACCACGCGTTCCCGTGCCAGCTGCGTCTATACCTTTAGAGATCAATCAACACACTAGTGAACCGGTGATCTTCTATTGGCAAGCGTAGCCGAGGCCAACCTAGAGAGGTGGGAACCTTCCGACATGTCTGGTTCAGATGGCATGTCTAGTCAGGAAACAAGCGTGGCCATGGAAGAGATGCTGAGGATGAAAGAGAAAATCGAGATCCTGGAGAAGATGATAGAAGAGCAGAAGCTGGGCGCCGAGAGGAACGCGCCGCAAGAAGGAATGGAAGGGGGGGCCGGTGGGGGGGCGAGAGGAGAAGCAGCTGCGAGGGAACCAGCAGCATCGACGGTGACGACACCTGGGCTGGGAGCCCGTCCAGGCATGTCACCAAACACTTCTTTATACCGCCCTAGTTTGTCCCAGTCGAGACCCCCCAAATTCGATAACATAGAAGCCCACTTTAGTATGTGGCGTAGCAAGTTCGAAGCGTACCTGTCATCCCTAGGGTGCCTTCATGTGTTAAGCACGTCAACTCCTGTTATGGTTGGTGACGTGAGGGTGTCGGAAGAGGAGCTAGCATCGAGGCATTCTCCTCGGGAGATTAGGGATGCCCGATTAGTTTATGGACTGATGATGGAAGCAATGACTGGATATGCAATGGCTGAGTTCAGAATGCAGAAGGCAATGTCGCCAAGTGGTGCATGGAAGGAATTAGAAGATTACTACATGCCAAGGACAATAGCGGCCACCCATAGACTGAAGAGAGAGTTTACAACCATCAGAATGATCGAGGACGAAAACCCCGTGCTGTTCCTAGGGAGGGTGGATAAGGCAGCAGATGAGCTGGCCATGCTTGGCTGTGGGATGAGTGTGGAAGAGGTTAACCGACATATCGTGACGAACCTCTCGCCTCTATATATGATACAAAGCAAGTCCGTTCTTTCCCGCCCGTCCATCCCCCGTTCCGAGATCGATGAGATCATCCGCGATGCGTACGCAAACGATAAGGCAGATAAAGAAATGATTTCCAAGGCGTTGGGTGTGCAGGGAGTGGGAAACCAGCATGCTTTGTACGCCGGAGGTGCGCAGCCTACCAGTGGTGGAGGTGCGGGTCCAGGAAGGGAAAGGAGGGACAGGAGAGGCGGGAGGTACAAGGGTGGGCAGCAGCCGCAGCAGCAGCAGCAGCAGCAGTATCAGCAGCAGCAGCAGCAGCAGCAGTATCAGCAGCAACCGCAGCAGCAGCGGCAGCAGCAGCAGCGACCCCAGCAGCAGCAGCAGTACCATCAACAGCAGCAGCAGCAGCAACAACCCCAGCAACAGCAGTACCAGCAGCAGCAGCATCGTCCCCGTCGGCATGATGGCAACCGGGGAGGAGCTTCGCCGGGGGGAATTACCGGCCCCAAATGGCGTTGGGATGCCGTGGCCTGCAGGTACCGTTGGGATAACTCCGGTCCCGACCCCTTCCGTGCGGGTGGGGCGGTCCCGCCCATGGGTTGGGTACCTACCGAGCCACCACCAGGGGCAATGCCCCCTATGCCCCCGCCGCCCGTAATGACTCCGGCGGGCTGGGGTTTCCCGCCGAACAACACGCAACCGAGGAGCAAGGGGGTCTGTTTTCGGTGTGGCAAACACGGTCACTACGCCGCAGCTTGCCCGGTAGCCGCCCCGCAGATGAACGTCGCAGTCCCGAGTACTGCTGCCCCTCCCCCTCAACAGATATACTACGGAGGTGGCTGGCAGCAGGAGACGCCCTACGGCAGTGGTGGGTATACCTCAGCCGGAGCTTTCCCGTCACAACAACCCTCCTCGAGCACTTTCCCTTCCCCTGGCCCAGCGAACAGCGGCAACCCTACGCCTACGTTCGACCCGCACCTCCTCACCGCGCAGTTTGCGCACCAAGGCAAGAGTATTTTTAGCGACGATTTGTTTTGGGCTAGTGGGAGGGAAGAGTGGGTGGCGGATTCGGGAGCAACCTTTCACGTAACTGGAAACCCCTTTGGTATGGTAGGCTGTTACCCCCCTCCCCCCGGTAAGAGTAGTTTGGTCGTCGGTGACATGAGGTCACTGAAGGTCGAGTACTTCGGACAGATTCCGATGGTAATGCACAGCCCGCAGTGTGATGTCCAGGTTAGGCTTTTGGACGTAGCCTACGTGCCCGGTGTTCGGTTCAACCTGTTTTCACTTCACGCAGTAATGCTGAAATGCCCGGTGACTTTAGATTCCCAGGGAGCTCACTTGTTGGATGGGCAATTGTCCTTTATGCGTAAGGACGCAGGTTCGTACGTAGACGCCACGCGGACTGTAGAGACCCCGATTGCTGCCGCTGTTTTGGCTCCCGGAAAAATGCGGAGGATTGATATTAACGACCTTCACGTTTCCCTTGCCCACTCCCATGCTGACACTCTCCGTGAGACGGCACGCCAGATGGGCATTAAGGTTTTTGGGGAGTTGGTTTCGTGTGCTGGATGTTCTGAGGCGAAGGGGAGGAGGATGGCGGTACCATGGACGACCGAGTGCCGCTCCACCAGGCCTCTGGAACGTCTGTTCGTGGATCTGTCGGGACAGCAGTCGACGTCTGCTGGCGGTGCGCAGTACATGATGATGATCGTCGACGACTACTCGCGACTGGGATGGCCGTATTTCTTGAAGCGGAAGTCCGACGTCCCGAAGGTCTTCGCTGGTTTTCTGGCCGACATCAACGCCAAGGGTGTTCCGTCCATCGTGCAGTGCCTTCGCTCGGACAACGGAATCGAGTTCACCAAGGCGGAGTTCGTGGAGCTGCTCAACCACCACGGTATCCGCCGCGAGCACACGCCCGTCGATTCTCCGAAGCATGACGGCGTGGTCGAGCGGCGAATTGCGATGACGCTGGAGCTTGCAATTGCGTCCCGCCTGGAGGCCCCCCGCCTGTTCGGCGATGCAAGGATGCCGGCGACGCAGCCCCTTTGGGCTGAGTCCTGCGTGTACGCGAGCGACGTCATCAACATGACGGCAAGGGTGAGGGACAAGCCGGAAATGCACTCGCCGTACCGCAAATTTTACGGGAGAGCACCGTTTGCGCGGCTGCTCCCATTTTTGAAGCCAGGTTTCCACCACGTCAGGAGGAGCTTGAAGACCGAGCCGAAGGCGGAGGCTTGTTTCTACCTCAACGGCGGCAACCACCACGCAGCTGACTGCAGCAAGATTCTGCTGGCATCTGGCCGGAGGTCGTTCTCCCGCGACGTCACTTGGGAGCACCCGAGGAAGCCGTTCGTGGGGTTACTGCCTTCGGAGGAGGAGAGCTCCCCGCCGCCGCCGTTGCCGTCACCAC
The DNA here is from genome assembly GCA_031213475.1 of Nereocystis luetkeana. NCBI lineage: Eukaryota > Phaeophyceae > Laminariales > Laminariaceae > Nereocystis > Nereocystis luetkeana. The sequence goes on along the minus strand of JARUPZ010000011.1, from coordinate 8,275,267 downwards.
CGCCCCCGGGTACGCCGGAGCCTCTGAGAGGCCCTGACGTATGGCCCGAATTACCGTCCCCATCCCCACTGCTGCCGCCGCTACCGCCGTCATCACCGCCGCTACCGCCGCCGCCGCCGCCGTCGCCGTCGCCACCGCCCCCGCCGTCACCGTCGCCGTCGCTGCCGCCGTCATCGTCACCGCCGCCGCCACTGCCACCGTCACCGCCACCGCCGTCGCCACCGCCGCCGCCGCCGCCGCCGCCGCCGCCGCCGTCGCCGTCGCCGCCGAGATCATCGTCGTCGCCGCCGCAGCAGTCATCGCAGCCACAGCTTTCGCAGCGTGCTGCTCGGGAACTGGGTTCTTATATCCCGGACCCGGAGGATGGCGACGTACTGAGGGGGCGGACCAGGGGGGAGACTGCACGACACCAGGAAGGTGGCGGCGGTGTGCAGGGTGGTCGGACAGCGGGGGAAGCTGGACGACACCCGGAGGAAGGGGACGTACTGAGGGGGCGGACAAGGGGGGAGACTGCACGGCACCAGGAGGGTGGCGGCGGTGTACAGGGTGGTCGGACAGTGGGGGAAGCTGGACGACACCCGGAGGAAGGGGACGTTCTGAGGGGGCGGACAAGAGGGGAGACCGCGCGGAACCGCGAGGCTATGGGGCATGGGCTGCTATCGCTGATGGCAGCACGGGAAGGTATAGGCCATGTACTTTTCCACCAAGCCCCACCGCGCGAGAATCCTCCCCTTCCCACGCGCCCGGCAAGCGAGCTTTCGACGCCGAACTCGTATGCTGAAGCGTGTGTGGACGAGTACTCGACGATCTGGAGGCAGGCGATGGACAAGGAATATCATGGACTGGCGGACGCGGGGACGTTTGGAGCGACGTAGCAACCAGAGGGGTTCAACGTCATCTCGGCGAAGTGGGTGTTCGCCTGGAAGTCCAACGAGCATGGTGATGTGGTGCGGGCGAAAGCAAGGCTGGTGGCACGAGGTTTCAAGCAGCGGGAGGGTATTGATTTCTTTGAGACTTTTGCTCCGACCCCTGCAGCGTCTTGTTTCCGTTTGCTGGGTGCCGTTGCGTGCGAGTTGGGTCTGGATTTGTGTCATTTTGATGCTGAGCAAGCGTTCGTGCAGTCGAGTTTGGATGAGGATGTTTTCATGCGACTGCCCCCTGGCTGCGGCGAAATGTCCGGTAAGGTAGTCAGGTTGAACCGCAGTCTCTATGGCTTGAAGCAAGCGTCGAGGTCGTGGCACAACCACCTTCTCACTCACATGAAGAGTCTAGGCTTTGAGCAGAGCCCCGCTGACGCGTGTGTCATGAGGTTGGTCGAGTCGGGCTCTGTCTCCATAGTAACAGTGGTTCATGTGGATGATATTTTTGCTGTAGGGCGCAAGGCTAGGTGCGATCAGTTCTGTGAAGACCTGAACAGCCTTGTTCCGATCAACAATCTGGGCGAGTTGCGGTGGTATGCTGGTTGTTGTTTTTCGAGGGATTGGGATGCTGGTACTTTGACGATTTCGCAGCAGGCGTTCGCTGAAAGGACCGCGACGAGGTTTGGTGTTAGTTCCGGGAGGAATAATCCGCTTTCGACTGGTGTGAAGCTCGAAGAGTTCGACGAGAATGAACCCGTGGGTGATTGGCCTTTCCGCGAGTTGGTGGGGTGCTTGATGTGGCTTGCGAACCAAACACGACCGGATATTGCGAACGCGGTGAGGGCGGTAGCGAGGTACACGAATAGGCCGAGGGAAGTACACTGGGAGACAGCGGTCGGTATTTTAGAGTATGTTTTTTCTACGAGTGATTTCGGCATTACGTTTCAGAAGGGTAGCGGGCTTGAACTGGTAGCGTTTGCGGGTGCGGACTACGCCAACAAAGCCACTGACAGGAGGTCAGTTTCAGGTGGGGCTATCATGTGTGCTGGGGCGTGTGTGTGCTGGTTTTCTAGGACGCAGAAATGCGTTACGCTCTCGACCACTGAGGCCGAATATGTAGCACTAGCAGACACTATCAAGGAGGCGATGTTCTTGCGCTACGTTTGGAGTTTCATTTTTCCGGGGTTCGGGGAGCGATGCATTACGGTTTTCGAGGATAACGAGGGGGCAAGGCACCTGGCACAAAACCCAGTGTGCACGTCGAATTCTAAGCACATCGACGTTCGACACCACTTTTTGCGAGAGCTTATTTCCAAGGGGGAGTTTGTTATTACCCATGTAGAGTCGGAGGAGCAGCGCGCAGACTTCTTAACAAAGCCGCTCAACAACATGGTTTTTCGTTACCACCGGGATTTTCTGATGAACCTTTGACGCCTTGTTTCCGAGATGTTTTATTTTACTTATTTTGAGTGAAGAATGTGTTTGAACTATAAAATCGTTTTGTTTCTGGTAACGGATTTTAAAAGTTTTTTTGGTGTTTTCCGAGTGGTCACAACGTCAAATAAATTTCTAGTGGGGAAACCTATGTGCTATCTCGCATTACCGTCGCGATCTGTGTATCTATGGCGGGAGTAGGGGATAAGGGGAGACTCTTGTCCGGAGGAACGGGGTTCCTCGCGATCTCTGGCATTAAGTTTCTTGACTTGATTTTATTTTGATTGGCATGACCACTCCTGTGGTATTTTTCTGATGATACTTGTGATTTAGGTTTTTGACAAGGCTGAAGTGAGACTAGGAAGCGCCTGGGGGCGTGTGCGGTCCACATGAAAATGTTTTCCGACGAGGGAAGGTCTGGATAGTATTCGGAAATTGAGAGAGGTCGGTAGAACTGAAGAGACACTGTGATATATATTTGAATCAATTCCGCGGAAAATGCCGTTTTACCTGGCTGAATCCGAGAAGAATGCCGTTTTACCTGGCATTGGATTTCGGTATTTTTATATGTTTGCAACGGAGAGAGGCTATGGATTTGAGCATTTGAATACTGGTTTGAGGATTTGAGTGTTGATTCGAGAATTTTATTTTTGAGTCACATGTTGGGTATTTGAGTTTCTGAAGTTCATATGAGTTGGTCATAAAAGAAGAGATATATCGACCCAGCGAAGTCGTACATTGTCATGTTGCCGACCTGGGGGGATATTGAAGTATGGTCCGTGTATAGTGAGCAGGGGGGATATTGACTGAGCTCAATAGACACGACGTAGATGTTTCATTTAGTATCAGGGAGTTCCATATATTGATGTGGGATTATAAGAGCGGGAGATTAATTGTGCCTGCAATGTGATGGATAATCGTGTGGATGCGCCGCCACCTGAGTCACTCGACAGCACTGATACGTAATAATATATATAAGAGAAGTTCCGTGTTATTGTCTGGAGTCAACCACGCGTTCCCGTGCCAGCTGCGTCTATACCTTTAGAGATCAATCAACATTATCTTTAAAAAAACGAAAAATAAAACATGATTTGTATCCTCTCTCGCCACTTGGCAGATTGATGGGTGTGATGGTGAAGGTCCACTACTATTTATTCGACATACTACTACCTTAGGATTACTGCTACTTCTATTTTGTTTCAAGTTGTGTTGGTTCTTAACGTCGTAATATATATTGCAAACAAGAGTTGCATGCTTTAGGGCGACTAGTAGTCTATACAGTAATACTACTGCTGTTCGTTTTCTCATTTTGTTTTGCTATTATTATTATTATTGCTACGTTAATCGTGTGGTACATCAGTATAATACTATAAATAGGTGACAGAATGCCTTATTTGGGACGCCCAACATAGTAGGACAACAACTGCTCTCTTTCTGTGTTCTGGGTGACAGAATGCCTTATTTGGGACGCCCAACATAGGACAACAACTGCTCTCTTTCTGTGTTCTGTGGGCAGGGCAGTTACTTTTGTTATAATATTAATAGTGGTTTGCGCAAAAAAATCCGTTGGTATGCTCACACCGCGGATGCATCACTACCACCGGTAGCAAAGTGTCGATCGTTTAGGAAAAATACTACCAGTAAATACTGCAGTTATCTCTTGAGACTTAACTTTCTGTTTTCCGTTGGTGGCTTCGTAGGTTGCTATTAATATTAATAATACTACTATGAACACTATTAATACGTGAAAAATTATATCTGAGTTTGTTGGTATCCACGGCTGCTGACGGTATGTATGATATTCGTCCTCGTATGTCGTGGAAAACAAACGACGCAATAAAACCAGGTACCTGGTGCCTTCTATTCGCAATGCGATTTCGGAGCTTTCACTTCGAATATATATGGGCACGTATGTACGAATTAATGTACAAAGACACACATACATACCTGAGAGCCGAGGTGATCGAAACGTTGCTTTACGGTAGCGTTACTTTGAGCCCGAGCAAGACTGATTACGGTAGGCTACGGGAGGTCCACCACAAGATGCTCCTCCGATGCATCGGCTGGCGTGAACGAAAGCGCGAATACCACATTCTACCCAATCAATGCTAGCGCGCTTCTCAGGACAAAATCTGAAAGCGTCGAGACGACGGTACGCAGACGTAGGCTCTTATTTGCGGGCTTCGTGACACGCATGGGAGAGGAGCGTCTGCCGAAGAGGGTGATGTTTGGGGAGATGGTTGGGGGTAAGGGTTACTCCGGAGGACAGGAGTGGGACTGGATGAGGTACCTTGAGGAGGACCTCAAGGAGTTCGGCATCAAGCTCGAAGGGTGGCGCGAGGCAGCACAGAAAGCCGGCAGATGGTTCCGACGGGTCGAGGAAGGGGCGGAGGCCTTCATGCGGAAATGGCATACAGATGAGAAGGAGGCATCGATCGGCAGAACGGCATAGAATAGCTGCAACAACGACCACAGCCGTTGACGCCAACGCGAGTGCGCAGAATAACAGGGAAGAGGGGGGGGGCGAAAGGGGGACGAGGGGGAATGGGGGGGGGAGGGGGGGGAGGCGGTCTGCCCAACAGACTGAAGCCTGGTTATGGCCATCATCGTCATGATGCACTCCTATCTTTGGGACCCAAGTAACTAGCATGATGCCATCTGGGCAACGTTGCGTGTCTGTATGCTCCAGTGCCTGCCTTTCGTCTTTTCTTTCCCCCCTGCCCGTGATTATCGCTTTTTGTCCCTTCTTTTTTTTCATTTTTCTTTCATTCCCGTTTGTACCTCCTTGTGTCTTTGTTAGTATGGTCCGTTTTGCCTCTTTTTGCGTTTTTTTGCTATCTATCTGCTTCTGTTTTTGTTTTTTTGTTTTGTTTTTTTGCTTCGCTTCATCTTCTTTTTTAGGTTTTTGTCTGCTATTAATAGTCTCCTTTTTGCTTCCCTGGTGTCCGCAGTGGTGGAGTGCGTATGCTTTGTTTTTTGTTTTTGCCTCTGTTTTACTTGAGGTATTTCTTCCACTCCAGAGTTATTGGAGCCTGTCCTGCGACCACGGACTGCATTGTATTGTGAGTTAATAATGTGAGAACAACAACAACAACAACAACAACCTGGTATAGATATTGAAATATACCAGGTACTATCTGGTGTCAATTATGCACTGCTGTGCGTGACGTCAAATAAATGCCAACAAACAAGGAACTACCACGTAGGAGTACCAGGTAGGTACGTGATAATATTGCTGTTCGTCCATCATTACACGCAATAATCGCACTTATCAGGTACCGGTAGCTTGATACTTGGATTATTATTGCCGTATTTACTGGCGCTCTACGTTGTTGTGTGGTTGCTGTATATTGCTGTACCCGTGCCTCGTTGAAGTAGCTAACTGTCAGTTTTCGACATAATTCTTGCTTTAGTACTACTACTGCCAAGTATAAGAAGAGCTTAGACGTGCCTATAGACGAACCTAAGACGTGCCAAGACGAATCTAAGAGGTGCCAAGACGTGTCTAAGGCGCGCTAAGACGAGTCTAAGATGCGCTAAGACGCGCTAAGACGAGTCCAAGACGCGCTGAGACGCAAAATCTGGATTAATTAAGATGATTGAAATTCGCGCGACTTAGTCGAAATTTTTTCGGCCTGCGGCCGTCTTAATACTTCGCTACGCTCGATTTCCCAGTCCGACTTACGGCTCGCTTCGCTCGTCTTAAAAGATTAGGCTACTGATAGCGATGTTTTTTCTACTCCGTTAAAACATCTATGAATTAGAGTGACCGGAAACCCGGGAACCAGGGGACGCTTGGGTCTTGGGTGCCAGTGTCCCCTCAATATAGTCGTCGTCGAAGATGCTGCGGGAGGTAAAACTATGTCCCCACGATAGGTAGTAAGTTACTGGGACCAAAAATGGCGCAAAAAAAGGACTGAATAGCCCAGGCTTCTTGTATATTTCCCTCAGCCATTCCAAATGACTACGGTGCGAAGTACGGATCTTGGTTGCAAATAAATGCCTCACTCTAATTCCAAGCCGTATAATATATGTGTTGCCGAAACGACCATCATAATAAGGCCACTTCTTATGCAGTCGGATTTGCAGTCAGTTGGAAATGGTGCTATCGGCACGTTCGCACGCGCTTTTGCCCCAAAAATGTGCGAAACTAACAGACAAATCGGAAAAATGGGAACGAGGCCTAAAATGAGAACCAAGCCGTATCTCCAGAACCATGTGGTGTATCAGAGAACCAAATGATCCTGCGAAACCCCTTGGCCAGCCCTGTGAGAGGAGCTCGTCAGAACGGTCATGCTCCATCTCGTGCCTTCGGGTGGGCGCAAAAAGCGATATACGCTGGCTCTATTGTGATTTCTCTAGATGCTGGCTACCGCGGCGATGCCGAGGACTTCCAGCCTGAGCGACAGCTCATTCGAAGGCTGCTGTACAGCCCCACAGGACTGTCAAGTTTTTTTCTTGGAGTTGTACACAATTGGTGTGCTTTCTAAAAAAAACCGTCCGTTCCCATTTATTTTTTGTTTCGTTCCCATTTTTTCCGTTTTGTCTGCTGTTTCTTGCCTCAGAATGACTTGGACTTTTCTCCAAGAAGACCTATCTAGAGTTGTTTTCCGCTTCTCCAGGTGGCCACTTACTTGCAGGAAATCACCTCCGGTGCCTTTCCGATCCAACTGGGTCAAATACGATTGCAATCCCCGATTCGATCATCATCAGAAAAAACCGTTTTTTTCCGATCCGATCCCTGATCGTAATCGTATTTTTTGACCCAGTTGCTTGCAACAACTAACTGGGCGCATGGAGAAGCGGGAAACAGCTCTAGATAGGCCTTGGAGAAAAGTCCAAGTCATTCTGAGGCGAGAAACAGCAGTTTCGCACATTTTCGGGGCAAAAGCTCTTCTTGCGAACGTGCTGATAACACCATTTCCAACTGACTGCAAAAATCCGACTGCACAAGAAGTGGCCTAAGGGTGAGTACTTGACGATGCATTCCTAAGGGCACTTCTTATGCACCGCCGGATTTATTTGGAGTCAGCTTCGCATGGGCTTTGCCCCGGAAATGTTGAAAAATTGTCTTTCTCGCCTCAGAATGTGTCCGACCTCTCTCCAAGATTTATCTGGGGGGTTTTCCCGCTTCTCCAGGCACCCAGATACATACATACATACATGAAGTTGCCGGCCACTCTTACTTTTTTTTTCGATTCAACTCGGTCAAATAAATACGATACAAAGTTAAACGCTAAATCGGACCGGCAAAACGTATTTTTGGATCCGATCCACGATCGATCGCCATCATCACAGTCACCTCCTTTGGATCGAAAAGGTGGTGCGGACGGTGATTTCTTGCAACCGGGTCCCTTGAGAAGCGGGAAAGACTCCCCGATAGATCTTGGAGAAAACTACGACACATACATTCTGAGGCGAGAGAGACCAATTTTCAACATTTATTTCCGGGGCAAAAGCTCATGGGAACGTGCTGAAAGGGACTTTTTCAACAGACAAGACTCCAGAAATAAATCCGACCGCGTAATAAGAAGAAGTGGCCTGAGGGTGCTATCGATAGCGCCCCCTCCGTCATTCATTCGGAAATCAGCTCACCTAAAATAAAGTGTGCTGAAGAAGCATATAAATGCATCTTGTATCCTGAGCACGCGTCTTTGATACATACATACATGAAAAAAATAGAAAGACACACCTCACTCAATTCTGTTATCGAAGTTGTTGTCGAGACTCACCTACCTGTGTGTGCGTTGCCCGTGATAATTCGATCGCGTGTACGGCGGGGTGTGTATATGATCTCGTCAATGATTTAGGTGTGTTTGTGACTCCCCCACCTGGGGTGACGTTACCACAGAAAGGGTCAACGTCTTTTTTTCTTCTTGTCGACAGCAGTTCAGTTAGTTGATGTTCCTCGAGTTAGTTGACGTTTACTCCGTTTTTTTTGCCCCTCTCTTTTTCGATTATATGTAAAACACATTTTGGGGGAGGTCGACTTAATAGGGAGGGAAATACACATGTATGTCATGTATATATGGTTGTTCATGGCATCTGCGATGCACAAATAAATCCCGTTGGCTCGTGTCATCCGAGTGTATTGCGATCTGTCTGTATAGACGTCGCTGGTGGAAACTTTTAACGGGCGTCGTCCCCATCCAAGCGGGGCCACAGTACGCAATAAAACAGGATGGGCGTACAACAAGCACACTCGATCGACGAGCAAAGAACGGAAGAATTCACCAACTTGATTGGGTAGCTGGAGACAGATGAACAGGTACACTGGGGTGCGCGCCTTTTATTATAGTTTTTTCAGCCAAAAAGGAGTACGATCGCGGACGCCGGCCAAGCAGGGGAAGGGTTTCAGGAAGAGTTTTCCGAGGGCAATATGTGCAACTGCTGTACTACTACCTGTACGCTGCGTACGGTCGGATATAAGCGACCGTGAAGGCTCACAACTCGTAGAAGCGTACACCTACTACTACTGCTGTAGTTTTGGCTGTTGTGTTATTGTCTTATGTATGCCATATATATGTACCCTGACCTATACCCTTCCGATATGATACATACATACATGTATTCGCCCAACTTGAAGGTAACCCTCAAGATCGTGCACAAACACAGGGTCGCGGTCGGTGACGTTGCCGAACCAAGTAAGCTCTGAAAGGTGTGTTGTATGTAGTCATCTCCACGTGCGCGAATACGACGGTTGCGGTAGTCAGACTGTGTGCCCCCGCGCCCCCCCCCGGGTCGGCCTGGTCGATCGCGTTTGACCGATCTCAGAGTTTCGTACCAGGTCTTTTTATATTTTTTAGGCTTGAAAAGATTGGAACGAGAAACGTGCGATGGAAAAATAACAAACTACTCGCACAGCTAATAATAAAGTAGTTTTTTTTTTAACTTTTCTAATATTATTGGTTGATGTTTTTAGGGGCAAATATTCGCCAATGCAATACCTGGTACGTAAAATAGCTGAAACCTAACCTTTCCTATCCCGGGCACACAATATAACTATTAGGGGGGACCATATGCGTCCCCCTCGCTGGCTCGGCAAGGAATGCGGCGAGGCATGCCCTATCAGGCTTGTAGCGAGTGGGGTAGGTCTTTCTGGCGGGTGTAAGGCCGGACTCACCCTCAAGGAGTGATACCTTCTTGCTGCTGCCTGTGGCCGCGAGGCTCAGGCGGCAGTAGAGTTGGGTCGTACGTGGTGCGTCAGGCACGGAGACCTACGATTCGCGCGTCTTTTTTAGGCAGCTGCGGCAGAGCAGCAATGCCCAATCGGGGTGTCCGTGTGCGGAGGCAGGCGCCACCACAGGCCACACTACTACGGCAGTCTATTGCGCCGGTAGGAGGCTGGATTCGACGACGAGGGAGGAGGGAGACTGAGCGTCGACGTGCGGGGAAGAGACGGATCGACCTCCCCCTGCGCGAGAATTTTTATTTTTCAGATCAGAACCGCAAGTAAGTGCGAGGAGCAGTTTGTTTTTCAGGATGGCGGAGAAAGGGAACCGACTGGAAGGGGGTGGCAACGAGTGCACGTGCAAAGGAGAGGGCGGATCGGGCCAAGGCGATGAGGCGGCCATGAAAAGCGGCAGGAAGACGGTGCACGGAGACCCATGACCTGCGCGCACACTATCATCACGAGAGAAGCAGTCATAGTTTGTTTTTGCCTGGTATTGTTTTTCACGAGGCAGAATAGCATCTACTTGTTATTAACGTCGTCACTGGTCTTTGTAGTTTAACGAGTTGTATACCCTTCATGGGGAATAACCTACGCAATTATCAGGGGCGTGGTACCATAACTGTGCTGCACCTTTTTGTGTCACACAGCCCAGGAAGAGATATCGATCGTTGATATTCGTGTGGTAGTAAGGTTCGATTGCTCCTTTTTTCACTGCATATCCGCGAGTCTTCACTCTGACAGCACTCCAGATAGCAGGCAGGTGTGTTCCTCTTTGGTGTTCACGACTACCGTGCGTTTCGTACGGTGCAGGCAGCACTCCAGCCAGCAGCCGCTGTAGTCAGCAGCCACAACTTGGTTAGTGGTGGGAACGGGGATACTATGGTATGTTATAGTTGAGAGGATATACCCGCGGCCATGTGAGTTCAGTTTTGCACATTGGTTTTATCTTGTGTGCGCTTTTTTCGTCTCGTGTATTTTGAGGCAGTCGAATGTATTTTTTTTTTGTTTTTCGGATCTTCCTAGGGCTCCAGCACCTTTGTGTGACCACGGACTCCTTCGTCAGAGAGTTGATGTGAGAAGAAGAACAACAACAACAACAACAACAACAACAGTACATAGGAGCAAATGTTGTTATTAATAGTAAAAAAAGCGAGATATATCGGTTTTTGTGTGTGCGGTGGGTCCTATTTAATATGCCCCCCCCCACAACAAACAGCACATTCATTCATGTGCGCGCCCACGTACACGTGTAGACATTTATTTACTTACGGCACGAATAATTTCCCAGCGCTTAGTTTGTTGGATCTGTTGTGTGTATCAAGCCGCGACACGGCGGCGGTGTTGTGCAGCGACGCCCAGCCGGAATGGCTCAAACTTAACACCGCCGCACGTGCCTGTACGTATGATGTGTCTCGTGGGGAGCATGTCGGACAAGCACAGAAGAAAAGACGTCATATCTATATATCTACGAATCGATTGAGGCAAGCGATCAAGGGATTAGGTTTCGAATCGAAGATATATATGTCGGGGGGGGGGTAAAATCGGTTCCGCTACAATGTGAAAGGACGGGCCGAGAGGATTTGTTCAAACATTATCCCTCCGGAACAAGGCGGTGTCTGCGGGCCAATTCCGACCTACAGCAGTAGTAGTAGTAGTAGTATTAATAGTAGTAGTAGAACCGTTTTTCGTTTTCTCAACCGACGGAGACTCCACGAGGGAAGGAGACGTGCACACGAGCCAGGAGAGCGCCACAAGGCATTTGCGTCGTACTTTATCTACCGTGTACTACACAGATAATAAGCGCAAAATACATAAACCCGTGGTGTAGTATCCCGCGATGTCCCGGCATGGGGAGTGCATATACATGGTGATAACAACCGAGGGCCCATTTATTTCCGGAAGTTTCGGGGGGGGATGCCTTCGAATGAATTTTCGTATCAGAGTTTTTCGCAACACGCTATTACGGGGGACCATAGTTAACAGGACCTATGGTATACATAAAAACCTATATGTTTAACCATTTTTACTAACAATATTTGGTCCTGTTAACTATGGCCCCCCGTAATAGTTCGAAGCTCCTTGCTGAACAAGTGTCGACGGTTCTCAGCAACGATGGTGCTGCGGTCAACAACTGGTTGTAAATCTGTAACGGTGTGACTACCGCAGCTATTTTATCTTATCGGAAGAATCTCCTATTTATTTATTATTGATAACCTCGTCGACATGCCGCCGAAATATACCAAAATGCAGAGTATTCTCGGAAGAATGAGAGAATGTGAGTTTTGTACGTACGTAAGAAGTTTAGCCAATCAGATGAATGCGATGTTTCACGGTAGCGTGAATCGTAGCCCTTGGTACATACATCTTGTCTGGTACGTAGCCGCAGCCTACACGCAACAGCGCAGTGAAGCAGAGGCAACGCTACAGGTTCAAGGTGTGATACAGACTAGTAGTTCGAAGCTCCTTGCTGAACAAGTGTCGACGGTTCTCAGCAACGATGGTGCTGCGGTCAACAACTGGTTGTAAATCTGTAACGGTGTGACTACCGCAGCTATTTTATCTTATCGGAAGAATCTCCTATTTATTTATTATTGATAACCTCGTCGACATGCCGCCGAAATATACCAAAATCAAATATATTTTATTTTGGTCCATTTCATTCAGTCAACAAATTGTTTTTGGACGATATAGCTATAACTTCGCCAATTTTCAATATATTGGTCCATCCATGTTGGATATTTCTGTAATGCCCTTGACAAACGCTACCAGAGCTACGTTTTCAGACGTATTTATTTTCCTTAATAATATAGCCGATCGCGAATTTTGTTTTTTCGATTATTTATTATAGTATTATTGATATTAATAGTACAACTAACTCGAAGATTAGACGGAGGGCTTCTGGGGTTTGTGATGAGTTATTGAATCGTTGGCATGCCTGAGCAGAGGGGATGGGCAAGAGGTACATACATATAGAGTTAGTTGATAACGGGCCCAGTGTTTTTTTGCACTACTACTACTAGGAAGACAGAGGCTGGGAAGGGATGACAGGGAGGGATGACAGTAGTAGTGAGAAATGAGGTCAATTACTGCTGTGCCAGGTATAGCACTCTACTCGTGGGTGTATACGAGCAGAGGGTTGATACTATTTTGAGGAGGTGGGCGAGTTGAAAGAAGAAAGGAGTAGAAGGGAGGCAAGAATGGGCTATCACGCGAGCGCGTCGATGATTATTCATTACGACGGAAGTTCGTACCCAAAACTCAAAAGTCTAAGACGAGCCCCGACTAAAAAATGGTCCAAAACCAACTCTTCTGTGGCATTCATTCTGGTATTATTTGTCAAGGGCATCGAAAGAAAAAATACTCGGGGGTAGTGATGGAAAACGCGCGAACGGTTCACGTATCCTGCAAAGTTGAGTATCGACCGATCGGTTGAACTCACAGCTAGCTGACGTGTTTATTCAGTGTTTTAGAACAAATAATACACTCGCTAAACAATACCGGGTACCAGGTATGTATGAAGAATTGACGCGGTTACGGCCGATCCAAGAAAAGCAGCACCATGAGTGTTACCACCATAATAACGATGTGGTTCTATACGCGCCAGACGACTACCAAATAAATACGTGCACACGGTGTGTTGTGCGTTGTTTCTGGCGGTGAAGGTGGTACAGGCGGAACAGCAAGCAAGCGGCATCTCGATTTAGAGTACAGCATTCAGTTGAGTTCCTCTCTACTAGGACCTATAATAGGCAGGCAAGAGTACATTTTTGAACAGTCCGTCCATATCGCGTGCTCACCTCGTCAGCAATGAAGCGGCCCTACACGCAGCAGCCCAAGCTAGCTTAGAGCCACGCCAACAAGGAATCCGAGATGGGGCACTACCAGATATAATTCGGAGCTCGGAGAGCACCCTTCGACCTTCGACAGAGGGGTTTCCAAAGCAGCACCAAGTGGCTTCATCTATATATACGGGAATACCACTCACTGGTTTGGGCAGATATATGGAGGATTTTTTATATCAGGACCGCAGCCCCGTTTTAGGGATTACCTACTTTAGACCTTGAGTGGTTTATCATCCCCATAATAATGAATCGCAGTGAGAATGCCGCTACCAAAATTCCAAGAGACGGCACCTTTTTTCACCGGTTGACTGACGGCAGTTTTTGATTTATTTGTTGTCCTGGACTGACGCCAAAATCCTGGTACGTACCTGGTACCAGTGAAAACCCGGGTCCACGCCCTGGACCGGTGCAGCTTTACCCTGGACAACGGACTGATGGCCCGGCGCCTGGCATATTTGGTGTATGGTAATTGTAATGTACCCGTGGTCCGTGGTCATTGTTGTTGTTGTTGTTCTCACATTATTAACTCACAATTCAATGCAGTCCGTGGTCGCAGGACAGGCTCCAATAACTCTGGAGTGGAAGAAATACCTCATCAAGTAAAAACAGAGGCAAAAACAAAAAACAAGCACACGCACTCCACCACTGCGGACACCAGGGAAGCAAAAAGGAGACTATTAACAGCAGACAAAAACCTAAAAACGAAGATAAAGCTCAGCAAAAACAAAACAAAACAAAAACAGACGCAGATAGATAGCAAAACGCAAAAAAAAAGCAAAACGGACCATACTAACAAAGACACAAAGAGGTACAAACGGGAATGAAAGAAAAATGAAAAAAAAGAAGGGACAAAAAAGCGATAATCACGGGCGGGGGGGAAAGAAAGTACGAAAGGCAGGCACTGGAGCATACAGACACGCAAAGTTGCCCAGATGGCACCATGCTAGTTACTTGGGTCCCAAAGAAAGGAGTGCATCATGACGATGATGGCCATAACCAGGCTTCAGTCTGTTGGGCAGACCGGTCATCATGCAGGTGTGTGAGGTACCTGTCGAAATTTGATTTTCGACCAACTTTTGGTGTAGTTTTTTACAACAGTTTATAAAGATTCAGAAGTAATACAAGACCATACGTACAATACTTTTATTATAATATTGTTGTTGTTGTTTGTTGTTGTTGTTCTCACATACATTAACTCTCTGACGAAGGAGTCCGTGGTCACACAAAAGGTGCTGGAGCCCTAGGAAGATCCGAAAAACGAAAAAAACGAAAATTCGGCTGCCTCAAAATACACGAGACGAAGAAAGCGCACACGAGCTAATACCTGGTAGGAAGTTGACATTTAGTGCGTTGGGCTACTGGTGTAATACTTTACAGGTTACAGGACACACACTACGTATGGTCTCCACCTTCACCATCATGGTGCTCCAATTTAATATGGTCCCCCGTAATGGTCCCGTTTTGGGGACAATATTTAGAATTTTGAGTGGTTTCTCCCCAAAACGGGACTGCGGTTCCAAGTGATTTTTCTGTTTTACAAAAAAAAAAAAAAATAATATGAATACGTATTACCTGGTATTTAATAGTACACAACATGACAAGTCCTGGGTTCGAGCCCCAGGTGGGTCGGACTTTGACTATATTTGCAAAAATGAAAAAGGATTCAATTGTTGAGAGCGCCTTGCAGCGTGGGTAGGCACAATTCGATGCGAGTCGACGAGGGAAGAAAAGGCTGAAATCTTCTCGCGATAAAAATGAAGGCACGTACCGTAGCGGGAAGGGGGGAGAAGAGCCTGTTATGTGGCCCCGGATCTGAGTTACGAGTTGGAAGGAGAGAGAGAAGATGTGCGAAGATAATAAACGGGATAAGAAAAATAAATAAATAATAAAAAATGACAACTGAAGCACATCTACACCTCAGACAAAAATAAAAAGTGAGGTCCGCGCACCGCGCACGTACGAACCTGGTTGTTGTTCGTACATTAACTCACAATGCAATGCAGTCCGTGGTCGCAGGACAGGCTCCAATAATTCTGGAGTGGAAGAAATACCTCGGTATGAAAACAGAGGCAAATAAAAAAAAATAAAAAGCATACGCACTCCACCACTGCGGACACCAGGGAAACAAGGAGACTATTAATAGCAGGCAAAACCCTAAAAAAGAAGATTAAGCGAAGCAAAAAAAAAAAAAAAAACAGAAGCAGATAGCAAACACCAAAAAAGGCAAAACGGACCATACTATCAGAGACACAAAGAGGTACAAACGGGAATGAAAGAAAGATGGGAAAAAAAGAAGGGACAAAAAGCGATAATCACGGGCGGGGGGGAAAGAAAATACGAAAGGCAGGCACTGGAGCATACAGACACGCAAGGTTGCCCAGAGGTGCTAGATACTTGGGTCCCGAAGAAGGGAGTGCATCATGACAGTGATGGCCATAACCAGGCTTCAATCTGTTGGGCAGACCGCCTCCCCCCCCCATTCCCCCTCGCCCCCCTTTCGCCACCTCCTCCCCTCTTCCCTGCCATTCTGCGCACTCGTGTTGGCGTCAACGGCTGTGGTCGTGGTTGCAGCTATTCTATGCCGTTCTGCCGATGCCTCCTTCTCATCCTGTTGATTGATCTCTAAAGGTATAGACGCAGCTGGCACGGGAACGCGTGGTTGCTCCAGACAGTAACACGGAACTCATCTTATATTATACATCCGGACTGTCGAGCTGACTCTCCTCATATGGAGCTACATCTATCGAGTGGTATTGGTGGGGTACACGTTACCCCGACATCCCAATACCCTACCACCAGAATCCCTGTTCAGCATTGAACTCCTCAATCTACGATGGATCTTACGGATCGTGTTCTTGAGCACAGTCAACATCCCCCCTGCTCACTATACACTACCATACTCCAATATCCCCCCAGGTCGGTAACACTGTACACGACCCTACTAATGTCCCCCCTGCTCCGGTGCATGACAAGGCACGAAATAGCAGGGTTGATAGATCGCAATATCCGAATCACCTCATACCAAACTCAGAAACTCAAAAATCCAATCTGCAACTCAAAAATCAAATCCTCGAATCAACACTCAAATCCTCAAACCAGTATTCAAATGCTCAAATCCATAGCCTCTCTCTGTTGCAAACATATAAAAATCTCGAAATCCAATGCCAGGTAAAACGGCATTCTTCTCGGATTCAGCCAGGTAAAACGGCATTTTCCGCGGAATTGATTCAAATATATCAGTGTCTCTTCAGTCCTACCGACCTCTCTCAATTTCCGAATACTATCCAGACCTTCCCTCGTCGGAAAACATTTTCATGTGGACCGCACACGCCCCCAGGCGCTTCCTAGTCTCACTTCAGCCTTGTCAAAAACCTAAATCACACGTATCATCTGAAAAATACCACAGGAGTGGTCATGCCAATCGAAATAAAATCAAGTCAAGAAACTTAATGCCAGAGATCGCGAGGAACCCCGTTCCTCCGGACAAGAGTCTCCCCTTATCCCCCACTCCCGCCATAGATACACAGATCGCGACGGTAATGCGAGATAGCACATAGGTTTCCCCACTAGAAAAATATTTGACGTTGCGACCACTCGGAAAATACCAAAAACTCTCGTGGAATCCAAATCGACCGGAAACACAATTCAAAGACAAAAAAAACAATGAAATCATTCATTCAGATTCACAGGCAATCACATTTCATTAGAAACCACCCCGATACCCCAGACACTACTACTACTGCTGTTGCCTCCGCCGCGGCTGCCTCTCCGTCCGGTCTCGTGGCGTCGCCGCAGCTCGGGTCATCCAGCTTATCATCCTGGGTGAATCAAACGTCGCCTCCGCAGTAATGACCCGACACACACAAGGGATGGGGCGTGCAATCGAGCGATTAGGTCTGCATTGGGTGTTTTGCTCTTCCCATGTACCTGGTATGTGTTAACAGCTTTCCAACTCCTCTTTACCACTAAAGTTTCAAATGCGACTGTAAATAAACAGATGCTTGTCAACGAGAATATCTGGTCCCACATCAAATCCATGTATTCCTCGACCACTACATATACCCGGATGTTTCTCTTTCCATTCTACTTCTGCTGCTGTACTCTTATTGAATATTACCCCGTTCGCATACATACGAGCATCTCGCCTTTTGGTACGTATCAAGTAACATGGGTGGTCCTACACATCAACTCAAAAACTTAAAAACGAGATGTCCGCGTATGAAGATCTAAATATGTGGAATGCCGCAAACTAACGGAGTCTCAACTAACGTGTTGCTGTACGTAGTTGGGATCAAGGGTTCAACACATACATAGATGCTCAGACAAAACTGTAACCTGCATATCATGCCCATATTTGCCCAACTAGGTAACAGTGATCTCCGGGGCCCTCCCCTCGGCAATCGCTACTGGTGTCTGGAGGCACACTATCATAATCATTCGTATTGTCTCCAGCGCGCACGCTCGAAAAGCACAAATAAATTACGAAATTCGGCGAGATTCGAACCCCCGACCCACCCTTGGGGATTATACAGCACTACCTGCTAGACCACTCATTCCGCGTAACTTAGAAGGAATGGACCACTGAGCTACTCAGTCACTGCTAGATGGGGAGAAAAAGGGTTGGATAGGCAGAGCTGAAAGACATACGTTTTTACGCCATACCTGGTATAAAATGAACGCCATGCATCGGTCGCAGGCATACAGCAGTATGAATATCATAACGAAATTCTTCATTGTTCATTCTTCAATGGTTGCATAAAATACAGATAGATGCTTGTACCAGATACAACTCGACATTGTGGTGCTCCGCAGGCCGAGCAACGCGATGGGCATGATAGTCCTGTGCTGGGCAAACAACTCAATAAAAAAAACATCCAGCATCAGCGCGTATCGGCTTCCATGCCCAGTATTGGAGATGATACTTGTAAGTAACCATCTGTCGTTGCTTGATAATACATAGTCATCTGGTATACATAGCGTAGCATACGCACCACAAACAGCCTAGTTTGACGTGTATCGTATTGTTGCTGTAGTTACTTTAAGTAGTACGTACGTAGCTTGAATGTGTGACAAACAACAGTTTACAAGCTGTGTCGTTACTGATATGTGATAAAGTATATGTACTGTATCGTACATACGGAAGTACATGTGTACATGTAGCGGGACTGTCATATCCAGTATCCCTCTTAGAACCGGTAAGGTTCGGGATTTGCCACAGGGTACTGATTTGAGCGCACCCTAGCAGTTGAGCTGTTGGAGTAACAATATTGGCTACCGGCTAGGGTCATGGATTCGGGGAGGTATCTTTTCTGTTTTTGTTATTTTTGTTGCAAGCGCAAGCACGCATCGCCCCCCCCCACATGAGCTCACTCTACATCTGCTCATCATCATCAGCCCATCTGCTGAGCACAATCAATCAACACTGGCCAGGAGTCGCCAACAACATCTCTTTATCTTACAAGAGAAGCTTACACATACAAGTTTGCTTAACGGCAGCTTAAGCGTTTGCCCTCTCCAGATTGTGTCTTATCGGCCATCGATAAGCGGATCTGAGCGTATACCAGCCACGAGCTGACACACGCTACGCGTATACCAGCTTCGAGCTGACACACGCAAACCACATTGTTCAAAAGGTTATGAGCCTCGAACACTAAGCAAACGCGACTTACAAGCCACGGGGCACCACGGCCGCCACGACCGGCCGCTCCAAGAGCTACGAGTTCACAACTACCCCTTCTGACATCAGCTCTACGGAATTTCAGGGTTTCAAGAAGCGATCAAGATCGCTTGCTGCTGCTTCCTCTACAAGGAGTACTGCCGCCTTCCAAGGTCTACGGGCTACGAGTGCGTTGGCGGTCTACTATATCAAAGTGAGTGTGTCTAAGAGGGTCGTACGCAGATAGCAGTCATTAGAATTGCGAAAACTGTGATAACGACACCCAGAGAACCACCACGCAGAACGTTGGTTGAATATAATTTCACCGCGTCAGGTCAAATTTATTTTTATTTTTGACACCCTCGACCATACTCGAGGTACACACTGCTGCTGTACGTCATTACGACAGCCATCTCCACCACAACGCAGTCGAACCGCTGTTGGGAGCTCTAGCTTGACGTAGTCCACGCTCTGGATCATAAGTCTCGGAAGACGTCCGAGCAACAGCTAGCTGTGTAATCCACTTCCGACAGCAAAACGCGCTGTCTATTCACCCGACCACCCTACGGAGGCAGGTCGATCGGAAGTTTCATCAAGTTTTTTTTTCGGAAAACATATAATCTGCGAAGAATCTGAGACCCCAAGAGGCCGTTCATACGAACAGTTCTGTTTTATAGAATACTTTTGACCTGGCCTGACAGTCTCGCCACACAGCAGTACCTGTACAAAAGTGCTGCACGTATAACACACGGTGTGTGGTACTTGCCTCTGCCGTACCTACGAGTAGCAAGCAGCTGTTTGAGGACGTAGTACTGCTGCCGTCTCCTGTGGTGGCCTACTACTACTGTACCAACGACAACATCATGAGCGACAACACCAGCAGCTTGGCCAACACAATCAAAGCATTGAAGAAGTTTGATGGCAGGGACCCTGGTCTCTTTCGGGAGTGGAGAAAGAAGCTAGCTGTGGTACTTGGTGTTACGCGGCGCGATATTGCAAGCCTAATCAAAGGTCGTGCCCGGCCAACCGAAGAAACGGCAGGCACACCTGGGACGCAAGAAGCACTCGAGCAAGAAATTGCCTCGTTTGACCGCGCGAACGAAGACCTCTACGCAATCCTCTACCTCCTCACCGAGAAGCCAGCCTCGCTGATCGTGCACAAACACGAAAATGACGAGGATGACGGCATGAGCGGCAATGGGCAATTGGCGCTCGAGGCCCTAGTCGAAAAGTATAACAAGATCACTGACGAGGTTGTCCGCGCAACGATGGAGAAATTGGTCAACACCCGCATGAAGCAAGGCCAAGACCCTGATGATTTCTTCATGGAGAAGACCCTCGCACGCGCGGAACTGGTCAAGATGGGTGAGCCGATCACCGACCGCCGCTTCAAGGACATCTGTGTACAGGGCTTCACAGAAGATTACAAGGACATCAAGATGATGATGTACCGCGACCCTACGTTTGATATCGACCAGATGCAAACTACCATGCGACATCTCTATCTTGACGACTTATCTCGCAGCAGCAGCGCAAAAGGGAAGATCGCTGGACGAGGTGTCGCCATGACCGCGGAGACATCCACCTGCAGAAATTGTGGAAAAGTGGGTCACCTCGTCCGCAACTGCCGGCAAAAGAGGAACGAAGCGCACAACTCTACTGGTGGTGGAGCCTACGACAAGAAGCCAAATACGAAAAAATATTTCGGGGGGAAGGCTGGATCCACGGCAGGAAGCGAGGGAGCCTCTGGGCAGAAGTGGTGCTCACCTCGCCACTGCTGTACTAAGTGCAGGATCCCCTCCAGTCAACGACGATGAGAACCCATCCCTCAATTTCGATGATATTTTTGACAAGGGATTCGCATTTTCAGGATTGACGACACGAAATGACGGAGGGATCACAGTATCCAACCCGGACGTGTTCACCATGCTGGTGGACAGCGGTGCCTCGGACCACTTTGTGGATAGCGAGTTGATCAAAGGGCTGCAACAAGGCATGGTGGAGTACCGAAAACTGGAACAGCCGAAGCCCATCGAGACCGCAGGCAACAAGCAGGTATTCGCGACGGCAACGGGAAAAATCTGCGCACACATCATCAACAAATCAGGTCCGCCTGTCCCTGTCCGCATCTTCGTCATGATTGTTCCCGGGATGGGACGCCACCTCTTCTCCTCTGCACGAGCAATGAAATCAGGAGTGAGCACCATCCTCGAAACAGGGAACCCCCACCTCCAGTTCGACAACAAGACTTCTCTCCTTTTGAACAAACACCAAAAGGACGCGGGTATGTGCTCGTTTGGCGTGTCACTGCGCGCCCTTGACGGCGTGACCTATGGGAGATCCGAGACACCATCAACACCCTCGGTGGCTCTCCCGGCGCAAGTAAGCGCTGACACCTGGCACAGGCGACTGGGACACATGAACCCTTGCAACATGGAACTTCTTCGCAAGGTGGAAGGCAACGGTGTTGAATACACCGGCACTGTGTCAGGTTGTGATATCTGCGCAGTAGGAAAAAGCACGCAAAAGGCGCACCCGAAGAAGGACAAGCACACGACCGATGGACCAATGGAACTGGTATATACGGACCTAATGGGGCCAATCACACCAGCAGCAAGGGGAGGATACAAGTACGTCAGTAAGTTTACTGAATCATGATGGCTTTTCCCGCATGAAGGAAATTTTCCTCCTCAAATCCAAGGCGGAGGCTGTCAACTCACTCCACCTCTACAACATGACGGTGGCTGTTCCCTTGGGACTGCGCATCCAACGACTGAGGTGCGACAAAGGAGGCGAGTACACTTCCAAGGAGTTCAAGCAGCTCTGCATCAACTCCGGCATTACTATGGAGTACACCGCCACAGCAACTCCCCAACAGAACGGGGTATCGGAGCGTGACGGACGGACACTGGCGACAATGACAAGGTGCCTTCTTAAGGACGGCAACTTTCCGCGCAACATGTGGGGCGAACTATGCTTTACAGCAGTCCACCTGTGCAACAGGGCACCACACTCAGCATTGGGGGGAGCAACACCCTTCTTGAAGATGCATGGCAAAGAGGCGGATCTATCGGGGTTGCGAGCTATTGGTTCAAGGGCCTTCGTGCATATCGAGACCCACACAACGAAACTCGGTGACAAAGCATGGGAGGGTAAACTCTGTGGCTTCAGCCAAGACAGCAGGGCTTACAGGATCTACAATCCGGCTAGAGGGACTGTTGTGGAGAGCCGCAATGCCACCTTCCTGGAGACGCCGCCATACTCCATGCCACCCGTTGGAACAGACTACTCTGTCGACGATGAGGACTACGAAAATGATGTCATCGATCTCACTTCCTTCCTGGATTTCACAATTTTGGACTCACCAGAGAAGGAGCTGGAACACCTTCGGACAAAGATACGGGGCATGCTACAGGAGAATGCTAATAAATCAATACAACCGCAAGAGGCAGCATCACTACAGCACGAGGCATCTTCTCTACCGGAGGAACTTTCACCATCACCTGAGGAACCGGCGCCATCTCCGGAGGAGGGAACGTCACAAGAGGCTGGAGCATCGTCGGGGGTCGTACCTGCAGCATCAACTGGAGAACCGGCTGCACAGCAGCCTCGAGTAACTCGTGCTAGTACGAGGTCTAATCCGAACACGGATGACACTTTCGACAGCTCACTCACTCCCAACCAACTCCTCTATCTTGCAAAGGGAGGACCACGGATCAAGACCATGGGCATGCGCGAGGATTTTGCCCACATCGAGGGAGATCCATTTCTATCGTACAAGGCTTTTACGTACGCCACTTCTAACCCAGACGACAAACGGTTCTCGGAGGAGGTGAAACGAGTACTTCAAACTCCTCGCACGCATAATGATGCTATCAACTCACCGGAGCACAAGGAGTGGAAAGCCGCTATCGACAAGGAGATGAATAGTCTCAAGGAACATCAAGTGTACGAGTTGGTTCCAATCACCAGCGTACCCAAGGACAACAAAATCATCGGATCCCGATTTGTCTTCAAGCAAAAGACGGACGGTCGGTTCAAAGCTCGGCTCGTCGTTCAAGGATATGTCCAGGAGCCAGGCATCGACTACGGGAAGTCATACGCGCCAGTGTGTCGTGTCGGAAGCATCCGCATGCTACTGGCAATCGCATGCGAACATGGATGGCCGGTATGGCAGCTGGACGTGCAAGTGGCCTTTCTACAGTCTAAGATCGAAGGGCGCGCTGTTTACGTCAAAGTTGCCCCAGGGCAAGACGCCAAGGACCCCAAGACCGGTGAGCCAATGGTCTACAAATTGAAGAGAAGTCTTTACGGCTTAGCGCAATCACCTGTCCTGTGGTACGACACGATCAACGCAGAGATGCTGACAGTTGGCTTCACACCCACGCAATCTGATCCCTACGTTTACACGCACGGAAGCGGGGACACCCTTGTGATCCTGACCCTGTATGTTGACGACATACTGATCACTCGAAAGGACGAGAGCGTAGTGAGACACTTGAAAAAGGCTCTCACTGACCGCTTTGCTATGTATGTTTGACATGGGAGAAGTCAGCCTTATTCTTGGCATGACAGTCACTCGTGACTATGACCAAGGGACCTTGTCCATCACACAGAAAGACTACGTCGAAAACATCCTCGAGAGGTTCGGGATGGAGGAGTGTAACCCTGTACACACGCCGGGATATGGATCGGAGCTTTCGAACGAACAACCGGAGGAGACGCTACTAGGCGCAACAGCTACGAAACTCTATCAAGCCATCGTGGGATCTGTGCTATACTTGACGCAGTGTACCCGCTACGACATGTGCTACTCGGTCAACCAGCTCACCAGGGCGTGCAGCAAGCCGGCGCAAGCACACATGACTGCAGCCAAGCATGCCCTGAGGTACCTCAAAGGTCACCCTGACTTGCCCATCACGTTCAAGAAAGGGCAATTTCGACTACATGGGTTTACAGACGCTTCCTTCGGTGCAAACCCTGACAAGCGCAAGTCGACTACGGGGTCGATTTTTTTCTTGAGTGGAGGACCCATTAGCTTCGGTTCAAAGACTCAATCAATAGTAGCCCTGTCTACCGTCGAGTCTGAACTGAACGCACTAAGCTACGGAGCCAAGGAAGCAGTGTATCTGTCAAACTTCCTCAAGGAACTAACGTTCAAGAACTTCAACTCCGTACCGATCAGCTGCGACAGCACGGGAGCTCTGACGGTTGCGGGCAATTCAACCTATACGGCAAGGATCAAGCACATAGCACTGCGCTTCTTCTTCATCAGGGAGCTGGTCAAGGAAGGAAGGATCACACTCCACTACGTTCCAACTGGGAAGATGCTGGTAGACTGCGCAACCAAGCATCTAGCGAAGATCCAGTTCAAAAATAGCCTTCTTCAAATCAAAGAATTTTCGGGATAACTTGAAAAGGAGGGTTTCCTAAACATTTCAGTACGACAAGATCGGCTCATGACTGCACGAACTTCAGGCTGATGGGAGGCGGACGCGTCACGTGGGCGCCTTCAACGGGGAAAGAGGACCATAGGTGATGTCTATCGAGCTGTAATATAAAGCTGACAGAGTCCACTGGTGTTCCTTTGTTTTGGGGAAGGTCAGGAACACTAGGCGGCTATTCATTTATATGCTCTTTGCGAAATGAATAGATACACTGTATGATAGACAATTACCTCGTGTAAGATACTCATTTCTGTTCATTTATTTGTTTGCCTTATTTTGGGTATCACACAGTAGCATAATGAGTTGGCTCTGAGTAACAAATGCGGAGCGTTTTCCCCGCAACAACTATCATCGTTGTTGTGTGCAATTTGGAATTATGGCATGTAACGCAGAAGTAGACTAAGCAGTATTACCCTAACGAGGGGACGTGTTGGAGATGATACTTGTAAGTAACCATCTGTCGTTGCTTGATAATACATAGTCATCTGGTATACATAGCGTAGCATACGCACCACAAACAGCCTAGTTTGACGTGTATCGTATTGTTGCTGTAGTTACTTTAAGTAGTACGTACGTAGCTTGAATGTGTGACAAACAACAGTTTACAAGCTGTGTCGTTACTGATATGTGATAAAGTATATGTACTGTATCGTACATACGGAAGTACATGTGTACATGTAGCGGGACTGTCATATCCAGTATCCCTCTTAGAACCGGTAAGGTTCGGGATTTGCCACAGGGTACTGATTTGAGCGCACCCTAGCAGTTGAGCTGTTGGAGTAACAATATTGGCTACCGGCTAGGGTCATGGATTGATTGGGGAGGTATCTTTTCTGTTTTTGTTTTTTTTGTTG
Organism: Nereocystis luetkeana; assembly: GCA_031213475.1. Taxonomy (NCBI): domain Eukaryota; class Phaeophyceae; order Laminariales; family Laminariaceae; genus Nereocystis; species Nereocystis luetkeana. The sequence continues at coordinate 8,250,000 of JARUPZ010000011.1, read as the reverse complement.
CAAGCGCAAGCACGCATCGCCCCCCCCCACATGAGCTCACTCTACATCTGCTCATCATCATCAGCCCATCTGCTGAGCACAATCAATCAACACTGGCCAGGAGTCGCCAACAACATCTCTTTATCTTACAAGAGAAGCTTACACATACAAGTTTGCTTAACGGCAGCTTAAGCGTTTGCCCTCTCCAGATTGTGTCTTATCGGCCATCGATAAGCGGATCGGAGCGTATACCAGCCACGAGCTGACACACGCTACGCGTATACCAGCTTCGAGCTGACACACGCAAACCACATTGTTCAAAACCCAGTACATCAATGCAACTTAACTCGGCGCCAACTTTGTGCCCTTGTCTTCGATACTTCATTCTCCCCCGAATTCTCAGCCACAACTCGAATTTTACGCTTTCGCATATACTTTACTTTCATCTCGTACTCGCACTCGCATCGATGCCCAACCAGAGCCCTCGACGAGTCAACTATAAAACAGACAGACGTCATTGTCCTGCAATCGTCTACATAATAACTTCAGTGAGGGAAGCTATATACGAACACGTCTGTCTGTGCATCTCATTCTAATTTCCAAGATTCTCAATTCTCAATCGCAATGTCCGGATATCATCTACCACTCTTAAATCGATATAAAATCAATCTAAAAACGGAAATTACCGACAGCAAACAATCAACAAAGTCAAACGTGCCTGTTGCGGACGTAAGTCCTTGCTGGTGGCGCCTCGGTCTCTTCTCTTTCACCCTCTCTCGCTGGGGGCGCTGCATCCTGTCGCGCCCGTGCGCTAATCCCGAACAGCAGATGCAGATGCCCCCCCCTGCGCCCATCCTCACTCTCCTTCATCTCCTTCCTCGGGGGCAACGTCCCCCCTCCATCAACCACCTGCGGGCGCTGTGTTTCAGCAGTCCAGGAAAACGATTTTGCCCAAAAACACTTTCAGCTTCCACCCGCGGTCTCTACCTTCCACCCGGCTCCTCCCGGCAATACACATACGCGTCCTTCACCCTCTCATATATTCTTACTCATTTCTACTTCTACTTCACCAGTGCGAAACGAACCCACAGATAGATTCAGGCAGATACCTGGTTCTCCTGGGGTGTTGCAGCATCGACGGTAACGCGGCGGTCGAGACGACGGCGGCGGCAGCGGCGGTAGCGAAGACGGTGGTTGCGGCGGCGGTGGTGACGGCGGCGGCGATGACGGTGGTTGCTGCGTGCGCTTCATCGTCGCAACAGGCGCAGCAGTCCTCTGACTGCTGCTGTTGCGACGGTGCTACTACTGGAGGTGCTGTTGCCCCTGCAACTGCTGCTCTCCAGGGCCTTCGCCACCAGTGCCAAGCGAATCTACCAGGTCCGGCTCAAACTTGGCCCTGCTGGGATCGCTGCTGCTTCTGGTGCGGCATCTTTTTCTTCTCCTCTTACGTCCTTTCCACCAGGACCTCGATCCTCTCCGGGATCATCAGCAGCAGCAGCTTCTCGACATGCATATACATGCATATTCTACTAATTTCCCACGTTGGCTTCCAGACTAGACACGCCATCTAAACCAGACATGCCGGAAGGTTCCCACCTCTCTAGGTTGGCCTGGGCTACGCTTGCCAATAGAAGATCACCGGTTCTTCACTAGTGTGTTGATTGATCTCTAAAGGTATAGACGCAGCTGGCACGGGAACGCGTGGTTGCTCCAGACAGTAACACGGAACTCATCTTATATTATACATCCGGGCTGTCGAGCTGACTCTCCTCATATGGAGCTACATCTAACGAGTGGTATTGGTGGGGTACATGTTACCCCGACATCCCAATACCCTACCACCACAATCCCTGTTCAGCATGGAACTCCTCAATCTACGATGGATCTTACGGATCGTGTTCTTGAGCACAGTCAACACATCCTTATGCCATTTCCGCATGAAGGCCTCCGCCCCTTCCTCGACCCGTCGGAACCATCTGCCGGCTTTCTGTGCTGCCTCGCGCCACTCTTCGAGCTTGTTGCCGAACTCCTTGAGGCCCTCCTCAAGGTACCTCATCCAGTCCCACTCCTGTCCTCCGGAGTAACCCTTACCCCCAACCATCTCCCCGAACATCACCCTCTTCGGCAGACGCTCCTCTCCCATGCGTGTCACAAATAAATGGTACCAGTATCAGATACCAGGTATCAGATACATGCGGTACGAGTAGATACGCTGTGCAAATCGCCACAGAAACCGAGAAGACCACACATACTACCCAGAAAAAGTAGACAGGGAGAAAAACAGCAGTAGTAGTAGTAGTGCCCCCCAGATAGTGGATCTTCCCAAGGTAGTCTATTTACGCGCCCTGATTGGCTAAGGGGTGTTTTGGAAGTGTGTGTACACTAAAGAGATACTACATTGCCACGTACCAGGTACCACCGCCAGGAATTCAGTAAGTACAGCAGTGGGCAATGAAATGCCATGTCATCTTGACTATTAATAGTATTACAGGGGACCATAGTTAACAGGACCTATGGTACACATAAAAACCTATATGTTTAACTATTTTTACAACAATATTTGGTCCTCTTGTTAACTATGGCCCCCCGTAATAATAGATGCCACAAACACGACATGCACATTCTGAAATAGAGAAACGAAAGGAAACAATCAAAGAGAAAACAAAAACAAGGAATGCACAAATCAAAACAGAAGAACAAAAAAATGAAAGAGAACGAAGAAAAAAGAAGTAAATAGAAGAAATAAACTGCCGTGCCCCCCCCCCCGCAGACACTCGAAAAAGAACGAGCTGGGAAAAAAAGAAAAAATAACAAAAACAGCACTACTACTTGTAACGAGTTCATTCTTATCGGAGAACGTTTTTTCCATAATTTCTAAAGTTTGGAAATAGTTGGAGATATGTATCAAAATATGGAGGCGTTCTGTCACTATTCGTGAAATTCTCCAGAAAGAACCAAAAATATCAAGCACGTTAACATTCCAATTATTTGGGGGAAAAAAAAACAGGAAAATATGGAAGATAGAAAAATTGCGCGTAAAAATGTCGAAAATTTGGGAAAAAAGCTCTCCGATAAGAATGACAATTAACAATTAAACAAGGGAAAAATGAAGAGGGAAAATAACAGGCAGACCAAAGCCTAAAGCACCCTCCAGGTAACGGCAGCAGTTTGTAGTACCCGTAGTATAGCCAGGTTCTCCCTGCTAGTCCGCCTGGTACCTTGCTGCCCAGACTGTATGCGGCCCAACCAACCTAGAGTTTTTCCAAGCCCCAGCATCCCGAGCCGGCTAAACAGCCTAGAGCCTTTCCAAGGACACCATCCAAGCCGGCCGAATCAACCTATTAATAGAGACTTCACAAGCCACTATTAAGGCTCATGGCGCATAACCTATTGGGTATGGCGATTGGCGTGTGTACCAGCTCGTAACTGGTGTGTACGCCTAGATAGACTCGATTGCCGATGGCCGGCAATACACAGTCAAAATGTTCGAGGCAAACACGTAGTCACTGTCAGGTGACTTGTACGTGAAGCTTCAACATAGAAGAGAAGAAGAAGATGGTGTGGTGACCCCAAGCCACATTGTTGATTGATTGCTCAGCTGGAAGCTGATGATGGTGAGCAAAAGTAGAGTGAGCTCAAAGGGGAGGGCGGTGCGCGTGTGCGCTCGCAGCTCGCAACAAAGGACGACCCTTGCACTTCGGTCAAACAAAAACAAAATGAGGGAATACCCTCGTATTCCGTTCAAAATAAAAACAACGAAGAGAACCCCCAGATTTACTGTAAAGAACAATATATCTTGGGGTACATATCCATGACCCCAGTGTAGCCTATGTTGTTTCTCCAACCAGAACTACATTGTAACAGTAAAACTATGCTACCGGTCTCGGAGGGATACTGAAGATATCCTGTCCATTATGATAGCACGTACTAAATGTGCTGTCTACCGTAGATCATGTACGTACGTACCACAACAGTAGATCCATGGCTGCCACTACTCGTCATTGGGACTTTATTCTGTGCGTACGGGTGCACAGCAGTATATATATATGCGTAAAAAGACAGTAGCTGCTGCTATCCTACTATAACTCAGACTGGAAAATTGTCTGTTGTACATAGAATGCGTAAATAAATGTATACCAGATGACGTAAGTGTAATCGAGTAACGAATATGATGGTTACTGACAAGTATCATCTCTTTAATACCTCCTCCCGTTAAGCGTACACTTTCTTACTCTGCGTTACATGCTAAAACTTCTTCAAAAGAAACACACATGCAACATCAAGGAGTGATGTTGTTTTGGGAACACTTACTTGTACATAATGTACCTGTATGATGGTTTCAAGGATATTCAGTTGTACATGATGTACCTACCGGATGAGATCCAAGGAGTGAATTCAACACATACATACATAAAGGGCAATAAAATAACCGAACATAGAATCGTTCTGTTCTATTTAATACTACTGCAACACCTGCTTGTATGAGGTGGGTGTGTATGCCTAAACTACATACGAGGGTTGCTACAGGAGTACCTAGTAGTCTTTATAAAGTGAAAATGGTTTGTCGATCCGCTACAATCACAGGAAAGAATAAACCTGGTCGAAAGTTCCTGCCGCCCCGAAAACAAACAAAGGAACAATGTGGACGATCACTGCAAGTGGTTTACTGCTTGCTCAAAAGACTACCAGATACAGTAAGTAGTACATTACCAGAGTTCCCTGCTGTATCCCCCAGGTGCGTCCCCGGGTAAAAAAAAGAAGATGCACACGATGATACATCCTGATGATGATGACACTCCAGCTTGTGGCGGTGGTAGTGTTCCATTCTCTGATGATGACGTTCCGGTCCCTGATGAGGAATCTTTTGTTAAATAATGTAGTTCTTGGTGAGGTGATCTCGTACGATACTACAACAACACCAATAGTACCGTATATACAGCAGTGTTTCTTGGAGTAGCTGCCGCACGATGCTCGGGGATCCCGAGGCTTTATATTTGCCGTACGTATATTACAGCAGTCGACAGTGTACTGCTGTAGTATCATCCAGATGAAGGTGATGATACAACAGTACACGGGTTCCTTCTTGAAGATACAAGAAGCAGAGCTCAGTCACCACAGGCAGCGATGGCCGGGAGATGCTTCCTATAATAGATTTTGCTCGTGATTCACGAGGCTGACAAATCCACAGTAGTAGTGGATGGCGCCTAGCAATGCCTCTAATCTACAGCAGTACTGTGATTGTCTTTGGGGTAGCTATTGAAACAGCACCAAGCTACGTAAGTACTCGACGCGATGCACTATCGAGATTTGAGTTATTTCCAGGGGCTTCTCCTTGATGATCCCGCGGGGAGGTCCCTGTTGGAAATTTTTGAAGTCAGGGTCCCTTTTTACAGACAGACGGTGGTACCGCTGGGAGTTACTGCTATACAACTGCAGCTCGGATTGCCCGAGGCTGACGATCCACGATGTGGACTACACTAGGCAGAGCTCCTTAACCCCAGCGGTGCTGTGAGTTGTGGCGAAGTTGTCCTTGACAGCGTACAGCAGTATAATAACACTCGACGTTGAGTCAAGATTTTTCGAGTCCACACTTTGTATGAGAAATATGGCCGGAGGTGAGATGCACACAGTAGATAGCAGTACTGCTCTGTGCTGTGTGATCAAGACACGAAACTAAACTGTTGTCGTACGTATCCTCCTCGGAGAAACTATTTGCTATTATAGTTCTTGTTTCAACGGTCGTGTGGGGTCACGGATCCACGTGGAGTCCAATGACGACTGTCGAAACAAAATCTCTCTGGGGCCGATGGCCCTCTTGGAAAAAAGAAAATCTCTCTGGGGCCGAAGGCCCTCTTGGAAATGTATCGAAATAAGTTCAGAGTCAGCAGAACGCTTGTCGGGAGATAACTTCAATGTCGCTGTTGCTCAGAGTAACTGAGGCTTACGATCCACGAGATGGACTACGCTCAGCAGAGCTCCTAACCTTCAGATTTACTGGGTTGTAATGTGGAGTTGCTGTTGGGCAGCGTACAGCGGGTTAATTTATTTATCGAAGTTCAGCGCTCCTTTAACAGACAGCAGAAATGCTTGTCGGGAGTTGACTTAAATGTCGCTGTTGCTCAGAGTAACTGAGGCTTACGATCCACGAGATGGACTACGCTCAGCAGAGCTCCCAACCTCAGCTTTGCTGGGTTGTAAAGTGGAGTTGCTGTTGTTCAGCGTACAGCAGCAGGTACACTCAAGGTTTTCTCGAGATTATTGGTCCTCGTCTATGGAAAGACAAAGCGGAGAAGGTGAGATTGTCACAACTCCTACGCGGTGGTACTCTGTAGGTGTCTCTATCGTAGTTACAGCAACTAGACTACAGCAGCAGTGAACTACAGCAGTACAGCAGTAGTGAACTACAGCCGTAATATAATGCCCTACGCAGGACCCTCGTACAAGCACGCGGTATATGTACCACGTGTCACTCACGTTTCAACGAGTACGTGGACCTTCGATGTCTCGTTCCTCTCGTCGCAGAAGAAGCTTCCTTTTCGTCGTACGTAGCAGCAGGTTTCTTGATCTTGAAAAAGTCCAGTCCTCCTCCTGCTGTATGTATAGCGAGCCAGTAGCAGTCCAGGGTGGCAGTCTTGGGCCACCGCTGCTAGTAGCTTGCCGCGTTTACGCGTTTCAAGGCTCATAACCTATTAGGTATGGCGATTGGCGTGTGTACCAGCTCGTAGCTGGTGTGTACGCCTAGACTCGATTGCCGATGGCCGGCAATACACAGTCAAAATGTTCGAGGCAAACACGTAGTCACTGTCAGGTGACTTGTACGTGAAGCTTCAACATAGAAGAGAAGAAGAAGATGGTGTGGTGACCCCAAGCCACATTGTTGATTGATTGCTCAGCTGGAAGCTGATGATGGTGAGCAAAAGTAGAGTGAGCTCAAAGGGGAGGGCGGTGCGCGTGTGCGCTCGCAGCTCGCAACAAAGGACGACCCTTGCACTTCGGTCAAACAAAAACAAAATGAGGGAATACCCTCGTATTCCGTTCAAAATAAAAACAACGAAGAGAACCCCCAGATTTACTGTAAAGAACAATATATCTTGGGGTACATATCCATGACCCCAGTGTAGCCTATGTTGTTTCTCCAACCAGAACTACATTGTAACAGTAAAACTATGCTACCGGTCTCGGAGGGATACTGAAGATATCCTGTCCATTATGATAGCACGTACTAAATGTGCTGTCTACCGTAGATCATGTACGTACGTACCACAACAGTAGATCAATGGCTGCCACTACTCGTCATTGGGACTCTTTTCTGTGCGTACGGGTGCACAGCAGTATGTATATATATGCGTAAAAAGACAGTAGCTGTTGCTATCCTACTATAACTCAGACTGGAAAATTGTCTGTTGTACATAGAATGCGTAAATGTATACCAGATGACGTAAGTGTAATCGAGTAACGAATATGATGGTTACTGACAAGTATCATCTCTAATAGCCACAGCATCTAAGCACTGGTCACCCGATAACGTTCGGGCTTAGGGTTACGGTTAGGGGTCGGGTCGGGTGGTCGACTTTAGGCACCACGGCCTACAACTCCGGAACGAATCACTGTCACAGGGTGCAACCACGGCTCATGAAAAAAACAACTCGACCTCGAAAAAGCGAAATAAAAATCGAAAAAATCACAAATAATCGAAAAGGAAGCAGAGATAAAAAAGTCCAGTTCAGGCAAGGGTAGGCATTTTGTATTTCGGCACCCACACACTACCCGGCCCAAAAATATACATATACTAGGGAATAAAAGGCCGTCCCGCCCCCACGGCGATCGGGCCAGATCCCTGTAGATAATATAGGAGCTATAAGAGGTGAGCCAATAATACGTACATAAAGGATGGACATTAATTGTGGCCCCGTGCTTTAAATTAATGAAAACCACTTTGTAAGTCAATTTCTTTATGTCGTAGGACCTCAATAAGCATTAAAATGATGAATTGTGCAATAATATCTATTAGATGTGCTTGCTCCCTCTCTGGGATCTCACACTGCAACATGATTATTAATAGTCGTTGGTTGCAGCAGTACGATGCAAAACAATCTGCGGGTAATACGATAAACGCACAGCAGAGGGACCACACTCGGAGTATCGATTGCTTCCGTATCGAGCAAATTTCGTACTCTGAAGACTGAGACTATCAGGGTGCTTGCGGCCTCAACATTGCGAGTAGCTGGGAGTGTGAGCAGTACTCAACTTCAAACTTCGAAATACTGCCTGAATGTTGCGAGTAAGTGCGAGTGTGAGTAGTACTAAACATCCAAATGTCACGGTTGCAAGGAGTGCCCGCAGGATCGGACGCCCCGAAATATCCGAATGAACGGTCGTCAATATTATCACTTTAATCGAGAGGATGATGAGGTATGTTAAATCGAGATGACAGAGCAGGGATCAGACGACCGTGCTGGTAGGATAATTTAATGAAAACGATGTCGAATTTACTTAATCACAAACACGAGGGTGATGGAGACAGCAGCAGCAGTGGTAAAAATCAGGAGCAGCGTCAAGCCGAGTGGTAAAAATCGACGGGGATCAAACGAAGCCGGCACGAGAGGCGTTCTACGATAGAGGTTCACCCTAAATTTTCCAAGGCTCTCCTCACTTAAGGATCTCCATATCTCACCCAAAACAGACTTCAGCCAAAATCAAATTGTATTGTGATGAGTAATCCGACGACCCAAGTACACAGCAACGTCATTTTTCTAACAATATTAGCATTCTGACGGTTTCGGGTGAAGGAGTCCTGTCGTTCAGAAACATTTTTGTGGAACGTGCTACTTCTATCGTAGAACGCGTCACGAGCAAACGTGAACCGACGGAGGATGAAAAACGAATCGCGCATACGCGTCATACACCCGCTCCTGCTAGGAGAGCCAATGTCTTTCGCACCGTGTAGGCGGTTTGTGTTGTCTCACCACAGGTGCTGCAGGCAGGCTTCTTCCTTCCGCTGCGGTATGCAGTTGAGTTGTCTTTGCTCGGGGCAAGGTCTTCGTGCCGAAACTCATCATCATCGCAACGGCCCACCAACAACGAGGTGTAGCGAGCGTCGCTCCTCATCCTCTCTATACGGGAGGTGTCGGTTGGTTAAATAATACAAGTTGCGGCGGGTTTTCAATACGTAACGGCAAAGTACGATCCCGACCAACAACGCGGCGGGACAAACAGATACCTTCTCGTGTCAAGCGTGCATGATTGTGTGTGTACAGCAGTGTGCTGCGGGGGAAGGAGATAGCGAGGATGGTTTGAAAATTGCGTGTTGTTGCAGAGCTTAAAGAGGAAGGTACTGCTTTGTTGTCTGCAGTAGTCCACAGCGCGGCGTATGTAGTGTACAAAAGACGACAGAGAGGGTTGCGTGAACCCCTCGGTAGCTCAAAAGACTTTTATTTCGATGGGATCCGGGTGAAGCGGCGGTAGATGACGAGGACCAGATGTTCAAAGCGCAGGAGGGCAGGAACACATGCGTGTTTCGAAGATGACGTCGCAAAGGACAAGATCTTGGAACGTTGCACGAAGGCAGCTTGCAAAATGTGATTTCGGAGTATGGTAGAGATACATTTTGTTTGACGTTGTTGCACGAAGGGAGCTTCAAACAGTTGTGAGTACGTGCGGTATATATTTTTTAAACAAGTCGGTATTAGAGGCAATACTATGATGAAGTTATAAATTGGGCATCACGATCTTTATATATAATTAATATATTTAAATATTTATATTATCCTTCTTGGCCTTCTCGGCAGCTGTGAGCGAAGCCTGAAATTCCAATTTCGTCTTCAACTTTGTCCGGGACTCCGGACGCCTTCGCTTCCCTGCCTTCGCTTTTTTTACCGCTTTCCTCGAGGGTCGCGCGAGCCGGCCTCCGACGGGTGTTCTCCCGTGCGAGCGTGTCGGAGTCTTGCGCCGCCGACGAGCGCGGCGACCCCGAACTCGAGGGATATTCGCTGCGGAGAGGACACACGGAGCTTCTATATTCGGTGGTCATGGAGACGTTTTTGTTGCAGCGCTACGGGCTCCAGGAGTCGCCCAGAAGGGCGACAGGGTATTATGTGATGTACGTCGACTGACCTGACCAGTGACGTATGGAGGGTGCATCGTGTAAGACAGCGATAAAGCCGTAGGATGGCTCGCTATCATATCGATGTAGGTATACAATGGAGTGTCCCCGGCGGGGAGAGCCATTGTCTGGGTCATGGAAACCCCGTATCGGCTTATTGGTCGATACGGGTGTTCTGTGGCGCTACCTGGGGTTTAGCCGATCCCAACAAAGAACGAAAGGAACAAGTCAAACTACATCCCGTTCACACACCGTGCATGAGTATTGCCTATCACGTGCCTGTGTGTTGATTCCACGCCGCATTGGCTGAGCAGTACCAACACTCGACTCAGTGGCTGGTAAATACCGCCACTGGACTCCGTGGCGTCTGGCCACCTTGTGGCCAGAGAGCAAAACTTTACTTCGTGGCGGAGAGGCAGCAGACGTTCTTCGAGCTGAGAGGGATACTCAAGAGTCGGCAGGACGAAAAATAACCGCAGAAGGGCGCGCCACAACGCGGCAATTAGCAGGAGTTCCTCTGGTGAGCAGACGCGGGTGGGAGACAAGGTCTGGATGAAGGACGCGGCCAGAAAACTCGAAAGGAAAGGCATCGACGCGAAGCTGGCGCACGAGCATTGGACCGGACCGGTGCGAAACATCTCCGGCGAGCAGCCAGGTCTGAGCTATCAAGCGACTATGGGAGGCCGCCGGATCAGGGAGGGGGGTGGTTTGTGTTTACCCCGTTACACAAGCGGCAGTAGATACTGTAGCATCGTGTTGCAGCGCTACGGGCTCCAGGAGTCTGGTAGGTTTGTATGCTGTTGAGTGTCCTAGGGTCCGGGTTTGGGGCGAGGTGAGCGCCCCGGTGAATTGAGTTCAGTGAAGGTGAGCACTGAGGGCATAGCACCCTACAAGTGAAGGTAAGCACTTGTCATTGTGCTATCGCTGAGAGGGGAGATAAAGGTGAGCCCCTCCCTGAGGTTTGTATGCGGGGGTGTTTCCAGGGGTCTGGTATGTTTGTTTGCTGTTAGGAGTCCGGGTTTGTGGCGGGGTGAGCCCCTGCGTGGAAGAGGAAAAGGAGGAACAGCATTTAGGCGCAGTAACTGTGTCATCAGCAGCGATAGCAGCAGCAACAGCAACGGCAGCAACCGCAACGGCAGCAGTGGTCGCAGCAGTACGAGCAACAGCAGCAGCAAGAGCAGCAGTACCAGCAACAGCAGCCGTGACAGCAGCCACAACAGCAGTAACGCCCGGCAGAGAGGAGAAGCTGAAGGCGTAGGAGCCGCGTCACTAGAATCGGGGATGTCCGTACATGGCCGAAGCTAGTTAAGCGTCGAACGGATAAGGAAGGACGCGGCAGCCGATTAGTCGGCGAAGTGGAGGAGGAGTTGCCCACGCTGTTACCGGGTAGTGGCCGGGATACCCGCTGTACGCCGACGATAGTTATGCGTCGGGCAGGGGGGGTGATGCCACACTACGGGCTCCAGGAGTCGCCCAGAAGGGCGACAGGGTATTATGTGATGTACGTCGACTGACCTGACCAGTGACGTATGGAGGGTGCATCTTGTAAGACAGCGATAAAGCCGTAGGATTACTCGCTATCATATCGATGTAGGTATACAATGGCGTTTCCCCGGCGGGGGGTACCATTGTCTGGGTCATGGAAGCCCCGTATCGGCTTATTGGTCGATACGGGTGCTTTATGGCGCTACCTGGGGTTTAGTCAATCCCACCAAAGAACGAAATGAACAAGTCAAACCACATCCCGTTCACACACCGCGCATGAGTATTGCCTATCACGTGCCTGTCTGTTAATCCCACGTCGCATTTGCTGAGCAATACCAAAACTCGACTCAGTGGCAGATACGAACCGCCACTGGACTCCGTGGCGTCTGGCTACCTCGTGGTCAGAGCGCAACACTCAACTCCGTGGCGGATAAATACCGCCACTGGACTCCGTGGCGTCTGGCCACCTCGTGGCCAAAAACAAATTAGGAGCAAAGGACGGAAAACCCGCCAGCAGGACTCTCTCAGCGAACGACAACAGCTGGCTATCGAGGTGAGACCGAGCGGATAGCGGCCCAAGAAGGAGGCCAAGCTGTAACATTTTCCCTTAAAATTGTTCTAAAAGGTCCAAGGGTGGCTCGTGTACTCAGGATCTGAACGATCGAAGGGTTCATAATTTGTATATATATATAATCCCGAAACTTAATGCATACTGGTACGTATTAGGGTTCATTTTGTAGCCTTATCAGCTATCAACCCTTTTACAAGTGCATCGATACGAGTATACCTTCCAAATCTAAAAACCGTACCGACGAGCGCTTTTTGTTGTTGTTTTGTTCTCTAGATCTGCGTTCCAACTTGATTGAGCAAACCAGCGCGCACATCAAGCACATGTACTTCGTATATGTTTTATGTACGCATGTAATGTGTCCAGTGTGTGGCCAAGGGTGTCGGCAAAAAAATGACAACAGGGCTTGCTCGACAAATAGTCTATTTGAACAAATTTGGTGTGCATTGCAATATGTATGGTGTATAGACTACAAGCAAGACGAGTTTAGAGTTTACACTTAAGTGCATAATAAATGATGGTGTTGTCACTGTAGGCGTGCGGCGGCGGTCGGTGTGTTTTAATTCGTTTATTTTCTGTTTTTCGGCAGGGGAGATGGAACCGTCCACACCACAATCCACGTTACTTGAATGGACGCCTAAAGGCAGAGGACACATACATAGCTATGTAAACCTCCGACAACTTACTCCTCCGGACCACTCCGCCAAGTTTCGTCCGTTGCAACTATCCTCCCCTAGACCGTCCCTGGTAGGGCGCCGCCCCCTGCCCCTACGTCCTTTTTCCATTTTCATCCGATGATGATGAGCCCACCTTCTACTTCCTCTTCGCCAACACTTTCTGGCCTCTGCTACTAACAGACACCACTTTGGCTTTGTTGTAGACGTCGTGCGACCACGTCCCCGCCCCCTCCCCACCGGCTCCTTCTTCTTCTTCGTCTTCTTCTTCTTCTTCTTCTTCTTCTTCTTCTTCTTCTTCTTCTTCTTCTTCTTCTTCTTCTTCTTCTTCTTGTCCTTTTTCTTGATGCCATTCTTTGTCTTCGTCTTCCTCGTCGTTCTCCATCTCGTCCTCTTCTTCCTCGCCCCCGACGTCGCTGTCAAATTCACTGTCAGATTCGCTGAAATTGCTGACGTCGCCCCCGATACCTTTGTTACCCTTCCTGTCTTTGGCCAAGGTTCCTTCTGTCTTTTTGCGACGAACTGACACCTGAGTCGTGCGTGCACCAACTGCTCCACCCCTTCGTTTAACCCCTTTAGAGAACCGCAGTCCCGTTTTGGAGACAAACCACTCATAACAATGCGCCCACACCTTTATTTTCAGTTTCGCTGACAAAAATACACGCAAGAAACTGTTGACCGTCCGAGTCGTTGGTCTTCAGCTTCGTGGCTGGGGCGTGCTCGGTGTCCATGTGGCTCTTCATAGAGTACGTCCATTCCCAATGGTCAGAACAAAATAGGGACTTCAGCGGCGTATTTGTACACGGTGAACTCGAGGAAGGTGCTTGTGGTGTACTACTCACGTGGCCTAGACTGCCGGATAGCTCAGTCTATCATTAAAGGAGTTATAATGTATAGGAATTAGTGTTGCGTCGTTGTTTATATAGGATTCAGTGTACCAGAAGAATTCCCCCACCCCTGACCCTGGCGGGCCCAGAATGAAAAAAAGGGAGCGTGGGTCCAGGAATACATTTTTTTGCCTGCTCTTGATTCAAGCAAAAAAGCAAGAAGGCAAGAAAGGAATCAGAGGCGTTCTACGATAGAGGTTCATCCTAGTTTTTCTGAAGCTTCTCACTTCAGGAGCTCCATACCTCACCCGAAACCTCACTTTAGTTAAAAACAAAAATGCATCCCGATAAGCATTCCCATGGCCCAAGTACACAAATGTGTCATTTTTAGAAACAAAAAAAGGCGATTTTTGGCTAAGGAGCCCCGTCATTCAGAAACAAAATAGCAGAAATAGGCTGCATCTATTATTGTAGAACGCGTCTGCACACAAAAGAACGCGCGTATTTTCGCAGATTGCAGGCTCGCACGCAACGCGAGGGGTACAGAACAGAGATAAGAACAATGGTATGAGAGGGGGGGTCAGGTTTCTAGTTCCGGGCCGATTTGGCAGGCATGTGCGTGGTAGGAATAGCGTTTTACCCGTCAATTCTAAATCCTACCCTTTCTTTTTATCATCATTTTCACTTTCCAGCCAAACTCGCAGGAGGTTTTACCTTCCGAGGTGTTCTGGGTAAGCTGTCGTCACAGGTGTCATCTCTTCTCTTCCCCGGTGCGGGCCTTCCCTTCTATCGCGCATAGGGTTCAGCATCCCCACTGCTCGTCGATTTTCATCGAATGCTGCTGTAATATATTTAACTCACGCTGTCGCGCGATCAATAATCATTTTTTATGCAAGAACAGTCACCATGTACGAATATACAGTACAAGTATGCACTCGGTGAGAGTCGAACCTGCGGAATTGATCTCAGTAGGCACGCGGAACACCGACCAAGCTACCGGGGACGCCGTCTGGTAGATAAACCTGGTAGATATTGTAGGCATATTTAATAGGTTTTTGTTGCTGACGCCGCCCGCTCTACAAATCGAGTTCAAGACCTTGCTAATGAATGGCGCTGTAGTCAGTATTGGGATGCGTAACGTAGCGAAACTTGTTGCTCCTCGATGACCACGAAAAGGAGGTCGTACTCGGTACCATTACATAGTGCCAGAGTTTTGGCATGCTGGTGTCGTGGCGTACAACACAGAAAATCGCTGCCTTAGAACACAGCACAACCTCCAGAATGATTACAGAAGACACCGAAGCGACTAGAACGCCAAACACCGCAAACAAAATTTACACGCCGGAACCTAATGACCCTTCACGAGCACAGCGACAGCACGTACGCCCCGCCCCCATCCACCACTTCACAGGACGCAGGACCGAACACGTGTCCTATGGTTGTTTACGAAAGCAGGGAGCAGACGGCAGACAGGGTGGCAAGGTACCAGACCGACTAGTAGGTAGAACCTGTGGATGGTCCTCGTACCACAAACTGCTGCGTGCGGCTGCGTGGAGGGTGCTTCTAGTAGTTTTGTGCTGTGTTTCGGTTTGCCTGTTGTTTCCGCAGAAGGCCTTCCAAGTGTCAGTCGTCGATCCGAAATTATGCGCTGTCCCAAGTTGATAATGTTGTTCTTGTTGTTATATGGTATCCCCTCTCCCCTGTTAGGGCATTATTATGTGTAGCACGCGTCCCCCCATCGTACCCGACGGGCATAATCCCCTGCCTTCCGTATGATTGCCTCGCCCCTTCGTTTAGAAGACATCTGACGAGGCAAGCAGCAACTGATACAATAGCCTATGACTTCTAACATCGTCAAGCACCTCGTGTGAGTGACCAGAGCAGAGCCAAAGGCATCAACCTGCTACGTAGCAGTAGCCGGTCCCTAGGTCCATACTGCCGTACACTTATCCCTAGCGTGGTCGACTAGGCGCTTTTGGCACCTGTGCGAGGTCTTTCTTTTTTCCGGCGACAACTTTGGATATTCGCTCTTGCAGCTTGCTTTTTCGGCTTCTCGCTGTTCATTTGACATATTCTCTTTTCGGTGATTGCGTTCGAGAGTATGGTATCCGTCGCTTCCTCAGCGCGTCGCGCAGTGAGACTGGTGCAACAGTCACGATAGGCCCATGCGATGTTGGCCCGTGCGATAAAGGGAATTTTGAATATTCTCCCGGTCCGCCTGGTTAACCCCCTTCTGGTAACACGAGCATCTGTGGCACCGGTGATGTTTTTTGTAGTGCCACAGCCCCTCTGTCACTACTTGCAACAGGTGGACCCTCGGCCTGTTCACCCACACCTGCCGCTGGTGCCCGGTCCAAGCCCGGACACCGCGACAAGCGCGCTCGGCCCAGATTGGCACTCCGGGCAGCTGGTTCCGTTCTGGGCGCAGCAGGATAGTTGGTCGAGCATTTCTCGGACGTGTGATGACCGTCAGGATACAAGCCCGACTATTCTGTTTATGGTCGGTTCCGCCCCTCTGGTCCATTCCGTGCCCTGCATGCAGCGACTCTCTACCTTTAGCATAAACAGAAATAGTCCGCTTAATGCAACTTTCGATTATATTGAGGTGGAACCCGAGGGCGTTCGGCCCTCGTATTCACCCCCCCCCCTCTGCTCATGGCACCCGAACCCGGCACCGTTGTTCCACCTGTAACCGTGCTTGACACTCGTACCCGCTCGTGTATACAGACGCGATGCTGCGACTTTGCAGTTACACAACAGGCATCCCTCGGGCGCCTGTAGGTCGCCTGAATCATCTCACAACGACCATTCCATTCGTTCTGACACTGCTGACGCACGACAAACTGTTTGTACTTTGTCTGCGCGAGATGTGCGACGTACTCGACGGGCAGCTCATGTTTCGGCACATGCTACGCCAACTAGGAGATATATATATTTTTGTTGTGTCTGGGGAGCAACGTGACTTCTCTACGCCCTCGTATGATGAGGTTTCGGTTGAGCCCAGCAGTACCGTTGTTTCTACACTGGACGTCCAACAAGACACAGATATGCCGCCATACAACAGTGACTGTTTTCATGCCACAGTCGACAGCGACGATTCTAGCAGAGAGGTTTGTGCTGTCCCCGAGGAGCAACGTGACTTCACTATGCCTTCGTACGATGATATTTTACTGAGCCCAGCAGTGCAGGCATGTTCTACACTAGACTTCCAGCAAGCCACGGATGTGTCGTCATGCAGCAATGATTATTTCCATGCCACAGCCGACAGCGAAACTTTTGGTACAGCAGCAGAGCTATCAGCTTTTACCACCGTTCAGTGACTTTAGTGTTGCATTGAGCACCGAGTTTTTGTTGCGACCGGCGGTCGAAGCAAACGTATAGACCTGTTTGGGTTTTCGTTTGTGTCTGACACCTGGCCAGGGCCCCAAGTGTTGATAACTGAGGACAGCGAAAAACGTGCGCCTCGATGTAGACGATATGTGCAAGCCGAAGGCTGATCGGTTTACGAGTTTTAAGCTTTCGCCAGCGCCCAGCGAGCCCGATGAGTCTATGCCTCTCGTTGACGTACGTGCGCATCATATTCCCCTACGTCATACTCCTGAAGTTTTTTGTTGTCTTGCATATGCACCCCTGCACGAGTGGGAGCACGAGAAGTTTGGGAATTCGGATGTGCCTACCACTTGTTTCCCACCGGTGCATTGGAAAGACACATTTTTCGACAGACGTTGGTTCCAAATCGACGCTCGGTGACTTTCCAAGGGTGCACTGGTTGGTTTCACCAACACGTGTTTCCCCTTTTCACGCCGCGGGGCTGGCCCCTTCGTCCGTCGTTCGAATATCTTCAGTCCACCGAGCACTTACGACCCCAGTATGTGCGTGCGACGTTCCCGAGTGTGGTATATCGACAATCGATTCGACAACCACTGTGTTGCAATTAGAGGGTACCTCGCCCAAAAGGGCTTAGTGATTCTCTTCTGCCGTCCAATCACTGCTTGCGATTATGAAACCCATTGGGTGCTGCCTCTACCACCTGCGAACGGCACACCCCTCCCGGGTCGTGGGATGGCTTTGGTAAGTCCTCGCCTCGTGAGACCTCCGCCCAAGTACGCTTTCGCGTACAGTTCTTCCACGGCGACAAACCAACTGGACCACTCGCCGTATGGGCATACGTCGTCCCGTCTGAGGCTATGCAACCCGACGCGCTCCTCGAACGCGACAGCTGGATGCGGTTCTAGGACCGCTCCTACCGTAAGATGACCCCCCGATGACTAATCGGGTTCTCGGCGAGCTCACGCTGTCGCTCCCAGGATTACAGGGCGCAACAGCGTTTATGCTTGACTCCTGGGCTCATCCAGCAAGCTCCCATATACTTTATGCGGGCACCGGCATCCCCTTGTCCCGCGACTATCGGCTTGTCGATGTCGAGTTGGTTCATAGTAACGGTGCCCCTGCCCTCGCCGGTTGCTACGTGGTCAACATGCTGCACGTGGCCTCAGATTGTTCTGCGGAAGAACGTATTGTGGAAAATGGGTGCGAGCTCTTTCCACTAGCCGGCGTCGCGGATCTAAGCCTAGGTTCCTTGCTTAGCACCTCCTCTAGCCCGCTGCTACGCGTACCTCTGGAAGATATCCTGTCTGACGCTCCGACTTCTTATTTTCGTCGTCGTGACTCTGACACCCATCACCTCTCAGTCCCAGGTCCAGTCCCCACTCATTTCATGGGCGCGGACCAGCCTTCACCACCACAGGACCTGCATCCCTTTGTTCATCATCTGCGCCAACCCCGACACGCGAAGAATCCGCGGCCTCTTCGGCTCCGCCTGCCGAACGATTGAGCACCGATCAACGCACGAGTTTTCTACAAGTATGGCACCGCCTGCCGCCGCACATGCGCACAATGGTATTTGAATTGCGCGGGTTCAGTTGGACGCCAACCTTCATCACCCAGTTGGGCGACGTCCTGGCTGAGCTCTCTGATGTGTTCTCGAAGTCGATAGCCCATTTTGGCTCCTGCCCCCAGCTCACCTTTGAGGTATCTCTTCCCCCGAGCAGCTCTCCTGTCACGGCTTAGCCCTACCGCATCAATCCCCCGACCGCAAAGCACGTGGACGCGATGTTGGACAAATTCCTCGCCGCCAGCCGCGTCCAGCACTCTATATCCCCATGGGCGAGCCCAGTGGTGGTCGTCCCAAAGCAATCCGGTGGCGTCCGCACCACGGCGGATTACAAGCAAGTGGACAAACACAGCATCCGTTGCCAGCTCCTCATCTCTCGCGTCGACGAGGTTCTCGACGCACTTGACACCGGTCGAATATTTTCACTCTTCGGCCTCGTCTCTTTTTCCTTTCAGATAACACTGCACGCGGACACGATACCTCTCATTATTTATGTACGCCCACGCACCTTTTCGAGTGGCTGGTTATGCCTCAAAGAAGCGGCGCGTCTCGAGGGTGGTTCGTGAAAGTCATCAACGAGGTCATCAACAGCCTCGACCGCGTCACTGCCTACCTCGACGAAGTTTTCGTCTCCGACGCCGATCTCTCCTCCCACGTCGCCAACATAAAGTAATGCTTTGGGCAATTTCGACAGCACAATCTCACGCATTCCCCTTCAAATGCTGCCATCGGCGCCAAGGCTGCGGATTGCCTAGGTCACACCATCTCTCCGGCCGGCGTCAAGCCGAAGGCGCAAAGTAGAAGCAGCGACGCTCTCGTTAGGGCGCACTTTCCTACTACAGGAAATTCCTGCACAATATGGCATAGCGCACACGGCCCGGGCCCCACTTCTCTTCTGAAACAAGGCGTCAACTTTGTCTTACTCCAGCAATAGAAGCCATCGTGAGGAAAATCCTGGTCAAGTTAACCACCCCCCCGGTCCTCGTCTACTCCAACTGGGATACCGTCACCGATATATCCCGCCCTTTCCTCCTCTACTGCGATGCCAGTATGGACGACTTCGGTGCCACCCTCGAACAAGAACATGATGACCACATCATTCGCCTCATTGTATCCATCAGCCACGCTATCATAGAGTCTGAATGTCACTGGACTCCGCTCGATATGGGAGCTGGAAGCATTGTCTGGAGCATCAAGCGCCTTCGCGGCTACCTTTGGGGCACGACATTCTGCTTTATTTCAGACTATAAGGCGCTCGAAAGCCTCCACAAGATCGCCGAACACTATCCGTGGGTACAGCGATGGCTGGAATCTCTTACTGCGTACACCTACACCCTGGAATATCGCAAAGGCAGTATCAACGGGAACGCCGACTTCCTGTCCCGCCTGCCCTTGCCCGCGATAGCCCCAGGAGTCGCACTCCGTCCGGCAAAGAACGCGTTTTCTTCATCCACTCTCACGGCCTACTCCTGGGTGGACCCTTCGCCGAGCGTGTCGGTTTGGGTGGGCTGGCGCCCTCCAACCCAAGCTCAGGCGTGGGTGGGCTCCCGCTCTCCCCACACGGATTCCGCGATTTCGCCAACACGGGCCCCGAATGAGGGTTGACGACCTCGATGCTCCGTCTGGAGAATTCGTTGTCCGTGCTTCCCTTTATGTTCCTTCGCCCAATCCCAACTGAGCTCTTCCTGCCAATACATGAGCCAGCAATTCTCTCGCCGCTTCTGTGTTCGCAGCCCCTGTTGCACCTCTGCCAGCTACAACCGAAGGCATGGAGCTCGGCCGACTCGCCACTTCTTCCAAGCCTTCCCCATCATCCACCAACGTCAACGCACCGCACTCTAGCTCAGTAGCGGTGCCCGTCTCATCCACGGTCACCCTTGACAAAGCAGTATCGGGAACCCTCCTTTCTGCCCCCCCCTGTTGATCACGACCCAGCCTTGCACCCCACGGATGCAGGCCCTCAGGAGCCCTCCGCTGAGTCTCATTCAACCTCGTGTGTCACCCGGACCAACCGTGATCAAGTCCCAGTTGTACCCGCGGCTCCGTCTTTGCTGCCTTCATCTTTAGAGACGACTCTACCGTCCCTTCCCCAGTCAAGGAGCATTTCGTCTCGGACCCGTTGTCGCCAAGCGACCGCTGCTGGCAAGCCTACGGCCACCGTGGACTATGGTTTGGCTCGTTCACACCCTACTCCACCCACCGTTCCAAGACCGGCACCCACGACGCGCAAGCCGCGCCCGCCTCGGATCACCTCGCCTTCAGAGGGTTTTCCCCGGCCCTTCATCGACCCTGTTCCGACTGTGGCGATTCGACCCACCACCGGTGCGGTCACACCTGTTCTGCCCCTCCTTGGTACACTCCCTTCAGATGCTCTTCGGCGTACCAGCACTCCAGCCTCTCTCCCCGAGATACCGTCACCGCCAGAAATCGAATAATCGAATCTGTCGAGCGATGCACGCACTCCGATTGGGCGCGTGAGCAACGCGCTGAACGGGCCCATGACGCCGCCATTTGGCACCTTTTTATTGGCAGTCCTCCCGAGCGATTTCCTACTTTACCTGGCGCCTCACCATCTCTCTCCGTGGTCCGCCGTGCGCTCTTTAGCCGATAAAGGATGCCTTGACACAGACGACGACGACGTCCTCCAGCACGCGTGCGGAAGTTAACGCCCCCCGCTCTGGCTTAGCTCGACAAGCCTGGCGGACGTGCCGCCCGCCTCTTGCTCTGCTTTTGCGCATCTTGATCATAGATGCCTGCCATGATAACGCCTCCTGCCATCTCAGCGCCGCTCGAACTCTCTCTTTGCTGGAAAAGATCCCACTGATGGATTGGCATGAGCATCTGCACGTGGTAGTGGCTTCGTCGTTGGCTCCAATGCCAGGAGCGAAAGTCATCGAGACAGACGGTGCGTCAACCCCTTACCTCGCTTCCCTTGCCGTCTGGCTCTGATGTTACGGTGAGCGTCGACTACGCCGGCCCCCTTCATGTCACGCCTCGGGGCAACTGCTACATTCTTCTCTTCGCGGATAGAGTCAGCCGGCGCGCAGACATATACGTCGTCTCGGGTGTGGAATCCACGGCTGAATGTCTGCCGACATCTTAGTAAATAAGTGCGTACCTCTTTGGGGGTGTCCGGTCAGCCGCCTCCTCGACAATAGACTGTTTTTTTGCTGTACGCTGTCACCTGCCGTGTACAAACGTCTGGGAATGCGAAAAATGGCGACAAGTGCCTATCATCTCAACGGCAACGGCGGCGTCGAGCGCTTCAGTCACACCATGGCTTAGATGCTGGCGGTGGTCTGGAACGAAAGACAGGACGACTGGGACATCCATCTGCCGCACGTGGAATTTGATTGCAACAGCGCCGCCATCGGGTTAGCCCCTAATGAGGTGCACATATACCGCCTCTTTCGCCGTCCCGTCACCATCTCTTGCAACACTACGCCTAAGGCCACCAAAGCCTCGGCCGTGACAAACTGGAATACTGTGACTTCGTCTTCGACCGCCAACGCCGCGCATATGCGCTGGTGCGTGAATAACACGCTATCACCGTCTCTTGCGTGGAGTGCCGTACTCAGCGCTCTCAGATACATTCAAGCAACGCCTTACCAACACCATCAGTGCTGATTATAGATTTGCAACACCGGTGCCACCATTCGCCAGGTACCAAATCTGGCACAGGCGCCAAGGTTCTCAAGGCGAAGCTATCGCTCAACTGGACGGGTCCTTTGAACATAATTGGCTGTCGGCCCCGCGCCCTCTGACTCCACGCCTGACGGCCGCCCTTTGGCAGCCAAATCATTATACCTGGACCTCCCCAACGATATGCCGGGCGCTGACGCCCACTGCCGCGTGTTGGTAGCTCGCTAAAAACATTTCCCCAACCCACACGACACAACCGACCTCCCCCGGTACCTGCCAGCTGGACTAACGCAATGCGTTTTCAACAGCTACACCACGAAATCCCTCCCCTTCGACGTAAACGCCGACGACGTTTCCTTGCGCGTTGAGCGTTTTGAGGTCGACAAGATGTCCAGCCACCGGTCCGTACACGGCCGGGGCGGGGTCATCGCCGTTCTCTACGAAATACAATAGAAAGGTCTTTTGCGGCCGTCTTGGGAACGTGAATCGGATCTCTATCACTCTCGCCAACACATCCTCAACTTCTGGGCCGGCCGGCTCTGCAACTTCTCAGGCGAACAAGGCGTACCGCCGTATGTGCGTGGGTGCCGCTTAACGCGAGCTCGCCCGGGACAAAG
The DNA here is from genome assembly GCA_031213475.1 of Nereocystis luetkeana. NCBI lineage: Eukaryota > Phaeophyceae > Laminariales > Laminariaceae > Nereocystis > Nereocystis luetkeana. The sequence continues at coordinate 8,227,212 of JARUPZ010000011.1, read as the reverse complement.
GCGCCCGTTCTGCCTCCTGGATACAGCCAAGTCGACCAGCGAACGTAGATTCGCCGGTTTAGCGGCACCGTCCTACCTATCGGCGCCCACTTCTGGCACAAAGGTCAATATCATATTTGGTGGCTCGAAAAACGTTCCGCGCACATTTCAACTCCTGGACCGTACGCAGTTCGCTTCATGGACGACCCCGGACCGGTCAAGCTCGTGCTATGTTCTGCTGGGTATACTGCGGCTCTTGGAGCCGTTCGCGGCTCGTGGTGCCTGCAAGTACACCAAGGAAGCTTTCTCCTACGTTGCATTGTGCGTAACGTCGACGAGCCCCGCGGAGCTGAATCAGCTGGCTCTGCTGACTCCAACACGCCCCCGTAGCCAATTGTAGTTTTCGCATGTTTGTCTTCTGTCGCCGCCGGGGCTGAGGCTGGTATTGTGTTACTACTTTAGTGGCTTATTTTATTGCTATATGTGTACTGTTTGTTTGACTTTCCACGAACTCTCCAGTTGTTTCCCTGCTTTCACGGCAAGCCGACTGCTGCGGCCTTGCGCCGACTGGACTTACGGCTGGATTACCTTCCGCCCTCTTGCCCTTCGGTCGCAGGTTTTCTTGCGTTTCGTACCTACGATTGTTTCCCCCCCCCCCCATTTCGAGGGCGGTGGAAACGTCCGATCGCATCGTGATTCCTTCTGGCAGCCTGGTGTTTCGGTTCTCCAGGACGAACGTGTCCACTCGTACGAGTTTTTTGTTATTTCTTGTATCCTTTGGCGCCGTGCCAGCCAGTACAAGTTCCGTTGCGGTACCCAACCCCCCGTTTTTTTCATATCTTCGAAGCGCTCCGTGCCTTCGCAGATAGTATTACGGGGGACCGTAGTAAATATGACCAATTTTGTTCGTAAAAATTGCGAAATATCAATGTTTTTAAGTGTGCCGTAGGTCCTATCTAATATGGTTCCCCGTAATGGTGCAGTAGTTAGTTGTTTTCCTTCGTGTCTCTCGCCCTCAGGTGCTTTCAGATGGTGCATAGTCGACTAGCCTTACCTGATGTCGCTCATGGTTACGCGATCCACGCCGCTTCCTCGAGTTCTATTCCTCGATTAGTGACCGGGTAGGTCTAGCTTGTTTTGCTTAAATCCACGTACCCGTATCGTCGGAATTATTGTTGTCTGATTCGTAGTGTCCATCTGTAATCGGCTTCAGCCTTACAAGTTCGAGATGTGGGAGTTAGTTGTGAAGCGCCGCATTTTCGATCCATTCTCCGAATTCGCCGGATGGGTTTGGTTCGTGCGTGAGTTTTCTATTTACCTGCATATACGGCCCTCCAAGGTGGGCTAGTGTTATGGTATCCCCTCTCCCCTGATGCGTCATTGAGGTTTGTAGCAAGCGGTCCCTCGTCATACCTTGCAGACGTTATCACCTGCGTTTCTGATGAATGCCTCGCTCCTTCGTTTTTGAAGGCATCTGACGAGGCAAGCAGCAACTAAGAAAAGAGTACACTACTTTCACAGAAACGTCGTCAAGCACCTTGTGTGGGTAGCCAAAGCAAAGCTAGAGGCACACCTGCTAGCGTTAGTCGGTCCCTAGGTTCATACCGCCTTAAACTTTACATTCTCAGAACATGTGGTGGTACTACTGTTTCTTCCGCTCGTTCTGTATTATCTGCCACATCTCTTACGGGGGTGCACGGCATTTCTAGTTTTTTTATTTCGGTCATTGCTAATATTGTTTCGTTCGATGTTTCTCTCTTTCACGGATTGTGTATGTCGCGCCTGTCGTATCCAGAACGAAGGCATGACAATCCATTGTCTAATCTGCTTACTAAATAACATTGTAGTATCTCTGCGTCGTAGGTTGGTGACCACAGAGCTTTTATCTCTCCCGGGTTGAAGAATCGGCACGGACACTGTTCGGGCTGGGTGTCGACGGGTGGAAGAACACAGACACACACGTAGGCCCACAAAGTCAACGAACGTGAAAAAAGGCTCTAGAGCTATGTTACACGAAGCCAACGACGCTCGAAAAACAGAAGCCATCACCAACACCGAAACCACTACTACAATGGCACGGTAATCAGACACACAGAAACACAATCAACGTAGAACGGGCTACGCAGCAGGGAAGACAACTATTTATAGCACGAAGACGCTTTGACGTCGAATCAACCCCCATCTGGATGTTGATTGCGGTGGAGACGCCTATCAATCCACTATATACAACAGCACCAACAACAACGACAACAACAATAACAACAACAATAACAACAGACAGCAACAGCGACAACAAACACACGACAACAACAACTACAACTATGTAACAACTACAACAACAACAATAACAACAAACAGCAACAACAGCAACGACAACAACGACAACAACAGCAACAACAATAACAACAACAGCAACGCCAACAAGAAAAATAACAACAACAGCAACAACAACAATAACAACAACAGCAACAACAACAGCAACAACAACAACAACATCACCACCACCACCACCACCACCACCACCAACAACAACAACAACAACAACAACAACAACAACAACAACAACAACAACAACAACAGCAACAACAACAACAATACCAACAATACCAAGAATACGAGCTGGGCCGGGCAAGACGCAAGCATATTGGCTAAACTGGATTTCCGCGACGGTTTTTGCGAATCAGAACCCAAACGTTTGACACGTGCTTTCGATTATCAAGAGCATAACAAAATTATCTACGGGACATTATATATAAACAAAACTATAAATTCGTTTTCTCTGGTCGGTCGCCGTGGGGGCGCTTCGGTGGCCTTTCGCAAGACTGTCAGCCCTGATTCGCGAGAGCTTTGTACTATTCGCGAGTGGAGGGACTTTTCGGGAACAGATTCAACAGGACTGTCGTTGATCTCAGCTACTTTGGCCCGAAGAGACCGGCTATGAGACGGCATACATACGATAGTAGACCGAATATTTTTGGAATAGTTTCAACACAGGACTACGAATTGAATTATTTGCGTGCGTGGACACATGTAGACAGCACTGCTTACGACGCGCGTCACGCTGGTGCTGCCTCTTCGTATACCGCTCGGCCAGTTGGCCTCCTGCTGGCGTTGCTCCTGCTCGTGCCGCTCCTGCTCGTGCCGCTCGTGCTCGTGCCGCTCCTTCTGGTGCCGCTCCCGCTGGTGCTGCTTTTGCTTTCGCTGCTTCTGTTGGTACCGGGTGCTCCTCCCGCTAGTGCTGCTCCTGCCTGGTAGATGGCATCGCCTGCTCCTCCTGGTGGTGCTGCTTCTACCGAGTGGACTGCACTTTTTCCTGCTGCCGATATTAAAGGTGCTGCCTTCAATACACCTCTGCCTCGCCCTCTTCTGGCGGATCTTGGAATCCCATTTCGAACACAACCCCCCTGTCCAAGTCAGTGCTCAATCCCACTGTAAAGTGCAACCGCTGCATCTCCCAGCTATATGATGGAGACAAGACTTTGGAGGCAAGGTCGATTTTGCGACCGGCGACCACGACACCTGCCCCGGCAGCGGGATAATCTTGAAGTGGCCCAAAGACTGTGAATTATGCGCCAGGCCTATCGACGTCCGCACCGTGTCCTTCACGCTCGAGACAGGAGGTGGCGGTGAGTTGTGTTCTGTGCTTCTCTGTTGCTGTTGTTGTTGATGTTGTTGTTTGCTACCTATCTATTTATACCGCCGCGGCTGCTGCTGCTGCTGCTGCTGTTGTTGTTGTTGTTGTTGTTGTTGTTGTTGTTGTTGTTGTTGTTGTTGTTGTTGTTGTTGTTGTTGTTGTTGTTGTTGTTGTTTGTCGACCTTTAGCACTAAATCCAAGACAAAAAACGTACCTGGTACTAATAATGCCATTTCTTTATGCGCTACTGCGCCTACCGCCATTTTCTTTTGTGCTGCTGCTGCCGCTGCTACTGCCGTTGCTGTTTACAGCCTGCGTTCGTTTCCCCAACAGTGTCTACCGCCGCTGCTGATGTTGTTGTTTATGCTGCTGCTGTAACCCCGCGCGCCTATCGTCCCTGATGCTGACTTTACTGTGTACGCAGGCGTCGTTCGCGTTGTTGCTGTTGTACGCAGCCTAGAGTCGGTGTCTGCCGCCGCTGCTGCTGCAGCTGTTGTCTGGGTTGTTGCTGTTCCCGCATGTTGTCGACCTTCAGCACTAAATACAAGACACAAATACATACCAGGTACTACAGTAAGTTCGAGTTTTGTCTTGCACACTACAGCAGTACGTATAACCAAAAAAAATAGCCATTTTTTTCTTCTTGATACGAACTCACACCGAGACAGGGGTATAGTACGCGTACTGCCATTTGTATATGCGCTGCTGCTGCCGTTGTTTTTGTTTTGCACTCTATAACCAACTTTTTTTTCCGAACAGTTGCCGTTGTTGTTTGCAGCCTGCGTTTCTTTCCACTCCGAGACAGTTGTCTACCGCCACTGCTGCTGTTGTTGACACGATAACAGACAGGCGTTTGAGTGCACTGAAGTGCTTGCGATTTTTTTTTTTTACTTTTACTTCTCCAAAAATTCTCCCGAGGTAACTTTTTGAGGGAAATATCTGAAAAAAACGCGAAGAAGTACTTCAGCGAAGTCAGGATTTCATCAAAAGTTACGGTAACTTTTGGCTCTCAGTCTCATTGGCCTACACGCACCGAGCATTATCCCGACGCAAAACGCATCATCTCAAATCTCGAAGGATCGAAACACCGAGCATCTTCCATGCCACCATGCTGCTTGTTGTACGCATCACGACAACCGCTGGGAGCACAGAGGCTCGAGAGGTGTAGCTTGAGTATAGCGCGCACGATCGGCGTTGGATTGTGCCAGCGGGCCGCCGCCGCTGCTACGTAGGGTACACGCTTTCGCCTACTTGGTGACGACGTGGAGGATGCTTCGTTCCAAAAAAGGACTCGCATCACACTCGTACTCGTACTCGTACTCGTGCTCGCACAGAGCGCGACAGCTCGTGTATCATTTCGATTCCACCACACTGCAGCTGCAGCAGCAGCAGCAGCAGGCAATCCAAACAGGGAAGCTGGCTGGTGCTGGTGCTTGCTGGTGCTGGTGCTGACGCTGTTTATTTTTGTTGCTCAAGTTGCCTCTAGCTGCGGCTAGCGCTTGCTAGCTGCCGCTTGCTGTGCTGCTGCTTGCAGTCGTGGGCTGGCAGTGGTGGCACCGCTGTCAACTCTACCGCCGAAACGTTGCTGGGCCGCCGTTGCTACTCCCAAGCTGTTTTTTAGTTTTTCGTTCTTTTTTTGGCGCGTTTGTCTCACCTCCCCCCTTCCCTTCCTATTTTCGGAGGCGTCGCCTGCAGGATTTGATTTACCTCACTCGCAAACGCACCGAAATCAGGAAGGGAAGGAAATTCGCTTTTTTGACCGCAAGTAAAGTTGTTTTTTTTTTTACCTCTATCGCAAACACTCTACTAACACGTTTCCATGTTTCATGCTGCTGCCGACTCTGCCGTCGCCGTCTCTGCCGCGAAACAAAACGTAAGGGTTTGCCAACATCATTCATCGCATCTCATTCCTATTTACCTTTAGTGCTTTCTGCCTGTACAGCGCACGCCAACGCGTATTTTCGAAACTGTTTTTCAAGGTGTTTTTGCCAAAATCAGGTATATCTGGCCGCTTTTCGGCCAAAATCAGTTACCAGGTACATTCTAAAAACAAGTACAAAACACACCCCAGGAGCGCGGCTATTGTCCAGGCTGACATCGTAGCTGATTTTGGCCAGAAAAGGCCAACTTATGCCAGTATTTTTTCTACTCTCTCTAGCTTTCAACTGATTTTGGCCAACTTTGAACCAATCAGAGGGGCCACATATGTACACTGTCGTTTCTCTCCGTATGCGTCTGCCCTCCCTCGGTTGAAATTCTTCTGCATTGCGCAACGTATAAACTCTGTGTTTCCGAGGTTTTCTTCTTTCGGGAAAGTTATGAGTGATCCATGTTGAAGATCATGCTGCACATTGTCAGATGGCAAAAGGAATAATAAACTCTGTACTCGCACGTACACACGTTGTACGTCAAAGTACGTTTTTACATAAATATGCATACATGAGTACGCTGGTTTCGCTTTTTTTCTTCTTTGGGATGTGCGACGTGCTTCCGTTATTGAAAGTTGTTGTGTCCTACTGCCGCTGCTTTGTTGTTTTTGATGGTCACAGCGATCCATACATCACCATGGTCTTTATCTGCACCACCCCGCGTCGAGTTTGTCTCAGGTTTGGTACGGCAAGATAATTTCGTGCCGAGCTGGCAGTTCCGCGAGGACGGTCAAGAAGATTTAAGCTGTCAACGGTGGGGGTGCGCCAGAATAAATACTCTTCTTGGCGCCCCCGCCGTCGCAGAACAAACGAAGCCTATTAACAGTGACTCTCTGCAGGTCCAAGTGAAGCCCGTGGTATCTACACCGTGAAGAAAACTAAACGACTTGGGTTTTGGAGGTAATATATGGCACGCTTCTTTTTTTACCCGACTTTCATGGACAGAACACCGCTCGTGGCGCGCGTTTTTTACTTGGTTTTGGTATACACCTGATTTTCGCTCAAACGGATCAGGTATTATAACTGGTTTTGGTTTTTATTTGCCATTTTCAAAGTCTTCGTCAACTAAACTCATACCGAGTCAAATGTTTGTATTTAACACGTCTTACATGTCTCCTTTTTGCCGTCGGTTTGTTGTCTATAATCTATGTTTGCAGGTCCGTAAGAATTGTGTCTACTGCAAAGGAACTATCAAGGACAACGGCATCTTGGTCGGCCTGTGCAAGCCCCCCCTGCACTTCTCGGGCTCCAAGCACTCCAGGGAGCTCTTCATCGCCCACGACGAGCAAGTTCAGGGCGAACGCCACGCGAAGTTCGGCGAATGGGCTCGGGTGGAACTGGAGAAAAGCACCGCCAAGCGGGAAGGCTGTGTCGGTCGATCTCCTCGGTTCGGGCTCGGAATAGATCTTCGTACTTTTAAGAGCCTGTTCTCGTGTCTATCATGATCTTCCGGTAGAGTATCATACACAGTTGATCTGCTTTTGGTCTGCGCCTGGGGTCCGAATATAGAGGTGTTCGCGGGCGTTTCGTTGCAGCGTACGCCTGCGTCTATAATATTTCAATACTTTCAGCAAACATCCGTTGTGCGTGTACTTGCAAGTCTGTCAGCGGGTAGTTTGAGTTCAAGCGTGGGGAGCGGACTGGTTGATGTTTTTTCGGTGGGGGTTTCTTCACCCAAGGTGAGTGTCAGCTTTTGCATCGCCTCCATCACGCTAGTAGTGCCTTGGCAAGTGCCAAGGTCTAACTGACTTTTTGCATCCTCTTTGGGTGCCGTGGACAACGAGAGATCCTATTTTTTTCAATCTACCTTGGGTGTTTGCCAGGGTACTGATTCCGTTGATATTAGCGACATTCACGTTTGCGAGGAAATTAATGCTACTACTTACTCCCGTCGCTTCGACTTCTTTGCGTTTGACGCCGGCCCCGGGCCCACTGCTACGCTTCGTTGAAGACATTTTTTTTGAGGAATTCCTGGCGTAGTTGGTTTGGGCGTCCGTTAAAGGTTTCGTTCGTTGTCGAACCGTTAGGTGTCGCAGGACGTGTGTCGACTGGCGCTGGGATTCGTAGAGCAAGTGCTTTACTGTCGAAGTTGCATATCACGCTCATGTCTCCTTCATATCTCATAACAGCTGTAATACATAATTACTACCTGCTTTTTCGGTCATTAGAACTGCTCTCTTGCGCCACCCTCATCTGCATGTTCCACTAGTATTTTCTTTTTACTAACACATATATATTTGGTTGTTAACAGGTACATTTATTTGAGCTATTGCCCCAACTGCAGCACATACAACTAACTGCAATTATTATTGGTGGAATAGTTCCAACCAACCCACCAAATACGTAAATCGGCAAGAAGAGTCTTCTTACACGCTCCGCTCATGCCACTCCGAAGGGAAAACTTGTCAACAAAACTATAAATTCGTTTTCTCTGGTCGGTCGCCGTGGGGGCGTTTCGGCGGCCTTTCGCAAGATCGTCAGCCCTGATTCGCGAGAGCTTTTTGTACTATTCGCGAGTGGAGGGACTTTTCGGGAACAGATTCAACAGGACTGCCGTTAATCTCAGCTGCTTTGGCCCGAAGAGACCGGCTATAAGACGGCATACACTCGATAGTAGACCGATTTTTTTCTATTTTGTTCCGGAATAGTTTCAACACAGGACTACTACGCGGGTCATTGGATTATTTGCGTGCGTGGACACATGTAGACAGCATACGACGCGCGTCACGCTGGTGCTGCCTCTTCGTATACCGCTCGGCCAGTTGGCCTCCTGCTGGCGTTGCTCCTGCTCGTGCCGCTCCTGCTCGTGCCGCTCGTGCTCGTGCCGCTCCTTCTGGTGCCGCTTTTGCTTTCGCTGCTTCTGTTGGTACCGGGTGCTCCTCCCGCTAGTGCTGCTCCTGCCTGGTGGATGGCATCGCCTGCTCCTCCTGGTGGTGCTGCTTCTACCGAGTGGACTGCACTTTTTCCTGCTGCCGATATTAAAGGTTCTGTCTTCAATACACCTCTGCCTCGGCCTCTTCTGGCGGATCTTGGAATCCCATTTCGAACAGAACCCCCCTGTCCAAGTCAGTGCTCAATCCCACTGTAAAGTGCAATCGCTGCATCTCCCAGCTATATGATGGAGACAGAACTTTGGAGGCAAGGTCGATTTTGCGACCGGCGACCACGACACCTGCCCTGGCAGCGGGATAATCTTGAAGTGGCCCAAAGACTGAATTATGCGCCAGGCCTATCGACGTCCGCACCGTGTCCTTCACGCTCGAGACAGGAGGTGGCGATGAGTTGGGTTCCGTTCTTCTCTGTTGCTGTTGTTGTTGTTGTTGTTGTTGTTGTTGTTGTGTGCTACATATATTTATACCACCGCGGCTGCTGCTGCTGTTGTTGCTGTTGTTGTTGTTGTTGTTGTTCACAAATACATACCAGGTACTACAGCAGTATTAATAGTAGTAGTACGTATATATATATATATATCCAAAAACAAATGTCCATCTTTTTTTTCTTGGTACGAGCTCACACCGAGACAGGGGTATAGTACGCGTACTGCCATTTGTATATTATGCGCTGCTGATGCCGTTGTTTTTGTTTTGCACCCTGTAACCAACTTTTTTTTCCGAACAGCTGCCGTTGTTGTTCACAGCCTGCGTTTCTTTCCACACCGAGATAGTTGACTACCGCCGCTGCTGCTGTTGTTGTTCCGACACGATAGCAGACAGGCGTTGAGTACACTATAACACGTTTCCATGTTTTATGCTGCTGCCGACTCTGCCGTCGCCGTCTCTGCCGCGAAAAAAGACGTGAGGGTTCGCCAACATCATTCATCGCATCTCATTCCTCTTTACCATTTTCGTGCTTTCTGCCTCTACAGCGCACGCCAACGGGTTTTTTTTCAATTGTTTTTAAAGGAGTTTTTGCCAAAATCAGGTATACCTGGCCACTTTCGGCCAAAACCAGTTACATTCTGAAAACAAACACAAGACACACCCCAGGAGCCCTGCTATTAATATTGTCCTGGCTGACATCGTAACTGATTTTGGCTCGAACAGGCCAACTCACACCTGTTTTTTCTACTCTCTCTAGCTTTCAACTGATTTTGGCCAACTTTGAACAATCAGAGAGGCCACATACGTACACTGCTGTTCCTCTCCGTATGCGTCTGCCCTCCCTCGGTTGAAATTATTCTGCATTATTACGCAACGTATAAACTCTGTACTCGCACGTACGCGTTGTACGTCACAGTATACGTACCTGGTATCTATCTACATAAATATGCATACATGATGAGTATGATTGTTTCACTTTTTTTCTTCTTTGGGGTGTGCGACGTGCTTCAGTTTTTAAATACCTGGTAGTTGTTGTGTCCTACTGCCGCTGCTTTGTTGTTTTCTATGGTCACAGCGGTCCATACATCACCATGGTCTTTATCTGCACCACCCCGCGTCGAGTTTGTCTCAGGTTTGGTACGGCAAGATAATTTCGTGCCGAGCTGGCAGTTCCGCGAGGACGGTCAAGAAGGTTTAAGCTGTCAACGGTGGGGGGGCGCCAGAGTACCTACTCTTCTTGGCGCCCCCGCCATCGCAGAACAAACGAAGCCTATTAACAGTGACCCTCTGCAGGTCCAAGTGAAGCCCGTGGTATCTACCATGGTACACCGTAAAGAAAACTAAACGACTTAGATTTTGGAGGCCATATATGGCACGCTTCTTTTTTTACCCGACTTTCATGGACAGAACACCGCTCGTGGCCCGCGTTTTTTACTTGGTCTTGGTATACACCTGATTTTCGCTCAAACGGATCAGGTATAACTGATTTTAACATTTGCACTTTTTAAAGTCTTCGTCAACTAAACTCATACCAACAAAAATATTTGTATTCAACACGTCTTACATGTCTCCTTTGTGCTGTCGGTTTGTTGTCTATTATAATCTATGTTTGCAGGTCCGTAAGGATGTGTCTACTGCAAATGAATTATCAAGGACAACGGCATCTTGATCGGCCTGTCTCGGGCTCCAAGCACTCCAGGGAGCTCTTCATCGCCCACGACGAGCAAGATCAGGGCGAACGCCACGCGAAGTTCGGCGAACAGGCTCGGGTGGAACTGGAGAAAAGCGCCGCCAAGCGGTAAGGCTGTGTCGGTCGATCTCCTCGGTTCGGGCTCGGAATAGATCTTCGCACTTTTAATGAGGCGAGCGAGCGAAGCGAGCCTTTTTTTTACTTGGTTTTTAACCAAGAAGGAAAAAAAAGCCTCTTCATAACGGCTCGGGTACGAGGGTAGGGTGCCTGTTTTGATTTTTCTGTATGTGTGTGTGTGTGTCAGTTGGTGTGTGGATTCAACATTTTTTTGGTCCACCTTTCACCACCGCGCTCGACGCACACGACACCAAATCCAGTCCCGGCGGGCTCTGTGCACGCACACACACGCAAGACACTTTCTCGTCCTGGTGGGGTGGAAAATCGTTCACAGTTCGTCGAGCTAGGTGCGGCAACGTGTGTAGGCACATGTCTGTGAAGGGCCGTGTTCAAAATACAAAATCATAACGGTTTTTGTGCCTGTGCCAACAGCAGGCAGACTGTGCCTGTCCACAGCACGCACACTGTGCCTGCCCACAGCAGGCAGACTATGCTCGTCCACAGCTGGCAGACTGGGCCTGTCCACAGCAGGCAGACTGGGCCTATCCACAGCAGGTAGATATAGCCTGTCCACAGCACTCCACAGCAGGCACAGACTGGGCCTGTCCACAGCAGGCAGACGGCTTTGTTTTTATAGCTTTTTCTTCTATCTACGTACGTACCTGGTAATAACTAACGAAACCCAACTACGAGTAGTCATAGGCAGACTTCGCCTGTCTGTCCACACCTACGTTCGGGCCATGTGCTGCAGGTGATATTGTCAGGCCTACCCTCCTACTGACGAGGGGACGGAGAAACAGGAGAAGACCTGCTGTAGATGTTGTACAGCAGTCAGTAGTAGTGGTGGCACCTGCTACGAGAACCTCTGTTGGATACACGTATGTCATACCAGGTATCAGGTACCAGTACCAGGTAGTAGATATTTCGTCTTCAAATTATGGGGTGGAATTAGGAACCACAGACACAACATCGAGTACGGAGTACAAAGGGCTCAAGGGTCAAACCGACACAACAAGCCGAGCGTACTGCGACGCTGACCCTGGCCTCGTGGATCCTACTGCTACTGCTGCTGCTGTTTTGCTGCTGGAGAAGCTCTGATGTAGATGTTGCACAGCAGCAGTAGTTGTGGCACCTGCTACGAGAAGCTCTTTTTGGGCATGCCAACTTCGTGTTGTCGTCTCGAAAATATTATGCCGACTTTCGAGGTGGAAGCAGGAAACATATTGAAAAACGAGTGCAGGGTACGTACTACAGCAGTACGTATGTGTATATGTACGCGTACAAAGGGTGCAAGGGTTAGACCGACAAGCCGAGCGTACGGCGACGCTGACCCTGGCCTCGTGTGTCCTACTGCTACTGCTGCTGCTGTTATGGTGCGGGAGGCGCACTGCTGCTGCAGACGTCGTACATCAGTCCAAGTAAAGTTGTGGTGGCACCTGTTACGAAAAATAAGCTCTTTCTGCTGGACTAAACATGTGAGATGCAGATTTTTATTGCTGGATTTCAACCAGAAAACAATCTGCTGGACAAAACATGTCGAGCGTTGTGTGTTCTTGACTCTTTCTACCCGTCGACATCCAGCACCACAGCAGCAGTGTCCGTGCCGATTCCTCAATCCCTACGAGAGAGATACAAGTTCTGTGGTCATCACAGCAGTGCAGATTTCGTATTCAAATTATTATGCCGGATTTCGAGGTGGAAACCAGGATACACACGACCAAATCCAGTACCTTTTCATGTCAAGAGCCAGGAGAGGCCAAGAACATTTATTTATGAAAATTATTGAGATGCACCCACGACGGCGTACAGTAGTACAAAGCAGTAGTACGTCCGTGGTAGATATTCCTTCGAGTTCGTTCGTTCAAGCACAAAATAATACCTGGTACAAAAATAATCCGTATGCGCCCAGCATGATGCATCGCTGATATGACTACTGCAGGTATTACCGAGGTCGCGCCTCATTACCACCAATAACTAATAGTAAGAGCCTGTTCTCGTGTCTATCATGATCTTCCGGTATACCTGGTAGTATCATACACAGTTGATCTGCCTTTGTGGTCTGCGCCTGGGGTCTGAATACAGAGGTGTTTGAGGGCGTTTCGTTGCAGCGTGCGCCTGCGTCTATAATATTTTAATACTTTCAGCAAACATCCGCTGTGCGTGTACTTGCAAGTCTGCCAGCGGGTAGTTTGAGTTCAAGCGTGGGGAGCGGACTGGTTCATTTTGTTCCGGTGGTGGTTTCTCCACCCAAGAAGAGTGTCAGATTTTGCATCGCCTTCTTCATCACGCTAGTAGTGCCTTGGCGAGTGCCAAGGTCTAGCTGACTTTTTTGCATTTTCTTTGGGTGCTGTGGGCAACGAAAGATCCTGTTTTTTTCAATCTACCTTGGGTGTTCGCCAGGGTGCTGATTCCGTTGATATTATTAGCGACATTCGCGTTTGCGAGGGAATTAATGCTACTACTACTACTCCCATCTGTTCGACTTCTTCGCGTTTCACGCCGGCCCCGGGCCCACTGCTACGCTTCGTTGAAGACGTTTTTCCTTGAGGAATTTCTGTCGTAGCTGGTATGGGCGCCCGCCAAAGGTTTCGTTCGTTGTCGAACCGTTAGGTGTCGCAGAGCATGTGTCTACTGGCGCTGCGATTCGTGGAGCAAGTGCTTACTGTCGAAGTTGCATACCAGGTATCACGCTCATCTCGCCTTCATATTATCTCATAACAGATAGCTGTAATGCATAATTACTACCTGCTTTTTCGGTCATTAGAACTGCTCTCTTGCGTCACCCTCATCGGCATGTTCCACTAGTATTTTATTTTTACTAATAATAATACATATTTGGTTGTTAACAGGTACATTTATTTGAGCTATTGCCCCAACTGCAGCACAATGTACATACATACAACTAACTGCAATAATTATTGGTGGAATAGTTCAAACCAACCCACGAAATAGGTATTATTTCGGCAAGAAGAGTCTTCTTACACGCTAAGCTCATGCCACTCCGAAGGGAAAACTTGTATATATACATATTCATGAGTTTGCCCGCTAGTAACCCTTTTAGGACCGCTGTCCCGTTTTGGGGGCAAACTACTTGAAATTTGAGCGGATTGTCCCCAAAACGGGACTGCGGTTCTAAAAGGGTTCATAGAATTGGGATTTTTCGTTTTGAGACAAAGTGATGAAAAAAACTAGAAAAACCAAAACGTACCACCGTGAATACATTTATTTGTCAAAAATTAAATACAAAAACAAAAAATCAGTCAAAATGTTAAATAAATACAAAAACGAAAAATCAGTCAAAATGTCAAATTAAATACAAAAACGAAAAATCAGTCAAAATGTCAAATAAATACAAGAACGAAAAACTTGGCTCGGAAATCGGGATTATCTGTCCCTCATCGTGACATCTTGACTTTGTATTACATTTGGGAAAAATAAACACCCTATATATCTTGACAGACAACGAATTTGGCCATACATAGTGTTATGAGGCTTAGATTGGGCAGGCGGTTGGTTAGCCTTTTACCTTCTGCCCAACGGACTAAGACCTTCACAAATGGCGTCGACGGCAGGACATGGGTCGTTGGTCGTGAGTTCGAATCTCACGTCCACCATGAAGTGAGTTTCCTCATGTCTATGTATGTCAAGAATCTGGAAAACGCTTCTGGATCCCCCGAAATTGGAACCGCGTTTGGTGGCGCGTCGACCCGTATAAAATCCGGTCCGTTCCTGGGGGGGAGAGTGTTATGAGGTTTAGATTGGGTAGGCGATTGGTTAACCTTTTACCTTTAGCCCAACGGTCCACGTGTGTGACGAGATTTGTTCCATACGGCTTTTTTTCTCGACGACACCAACTCGGATTTTGAAACTTATTAAGGGGGTCTGCAAGACTTTAAGTGCGCTGTAAGGCCACTTCTTATTATTATGCAGTCCGAAACTAGGATTGAAAAAGCCGGTAACCCACCCGGTTATTTTTCCGACTTGATTGTGAATAATAGCTACCCTTCTTATCGTCCGTTGGATCGAATATACAGTTTTTGTGTTTTTTCTGGAGAGGTTTGATGTAAGAGAGTGGCTTTCAATAGATAGACTATCACTGTAATACAGCAGTAGTAGTAGCTCCAAGAAAAAAAGGTACGTAGGGCAGACGGAAGTCGGTTCGAAACTGCTTCGCGGTAATAATGCTTGTCGGGTCAGAGAGCTGGTCTTCGTTTTCCAGCTTCGTTCTGCGCCCAACCAACGTGCATGCTGATGCCTCGCTTGTTCCTCGAGCAGCGTGGGGTAAGCTTCACACGCGGGGTGTTCTCCCATCTCGTCCTCGAGGCCATCGCGGCGCTGGATTTCTTAGAGAGTCGCCAAAGCTACAGCCAGCGCAGCAGTTAGTTAGCAAAAGGTCATCGATAACGCCACTGCGACCATCGGGTGCTGTCACGTACGTGCTGCTGACCGGCGTAGATAAGGATGAATATGTCACGGTGACCCGCGCCGAGCAGCAGCAAAAGTGACAGCAGCCAAGCCAGCGTCGCCGATGCTGTGGTGTGGGGTCGTGTCGTATGTCATGTTGTTGAGTGGATGTGTAATAATACTGGTACGAGTAGCGGCAGGGCTTTCTAACATTTTCGATTCATTCGTGCATCCGAGTGGCGAGTTGGAACGAAAATCTCAGTTTTTTCGACTGTCTGGTCCGGTTGGAAATCCTAGTTTGAAAATCTTGGATTGATTGAAAAGAAAGGCGCTTTTTCCCACCACCTGCATGAAGAATGCCAATTTTTGTATCCGATCGGAAGCCGCCTTTTTCAATCCTAGTTTCCGACTGACTGCATAAGAAGTGGTCTGAGCTCAGAAACACGGTTGTCAAATTCGGAGCCAAGTAAGTATGTTTTCCAAATAAATGACTGTGAAACCGCCGACCGAATGGAAATCTGTTTCACGGCCGTGGCCCAGCTCGTAGTCCTGAAATTTCGAGCCGAGTGTCGAGGTCATACTGCTGCACTCTTGTAGATTGAAACGTTGAAATATATATTTTTTTTGTGTCCAACGGCCTGAGGTGAAAATGTAATGTGATTTTCCTACGAGTTAAAGCTCAACCAATTAATTAATGTGTACAATACTGCAGTTTAATAGTCCACTTACTTACTGTACGAGTAGTTTGCAAACCTCGACGCGAGTGAAAACGCAAAGGGAGTGCTCAACATCCCTCGCGATCAAAACAAAGGGGAAAACTCTCCACTTGGAACTCGCCGAAACCTTCGAAGAAAAAAACGACGTGGGTATGATGTGCTGTAGGGTACGTGCGTCGTATACATAAAAAGGTCGGTCGCCCCGGTGGGGCTAGTGGTGTACCCTTGCATGCTGCTAAGAGTTGATCCTGCTGGAGGAGTGTGAATCCCACGTGGTGGGTCAAACTTCCGAGAGCGCCTATTATTACGGGAGAACATAGTAAATAAGACCAAATATTGTTCGTAAAAATAACGAAATACATAGGTTTTGTGTGTACCGTAGGTCCTATTTAATATGGTCCCCCCTACTAGTAGCGTGGGTAGGCGCGAATTCGATGCGAGTCGACGGGGGAAGAAAGGGCTGAAGTCTTCTCGCAATAAAACGCATGACGACAAGAACCGTGGTCTGGGCAGGAGGGAAAAGAGCCCACTTTGTTACCCCTCATCTGGGTTACGACTATTGAACAGAAGGCAAAAGGAGAGAGGAAAGGGAAGGGCGAAGAGATCATAAATGGGACGGGAGTGAATGTATGTAAGCTTTGAAATATCTACAATGATGATGAGTCTCGGATATATATGTTTAACGCGGAGCAGCAGGAGCTCCTATTATTGCAATCCGTGAGCCCGGATCCTTAGGTTGGTAGCCTGTTCAAGTGTTTTGGTTCCTGTTAGGATCACGGTACGGGCGAATACCTAACCCAACCCCTAACCTTAACCCTAACGATAACCCTAACATTAACTCCTTTAGAACCGCAATCCCTTTTTGGGGGCAAACCACTCAAATTCCAAGTAGTTCGTCCCCAAAACGGGACTGCGGTCCTGAAAGGGTTAACCCCAACCCTGACCCCGAACCGCAGCGCAACAAGACCTTTTATTCACGTGCGGCCGGGAAAAATTACTCGTTGATGTAAACGTTTAACGTCAATATTGTCCAAATATATATGGGCAATAATTGTGTTACATGATAACTAATCGCTCAACAAGTAAGTACTGTAGTACCTACCTGGTACAATGTGACATGTGGCAAGTACACACTATCTACACGGAACTGCTGCTTGCTGCGGCTGTACTTCTACTGCTGTTCTGCTTGCTGGCTTGCTTCTGCACTGCCGCTCTTGCGTGTCCGCCTCCCCCGACGGCATTGGCGAGGGTTTACCCGACGAAGCCCAGGACCTCGTGCGGACGGCGCGGGGCCATGAAATAAATGACGAAATCGTCCCGTTTGTACAAACACAGAGAGAGAAATGGTATTGATTGCTTCTTCATATATATCTCATTCCCAGCACAGTTCGTCTGACTGGAATTTCCTGAGCAAAAAGTGTTTCGTCGATTCTGGCGGGTTATTTATGTGGGATATTGTCGCACGCAACTGCGCTAGTTGGGCGCATCACATTTCTTGTACAATGTGCGTACGAGGTGTTTGGTATTTGGACAAATATCTCTGATTACGTGATGAGTGCTCTCGCATCGCGTTTCCTTCAAGTGGTGAACTCTGTAACTCGGCACTTTGTGCTGGTCGTACGTGTTTTGGGGCGGCACAGCTGGTCCGTTGAATCTCATGGAATCAGTGACGCGTTCTACGATAATAGAGGTGTAGCACATTTCTGCGTTTTTGTTTCTGAACGAAGGGCCTTGTTAACCCCAAATCGTCGGAACGTCAATCTTGTTTCGAAAAATAAATGGCGTTTTTGTATACTTGGGCCTTGGGATTTTTCATCGGGAAGCAATTTGATTTCTGCTGAGGTCATTTTTCGGATGAGGTTCGCATGGGGCTCCTCAAGTGAGGAGCCTCGGAAAAATGAGGGTGAACCTCTATACCGTAGAACGCCTCCAGTGTGTTCTTCTCCCTGTCCACTCAAAACATGCTGTTTTTTCATGACCGCCTTGGCAGTAGTAGTGCTGTCGCATTTTGCCTTCCCTCTTTGCCTGCAATCTCGACCATTAGACATACTACGCAGCTTGCAAAGTTGAGTACCAGGTATCAACTAACTGCTCAATCAGTCGAACGCTTCGCACATAATCTCGGCCAGTAAGGGCATGCGCGTAGCCGCAGGCGGATTCCCCGCTTGTACCCAAGCGTTCCTTTTTCCACACTACTAATATATATTATTATTATTATTTCTCTTGCCATCCGACAATCAATGTGCAGCATGATCTTCAACATGGATCACTCATAACTTTCCCGAAAGAAGAAAACCTCGGAATATATATCGCTATGTCGCACCTATAATATCCCGGTTTACTACATACTACTGCATGCTCCTGAGCAGTGGGTACAGCGAGGAGGCCAGTCGCGGCCCATAATGTTGATGTGTACCCACATTGCGCTGATTGATACGATCTCATACACCACGCATAGATAGGTTTGGTCGCTGCAACAAACTACGTTGACGAAAATAGTACCAGGTACGTTGATTCCTCACATCATCAAAATAAACGCCCCAGTAATAACAACATGGACGGTATAAGCCAGCATTTTACCTATTATGAGTGACACACTGCTGTCTTGCACATGTATGTGCAGAGCTACCCATTGTTGGTAGTCATTATAATATACCAGGGTATATATTCATATATATATATATGTATATCCCTCGAAGTGTCATGAGGCAGTCTCGGACAACCGAGACCCCCAATCGTCGCTATTACGGAATACGAGCCTATCAAAGACGGAAGCTATCGATAGAAATATAAAACAGTAGGGCGCACACCATGTGTAGCCGTTCCGTTCCATCCACCTTCGAAAGAAAAGTGCAGGTGGGTGGGAAAAAACCATGAGGTATATTTAGGGCCCATCTTGTCGAGGACTTGACTTTGGCTTTGTTCAATTTGATGCATTAATTGTTTTTTTCTAATTTAATTTGCATCTGATTGACCGAAGAGTGAATCACCAAGCAGGCATTATTCAGGAAAAAACAGACAAATCGGAAAAATGGGAACGAAGCCTAAAATGAGAACAAAGCCGTATCTCCAGAACCATGTGGTGTATCAGAGAACCAAAATGATCCTGCGAAACCCCTTGGCCAGCCCTGTGAGAGGAGCTCGTCAGAACGGTCATGCTCCATCTCGTGCCTTCGGGTGGGCGCAAAAAGCGATATACGCTGGCTCTATTGTGATTTCTCTAGATAGATGCTGGCTACCGCGGCGATGCCGAGGACTTCCAGCCTGAGCGACAGCTCATTCGAAGGCTGCTGTACAGCCCCACAGGACTGTCAACTTTTTTTCTTGGAGTTGTACACAATTGGTTTGCTTTCTAAAAAAAACCGTCCGTTCCCATTTTTTGTTTCGTTCCTATTTTTCCGTTTTGTCTGTTAAAATTAAAAAAAACAATTAAAAATGAGTGAACAGTGTTTTTGGATCTTTTTCGTGTGAAAATGTTTATTTCAATATGGAATTTAGGGGTTGATCAGCCTTCGTGTGGCATGTGCATGGTGGATCAACACCGCCGGCGGAGTCTGGGGGGATTCTTGGCTGTTTCGGTGACCACGATTGAGGCGACAAAACGTGAACCTTAACGAGAGGTGACCGGAGCAATAGCCGCGCCCACGCCCACAGACCATAGCGCATCATACCCCGGCGGTGGCGCCTCAACACACAACCATGACGGCCGCAAGCCCAATTTTCCGGCCTGTTATATCGGCGGGCAATCACGAAAACCGCGCAAACGACGAAAACAACAGAGGATACGCTTCGAGGCCTCGGTAGCTGCATCACCGCTTGCTGTTCCGCACGTGGCGCTTCAGGACTCCCTCCGTTCACCCAAGACACCCTGAGAGTGATAGCTTCCTATCTTGAGCCACCAACAAGAAAAAGAGGTTGGCGGCGGCGTGCACGCGGCAATGCAAACCTCCGCTCTCGTCCGCGCTCGTCGCTGGTTGTCGGCTGGGCGTTGTGTGACGCGGTGCCTTACTATTAATACAAATTATTCCGTTTTTTTTTTGACAATTAATTGATACACCGTTTCCGGATAGGACACAACAAGCACGTTTTTTTCGAAATCGAATTAAACAAAATTGAAATTAAACGAAATGTTTCCATATTGTTTACCGTCAAAATTATTTTTTGTCGTGAATAGCCGCATCTTCGACTCCCCTTTCCGATTTCTGGGATGACATGGTCGTCATCCTTTGATCGTCGTGTGGTCTGCATCTACGACTATTCAGGGTGGGCTAATGTGGTGGTATCACGTACCAGTAGCCATAAAGTGGTGCAACACGTACCAGTACGAGAGCACGTGACGTGCTACTAACGGAAACGTCTACGTAGATTGTATCAGTATGATGAGGAGACAGGCAGTTACATACTACGAGTATGAGAGCATGTGACGTGCTAGCAACGGAAACGTCCATCAATAGTAGATTGTACATGTATGAAGATACATGGTTCAGGGGGCAGTCTGGCACTCGACTGCCCCTCTCTGTCGCGCTGTGTTTCTGTGCCCTAGTTGAGCCCTCCATGAGATAAGCAATAAGAAGAACTTTAACAAGAAGAAGCGTGCCCAGGCCAGCATCGACATCCCTGTGTCCTCCCTCTATGAGGCACTATGACAAATGGTTGTATCGTAGACTCTCTAGGCCTACCAACGACAGCAAAGAAAAGCAGTGTCCTGCCGTCCGCTCGTGTTCTCCAGCCCTTCCATAAAGGTGCTTGGTAGAGACACATACATGATGATTTATCTCGTGTACGAATGAAACGCCGATGACCTGGTGCCACGCATTGGTTGTCTCGCAGTTCGCCGAAACTAAGATCGATCGCCGTCGGCGTGCGTTCTTGAAAAAAATAAAACCTGCGACGATCGGTTGATGATTCGAGGAAAACATCAGCAAACTGCGTCTTTTAGGATTTTTGTTTATACGTCACCGAATACGAGTATTATTTATTTCGATATTTGTCTCCACTATTATGGGGGGGATTTTTTTGTTTCTTTTTTTAGTCCAATAACCGCACGCTCGTGCTCATCTCGTAAAAAGAAAATAGGGTATACTACCTGGCACCTGGGAGTATGTGGGTTCCCTTGTCTTCTGTTTATTTCTTCGGCGGATGAGTGATCGGTAATAACAACATTGAAAAACAACAGCTATGAGATCGACACTGAAGTGGGTGGTGGACGCTGTACATCGGGTTGTATTACAAGCGCAGCGATATGTTACTATTGGCAACCCCATGACAATAGGGGCCCCTTTCGACCGATTCTTGAAGCGTCCGATGTACGCCATATTATATACAAGAGGTATACCTACTTTCGGCATTAGCCCAAAACCAGTTCCGGGAAAAATGAGGTTGAGTTGGTTTCTACCTGTTCCTCCCTTCCACCAAACACACACAGGTTGGCGAAAACTACAAATTCCCTACTACGCGAGTTCCTAGCGACAGCTTTACCTTCCTAAACTTAGCAGTTATGTCGGATAAGAAACATGTGTGTGTTGTAGAGGGTGTGCGGTCTATTGCGTTCACATGAAACCCCTATTTTTATCCAACGACGTCACCAGCACAACAACTAGTGTCCGTGTTCAATATTTATCCCGGAGACGTGCAAGTTCTGTGGCCATCTGGTAATTTGAAGTGGGACCCAAGAAAATTACGAAGCGACGTCGAACGAACTGCGCTAACCGTCTCGCGCCTGTGCCATGTGTCACGAGTCATGTATCCGTACCACCTGCGAACGCGTCCGGTATCTCGTCGATCAGCTGGGTTACCCCTGTACTAGCCAAACACTGGAGATCTTGGGGATCCGGAAATCCAACGAGCACAAGTTTCGTAGGACTTTGATCGACTATGAACAACCAGATGCGGCGCCGAAGGTGTATCGACCATGATCAGATTGAGGCCTGGCCGCTTGACTTCTCTGCCACTATTGCGCCCTTTACAGGTATTCTAGAGCATAGGAAACCCCCCCGCACCGGGGATACTCCCCCCTGCTCCCTATTGTTCCTGCAGAGAGCTTCCCAAAGCGAATACGCGCCCTGCTGGATCGTTCAAAATCCTGGTGCAAGGCCCTGAAACATCCCCCCCCTCCTCCTGACGCATAGCTATCGTCGGTGCGAAACACACGTTCCGATCACTGCCCGGTATATAAGAGAGTGCGTCTCGCATATACCGACTTGCCTTCGTTTTCCTCGGTGCCCTAATATTTCGCCACAACACACCCCTTGCCCGACATAAAACTATCGTCGGTCAAACTTGGCATGCTGGTCACGGCCTGGAAAAAGCGCACGCCTTCCAAACATCGAGTCTCCCAAACTTCTTCGGCGCTCCGTCACTGCAACACCCCCCTGTCCGACGTGTCAATATCGGCGGTGCATAACGGGCATGCCAGTCGTGGCCCGTTGATAGCGTGCTCCTTCAAAAAAACGATCTCCTGTTCTTCCTCGTCGCCCGGTCCCTGAACTCCCGGCTTGCTTGGCGCGTAGCTATCGTCAGTACAAAACGGGTATTCCGCCTATGCCCTCGTGGTAGCATGCGCCTTCCAAACAACGGGCCCCCCGTTTTTCCCCAGCCCCCCGCCACTCCAACACCCTCCCTTTCCGCAAACATGTATATCGTCGGTACCAAGCGGGACTTATGCCACAGCCTGATAACAGCATGCGCATCCCACTTGGGCCCCCGTTCTTTGTGGGCGCCCCATTACTGTAACACCCCTCAGCCTGATGCATACATGGGTGTCGTCGGTGCAAAACAGGCATTCCATCCATGATCGCATGTTCTTCCTCGGTGTCCCGTCGCTCCTCTGCAACAACCCCCTTTCCAGGCACATAGCTATCGTCGATACAAAACGGTAATGTGTGCACGGCCCTGTAATAGCGTGTACCTTCCATGCTACGACTTCCCCGAATGAATTCCTTGAGAAACAAGAACGAGTTTCGGGATTTGAAAGCAAAAGTCTGGGGGCAAATTCCGAGGGAGTCCCACTCAACCCTACCCAGACGAACCTTTGCTTCCTCATGTGGGCATGGGGAGACCTGGAAAGTATGGGGGTTCGATCAAGTCGTGCGAGCTTTGATGTAGACAATCAAGAAGGCGAATAATAAATCCGACGACCTTACTCTCAATTTTCTATGTCGGCCGCGACGTAGAAAGTAAATTTCTTAGTATGTACTGGTGATGCACATATTTGAATAACTCGGAACATAAACGCGGTAGGCTAGCAGTGACAGGCCAGGGACGGCAGAGACGGTTGGGCGAAAGGATAATGTGGGCGGAAGTATTGCAATATCAGGAGGTACAACCTCGGCGTTGGAACAATAATAAAATGATCGGCCACCGTCCAGGGAATCTCGTGTTATTTTAGGCGGCGGATGTATACCAGATACACATTAAAGCTCGTACGGACAGGTGCCGCGGTGCATCTAAATCCGCCGACGAGGTGTTCTTCCCAGGCCACAGAGATAAAATATCAGCTTCGAATTTCGACAGATAAGCAACAAAGTGATGTCCATACTAGTGGTAAAGGAAGTCGTAACGATTCCTTTCAGTTCCTTGACGGCGTGTTGCCGTAATCATCAATCTGAATATAGGTTCCTGTCGATGTAGCACACGTCGTTCCTTCGCCTGACGCTCCCAAATAGTGCGACGCTCTACGGAGGAGCAGCGTATCATGCATGCACGGGAATTGTTTTCAACGCCCACCTTGTGATTAATTGCAAGTTAAACAATTGTGTCGATGCTCCTTGTTTCGTCAAGGAATAGGTTGCACGTCTATCGAATAGCCGCCCTTCGCGAGGGCAATTTCCGTACATGACTGCGTCATGCTGACTTTGAGGTGAAGAATAACAAGAACATTTACACGCCTAACATTGCATGTATCATACCCAGGTGTTCGGCGTCCGCAAATAAAAACGCCTTGAAATAAAGGGTCGTCGAAAATGACATATATTAGCGTAAGTTGTGATAGTAGGTATGACACACCAGTGCCTACACCACCAAACTGCATTACAAAACCCCAAGCCTTGCTGGAACATACGAGGTGGTCCTGCATGGCAGCCTAACGCTAAATTCCCGGACGACGATCCCCCTGCCGTCACTTCGACGGTCTCAAACGCGTTCAGATCGCTGCCATCGAAGACATCGGACGCCATCTCTACTTTTCCCGGTGGAGCACCGATACACTCCAAGAACGGTACCGCCGATGCTGATGAGGCCAGTAATAATTCCAATGTATATTCCGGCCACTTCTGCGCGTGTGAGCTTCTCAGGTTCGTCACAAATTGAGTCTTCAACCCCCAGCGTATGGATACATCGGCATGGTGCGGGCATTAGTTGGGTGCGCACGAAAGACACGGCGGAGCAGCGGGGGGGGGGTCGTAAACGGTTACGTCTATCTTCAGGAAGAACCACGGGCGTTATACTACTAGGGCAGTCCGTTGCGAGGCGGTCCTGCCACACTCCAGAAGCCTAGAGCATGAATAACTACCTTGCAAGCACAGCAGGAGGTCATCGTACACGGGTTTCCGAGCTGTGTGGGACCCACGATTATTTTACCCAAGAGAGATAGCCATATGTATTGTAAGTTTACCTTCGTTGCACACATTTAACGCATCCGTGTCGCCTTCAACACCGGAGCAGCACCTCGGCCCATTCGCAAAGTCTCTCGGTTGGCAGAAGGTGTACTCTACGACGGGGAAAAAAAAGAGTCAAACGAGGGTAAGGGCAACGAGAACGATGGTTGTGCGGTCCAATTGAGCGGGAAGCATACGCATAGAAACGGCATGTCAGCCCCCATACCAACCTTTCATGGCGCAGGTCACGGCACACGGTGGTCAAGCTACTAGACAGTGTTGAACTTCTTCACGCATCATTGCTGGTGGTGACTCACTTCGACCGCACGTGTGGGTATCAGGATGGCAGCACAACCCGTCCGAGCACGTGTTCCCGACGGCACACTCTTCGCCCCCTTCTTCTTCCAGTGGCAGCGTCGAACCGTCTGCCCTGGGTGGAGAGGTCGCCGACGGCGGCACCGGTGTCGGTTCGGGAGAAACGGTACTGATAAGACCAGGTTGTGAAGTCACCGGTGCCACCGAAGAGGCCGCCGATGGCGTTACCGGTGTGGGGTCGGGGGAATCGGTGGAAGTAAGTTCTGGTTGAGAAGTGGCATCGAGAACGTTTGATGGAACGGGAGTAGGGCTGTCGAGAACACTGGTGCCGCTGGTAATAGATACTGGTGCAGAAGACGGGCCCTGTAGGGGAGATGGCGCCCGACTGCGGCCATAAAATTCATCCACGGATCTATACTCCCCGTCCCAAGTGCACTCTTCCACCGAAGACGAATCACTCAGATCACCGAGGGTATTCTCCTCGCAAACAAATTGATCTACAGTGGGCGCCTCGTACACATCCTCCACGCATGGCAGCACTCCCGTATCCACGATGGCTGCCACGCACGGGCTGACGTCGTACCCGGACAACTCGGATGCCACGAGGTAGCAGTGGATGCGAGACCACAGTGATGTTTCTTCTGACATGTAAGTCGTCGTAACAGTGCCCAGGTATGGGTCGCAAATATCACACGTGCAGCCACTCGACCCGTCAACACCCCAACTCGAAGTCCATAGGGCGCCCTTGTGTAACGTCCCCGGGTATGTGACCGCGCTCACTTCGCAGCCGATCGTTGCAGGGTCACACGCCCTGCGGTTGTCCCAAACGGCTAGGTCATCATCATCAAAGGGGCTTATACCCTGCATCAAGCACCCCACGAGACAACTGTTGGTATTCACAGCGGCACTGGTCGAAATGGTTGAGGACGATGTAGAAGCGGTAGGAAACATCTCTTGCGCCATCCGGACATCCCCATCCCAAATGCACTCTTCCACCGAAGACGACTCACTCAGATCATCAAGGGTATTCTCCTCGCAATCGAATTGGCTCACAGTAGGCGCCTCGTACTCGTCGTCCACACATGGCAGCGTGCCCGTGTCCACGATGGCTGCCACGCACGGGCTGACGTCGTACCCAGATGCCTCAGATGCTGCAAGGTAGCAGTGGATGCGAGACCACAGTGATGTTTCTTCTGACATGTAAGTCGTCGTAACAGTGCCCAGGTATGGGTCGCAAATATCACACGTGCAGCCACTCGACCCGTCAACACCCCAACTCGAAGTCCATAGGGCGCCCTTGTGTAACGTCCCCGGGTATGTGACCGCGCTCACTTCGCAGCCGATCGTTGCAGGGTCACACGCCCTACGGTTGTCCCAAACGGCTAGGTCATCATCATCAAAGGGGCTTATACCCTGCATCAAGCACCCCACGAGACAACTGTTGGTATTCACAGCGGCACTGGTCGAAATGGTTGAGGACGATATAGAAGCGGTAGGAAACATCTCTTGCGCCATCCGGACATCTCCGTCCCAAATGCACTCTTCCACCGAAGACGACTCACTCAGATCATCAAGGGTATTCTCCTCGCAATCGAATTGGCTCACAGTAGGCGCCTCGTACTCGTCGTCCACACATGGCAGCGTGCCCGTGTCCACGATGGCAGCCACGCACGGGCTGACGTCGTACCCAGATGCCTCAGACGCTGCAAGGTAGCAGTGGATGCGAGACCACAGTGATGTTTCTTCTGACATGTAAGTCGTCGTAACAGTGCCCAGGTATGGGTCGCAAATATCACACGTGCAGCCACTCGACCCATCAGCACCCAAACTCGAAGTCCATAGGGCGCCCTGGAAAAACCTCCCGGGATACATGACCGCGCTCACTTCGCAGCCGACAGTTGTAGAATCGCATGCGCTACGGTCGTCCCATACAGCTAGGTTCTCGTCATCGAACGGGCTTATACCCTGTACCAAGCACCCCACCAGACACTCCGAGGCTCCTACGCCATGTAGATGTCCGAAGAGCAGCAACCATCTTGATGCGAGCATGTACCTGGGCATGGGGGTCGTGAGCCACGAGGGATGTTGGATACGAAGTAAAGGTACTTGAAAAAAGCGCAGGGTCGTGCAGGCACGGCAGCCGCAATCCCAGCATTGACTGGAAGGCCTTGCGCTTGCAAAATATAGTTTTTAATGCATCGTACGGATGCCTGAATAACTTGAGCTAGACAGTGTGAAGAGGAACACGACAACTTGGGGTGACGGTGAAATAAGCCATTTGGTAAGATTATTTAGTTAGTGAGTATGGATTTACGGTTTTTGCCAAAAGAGGGACGCAACATAGTGGATGGAATACACTGTGACCCTCATTTTGATACTGTGGGTTGGCTATGGCGTGAACTGGGATGATTCGTTACACATGGTACCTGGTACTCGTCTGGTGCGGGAAAAGCAGGGGAAATGGTTTTGGTTGAGTAGGCTGCTACTGCAGCAACGGTAGCACTGTGATCTTGTGCCGTACTTGAAATCCTGGCGCTTCATCTGCAAACGAAAATAATGATAAATATGCAACGATATCGAAGCGAGCGATTTATCGAAGTAGCTCGTGAGTTGCATTGTTGGGTGCTTTATTCCGTGCGGTTTGTATAGCTTCATCGCCGGGTATTTTTTGTAGGTTTCACGCTCTACCGGAAGCGAGGCCACGTGGCATCTAGGCAACACTCTTCATGGTCAAGGTGTCACCAGGATGTGGTGCTGACACGGTGCGTCATGGCGTCAGCCAACGACGCTTTGCTCTGCTTGCTCTTCTATTCGGAGCTGCAGATATCTCGAACTGTGCGCTCTCGTGCATAAACCACCATACGCTTTATCCACCTCTCATCATTTTTCCTCGGTTAATCCACCACCCAAATGCCTTTGAAGCATGGCCCCAAAAACAACTCATTTTTGTGTCTGGTGGAGCTAACGCCGGTAGAGACGAGCCCCCGGCAGGCCGCCTCCAGCGGTACCCTCCGGGGGTGCCTCCGGTGGGCCCCCTTCACCAGCCGGGGGTGGCGGCCATAGCCGCGACCGATCCCGGCTTCGATCAAAGAGTGCCCTGTTCGGGTCCAGTACAGCAGTACTCTACATACGTACTGCACTACTGTAGCTGGGGCTACCAGGGGCCAGCCCCAATAATTCATGTTGTTTTGCCCCGGCCTCTGGTTACTTTGCAGCATATATATAGGCTATAATATTATATTATAGAGAGTAGATATTCGAGGGAGGCCGATCCAGCGTAGTTTTCCCTTGCCTTATTTGTGCTGGCCCTCCATAGTGTGAACAATTCATTGCTGATTTTGGCTTGAATAGAGTAGTTTCGAGTTGACCGTGAAGGAACAACCACGCAAGTATTGGAGGAGTGTTTCCCTCCATGCGGCGTACGGGAGATCATCACGGGTCCTGCGTGGTGAAATGGAGTTGTGTCGCTCGACATCGAAGAGGGGAAGATTTGATGAAATGCCAAACTTGTAACAACACAAACTCACAAACTACAGTAACAAGTTAGCCGGCAGGCGGCGACGCGTGTCTGACCCACAAGCCACAGCAGCGATCAACAGTCAGCCGCGAAATCGAGCGCCAACTTCCATGTACAGCATAGTGTGTGAGAGCAGTACGACGCTCAAAACCTCCGTCGGCGGCGGCGGCGGTGGCGGCGGCCAGGCAAGGTGAAATCGCTGGCGGCGTGGCGTGCGGTTGCTGTTTTTGCTACTTTTGTGAGGGGGAAGGGCTGCAGCAAGGAGCAAAATGTTGTACGCGACACGACGACAGTTCGAGAGACATGCAGCTCCTCCTGGAGATGAGCGGAAGAAATCAATGATGCAATATAACAAGGGACAAGAACAAACTTCACACCTGGTATATGCGACTCGGTTGGCGAGAAGACCTTCCCTCCGTCCTGACATCGGGTGACGGCTACGCGCGAAATAAAGTGATCATGCTCCGGGGCTGCCGAGACTTCGTGCTCAAAGAAAGCCTCTTCGTTTGAGAACCCCGTGACTTGATTGAGTATGAGCGTATCAACGTAAGAATTATTTTTAGCAAAAACATCACTGCCTCTCGACTACAAAACTGTGAAACGCCCCGCTCCCTTGAGCAAGCCTTCATGTCTTGTTAACAGTAAGAAAAGTACCTACATCCCACCACATATCACAACAGGTCCCAGCATCCAGCCTCACCAACTCATACTGGCCTACCGGTGGGTTGGTATTGTCATAGCGCGAACGAACATGGCGAACAAGGGTAGGCCTTACCCGGCGCATATTAGAGCGAACGCGATTATCCGGAATACCAGAAAATGCCGAGGCAACTCCGGTTTGTACTTTCACCGGTAATTCAAATTCTGGATTACCGAGAAATACCGGCAGAAAGTGTCCGAATACTTCGTATTCGGATTTCTAGGATATATCTGGAAATACCGTGGAAATACCGTACTAACCGTTTTCGAGTGACGGATTTTCTAGACAAATCGATCGTACTTGTCGGTATCCAACACCGACAGTAGGTAATAATTGGTTTAATGTATATAGCTGACCCCGGTAGTCGGGTGCGATCAACGCTTCTCGGCGAACCCATGGAGGACATACCATAGGACGTGACGCCCCATTGGGCATGCCATGGGACGTCCCATGGTACTTTTAATTCCCCATTGGGCACCCCATGGCAAAATGGACCACCCATGGGGCGTCCCATGGGACGACCTATGGGATATCCCGTGGGACGATCTATTTGATGACCCATGGGGTATCCCATGGGGTGACCTATGGGACCCGCGTGGGATTATCCGTTTTGGACATCTCGTAGGATTTCTCAAGGGATATCCCAAGAGTATTACCATGGGACGTCCCATGGGTTGGCTATTTTCCCATGGGATGTCCGACATTTCATCGCATGGCAGAATCATGGGACTACCCATGGGGGGTCCCATGGAAAGATATGCTGCCCGCCGGACATCCCATGGACGACCCATGGAATGAGTTGCCACAGGGTCTGAGGGTTGGGGCTAGAGTTACCTAGGGCCGTATGCAGTCCTACGGGCTACGCCATGGGACGTCCTATGTGATACGCATGGAACATCACATGGGAAGATCTGTGGGTCGTCTCATGGGATGACCCATGACGCCCCCTCCGAAACTCACTGGATGTCCCATAGGTCATCCCAAGGGCCATGCAATTAGCGATGGGATGTACATCATGGGATGTACATCCCATGGGACATGCCATGGGATTGGCACGGTTGCCAATGAGACGATCGATGAGACGACATATTGACTATAAAATCCCACTGGAAGTCCATAAACCCATCCGTGGGATTATAACGCCCGTGGGATGCCCCATGGGACAACCCACGGGGCGTCCCATGGGTTGTCTAATGGGAACAAACATGTCGGGCATATGGGGCGTCCTGCGGGACGTCACACAGGAATCTCAAAAGTGTACATCCATCATGGGGCGTCCTGCGGGACGTCACACAGGAATCTCAAAAGTGTACATCCATCCGTGGTCTGGTAGTGCCAACCACGATATATTGTGCCTCGGAGGCGGAAACTATTAAAATCACAGTAACTCAAGTCATTCATTAAAGAAATCCAGCCATCCATACCCTTTTTTACATTGCGCACGCTACATACAGACACTATAGTAGTAGTGATACGACCGCTGCTGCATAATGATACCCAATCACCCACATTCACCTATACTTATATAACCCACCCAACTCATCTACCCCACCGACACACCCACCCACCCACCACCCACCCACTACAACCCACCTACTAACCCACTCAAGATGTAGCGGAGTACAGCAGTCCGTACCCCTACCCACACCCGCACACCCACGTACTCACGTACCGGTACTTCTTGCTAAAGAAGTATATTTAGTGTTTCAGTGTGCAAAGCCATCGCATGGGTGCTTCATTCACTCGTGCCGGGTACCGTATGGCCTTTTGTGATAGTCTGTGGAATCCGATTGTCATGGAAAGATTATTACATATTCATACCAGCAATAATATGTATTTAATGCTTCGAAGTGCATACATGCTCCTATGATTATACCTCGAAGTATACCTGGTATACGGTAGCATCCGCTGTAGTCAGCAGCCACGAGTTGGTTAGTGGTGGGAACGGGGGTACTCTTCTATATTATAGTTGAGAGGATATACCCGCGGCCATGTTAGTTCAGTTTTGCACATTGGTTTTATCTTGTGTGCGCTTTTTCCGTCTCGTGTATTTCGAGGCAGCCGAATTTTCGATTTTTTTTGTTTTTCGGATCTTCCTATTAATAGGGCTCCAGCACCTTTGTGTGACCACGGACTCCTTCGTCAGAGAGTTAATGTGAGAACAACAACAACAACAACAATTGACAGCACCGACAACAAAACTTACAAAGGCGAAATCGAACTGAGACGAAATTTCGGAACATCCTTTTTTCTTTTTTCCATCTCCCCTCGTCATGCTGTGGTCCTTGTAGCCCTGCTCTCCAATAAAATATATACGCATATATATAGCTATATATATATTAACTGGTTGTGCTCGATGTGAAGATATGGCCGAGGTAAGGGTAAGGGTAAGGGACGCAGGTGTATCTGGCAGATGGGAAGCAGTGCTTCGCTTCTTCTGATATAGATCTTCTTTATTGATGACTAGAGCTTAGGAGGTGCTCTGGTAGAGAAGTGAGAGGTAGGGGGGGTGGGACTCGACGCTCAGATATACTCGTCCCTCCCCACGCTACAAACTCTCCTAAATTCATCTTATCTAACGTACTCCTAAATAACTTTCCTGTGGCTACCGAACGTTCCTCTGCAAATATATATAAGAACCTCTCACTTTACGATCCTATCTGCGTTAAGGAACATTACTCTTGTCTAACGGCCTATCCCCTTAGAGAACATTCCTAAAAGACGGTTACTCTCAACTACCGGAATATCCACCGGGTTAATCCATTCTTTGGGTTATTCTCGTATTCCTCAGGCTACGAAACTGTCGGCTATAGTGTCTGTATCTATAGCCCATAAGCACTCCACTCATATCACATCGGTATGTTGACGTCGGCGGGACGGGTTGCAAAAACTATACCAGGTATATTATGAAGAACACAACACAACACGTACGGAATAGTACCAAAATAATACCAGGTATTCCAGGGAATTGCAATGTTGTAATAACTTTAATTAGACACCTCTATTGATAATAAACAATGGAGCTTGGATGCAGCTCAGGATTTGAGGATAGAACGTAATGAGAAGGAAGGAGCAAATACAGCAAATAGAGTAGACAAGCCGAAAGTTGGCACGGAAGGCAGGTAGACTGGGTGCATGGGTTTCCTTTTGTTTCCGAGGATCTCTTCTTTCGGGAAAGTTATGAGTGATCCATGTTGAAGATCATGCTGCACATTGTCGGATGGCAAGAGAAATAAAACAATTAACAGCCATGGGACCAAGGATTCCGTCGACACCACGAGCACGAGTAGTCTTTCTAAGCCGCGTGTGGTGTGTGGAGTACAAATACTTCGCTTGCGCGAGCAAAAAGACGTGTGGTAAAGTTCGGTGGCACACGACGTTGTATTGCCTACTCCCCTTATTGCATTGCCTGTCTATTCCAATGTACAGCTGTTGTATTATCACGGGGGACCATAGTAAATAGGACCTACGGTTTAGACAAAAACCTACATGCTTACCTTTTACTACTGACAATATTTGGTCCTATTTACTATGGTCCCCCGTAACAATAGTAGTACGTAGTGCTGTTCGTACAGCAGTATCTCTCAGAGTCGAACGTTTGACCCCTTTATATAGAGCTTCTCAGGACAAAATCTGAAAGCGTTGAGACGACGGTACGCAGATGTGGGCTCTTTTTTGCGGGCTTTGTGACACGCATGGGAGAGGAGCGTCTGCCGAAGAGGGTGATGTTCGGGGAGATGATTGGGGGTAAGGGTTACTCCGGAGGACAGGAGTGGGACTGGATGAGGTACCTTGAGGAGGACCTCAAGGAGTTCGGCATCAAGCTCGAAGGGTGGCGCGAGGCAGCACGGAAAGCCGGCAGATGGTTCCGACGGGTCGAGGAAGGGGCGGAGGCCTTCATGCAGAAATGGCTTACGGATGAGAAGGAGGCATCGGCAGAACGGCATAGAATAGCTGCAACAACGACCACAGCCGTTGACGCCAACGCGAGTGTGCAGAATGGCAGGGAAGAGGGGGGGGGGGAAAGGGGGACGAGGGGGAATGGGAATGGGGGGCGGGGGGGGAGGCGGTCTGCCCAACAGACTGAAGCCTGGTTATGGCCATCATCGTCAAGTTGCACTCCCTTCTTTGGGACCCAAGTAACTAGCATGGTGCCCTCTGGGCAACTTTGCGTGCCTGTATGCTCCAGTGCCTGCCTGTCGTATTTTCTTCCCCCCCCGCCCGTGATTATCGCTTTTTTGTCTCTTCTTTTTTCTTTTTTTTTCTTTTTTCTTTCATTCCCGTTTGTACCTCTTTGTGTCTTTGTTAGTATGGTCCGTTTTGCCTTTTTTGCCTTTTTTTGCGTTTTGCTATCTGCTTCTGTTTTTGTTTTGTTTTGTTTTTTTTGCTTAGCTTCATCTTCTTTTTTAGGTTTTTGTCTGCTATTAATAGTCTCTTTTTTTGCTTCCCTGGTGTCCGCAGTGGTGGAGTGCGTATGCTTGTTTTTTGTTTTTGCCTCTGTTTTACTTGAGGTATTTCTTCCACTACTCCAGAGTTATTGGAGCCTGTCCTGCGACCACGGACTGCATTGTATTGTGAGTTAATGTGAGAACAACAACAAAAAACAATAGAGTGGGTCGGAGGTACCGGGTACCTAATTATCTTGGATGAAGAATCAGCGTGTGCTGGGCAATGGATGTGGGGGGGTTGTTTGTTGTTGTTGTTCTCACATTAACTCTCTGACGAAGGAGTCCGTGGTCACACAAAAGGTGCTGGAGCCCTAGGAAAATCCGAAAAACGAAAAAAAAAAACGAAAATTCGGCTGCCTCAAATTACACGAGACGAAGAAAGCGCACACGAGCTAAAACCAATGTGCAAACTGAACTAACATGGCCACGGGTATATCCTCTCAACTATAACATAGAAGAGTACCCCCGTTCCCACCACTGACCAACTCGTGGCTGCTGACTACAGCGGATGCTGTCTGAAGTGCTGTCTGCACCATACGAAACGCACGGTAGTCGTGAAAACGAAAGAAGAACACACCTGCCTGCTATCTGAGTGCTGTCAGAGTGAAGACTCGCGGATATGCAGTGAAAAAAGGAGCAATCGAACCTTACTACCACACGAATATCAACGATCGCTATCTCTTCCTGGATTGTCTGACACAAAAAGGTGCAGCACAGTTATGATACCACGTCCCTGATAATTGCGTAGGTTATTCCCCATGAAGGGTATACAACTCGTTAAACTACAAAGACCAGAGACGACGTTAATAACAAGTACCGGTAGATACTATTCTGCCTCGTGAAAAACAATACCAGGAAAAAACAAACTATGACCGCTTCTCTCGTGATGATGGTGTGCGCGCAGATCATGGGTCTCCGTGCACCGTCTTCCTGCCGCTCTTCATGGCCGCCTCATCGCCTTGGCCCAATCCACCCGCTCCTTTGCGCGTGCACTCGTTGCCATTCCCTTCCAGTCGATTTATTTTCTCCGTCATCCTGAAAAACAAATCCTCCTCGCACTTGTGGTTCTGATCTGAAAAATAAAAATTCTCGCGCAGGGGGAGGTCGATCCGTCTCTTCCCCGCACGTCGACGCTCAGTCTCTCCTTCCCTCGTCGTCGAATCCAGCCTCCTACCGGCGCAATAGACTGCCGTAGTGTGGCCTGTGGTGGCGCCTGCCTCCGCGCACGGACACCCCGATTGGGCATTGCTGCTCTGCCGCAGCTGCCTAAAAAAGACGCGCGAATCGTAGGTCTCCGTGCCTGACGCACCACGTACGACCCAAATCTACTGCCGCCTCAGCCTCGCGGCCACAGGCAGCAGCAAGAAGGTATCACTCCTTGAGGGTGAGTCCGGCCTTACACCCGCCAGAAAGACCTACCCCACTCGCTATTAGCCTGATAGGGCATGACTCGCAGCATTCCTTGCCGAGGTAGCGAGGGGAACGGAAGTATGTATCTATACGCCATGCGTCCTACTCCGCATCTACATTCCACCGCCACGCTATCTCCAAGAGACTAGGCGAGACGGGCATAGCACGTTCACAGTAGCTGGATATACGATTTTTTGCTCTGGAGCAGACGGCAGCAAATACGAGAGGAAGGACACCCATGGTGTAGGACTAGCTGTCAGGGAGTCTATTGTGGCAGGTGTGGGCAAGGATGGTCTGGAGGTGGAGTGCGTTAGTGCCAGACTGATGAAAGTTCGCATTCAACTTGAGGGCGAATCAAATGCTGTTTCTTTTGTTGTCGGCTATGCGCCGATACTGGATGCACCAGTTCGCGAGAAAGATCACTTCTGGAACGAACTGAACAAAGTCGTCTCGGGGGTCCCAAGTGGGGATCACCTACTTGTGCTCTTGGATGCAAATGCTCGCACCGGCAAGCGAGAGAGCGGATGTGCCGGCAGTAAGGTGATGGGTAAATACGGGCGCGATGAATTGAACAACAACGGAGAGCGACTACTCCTCCTCGCAGATGACAACAGGCTTGGCGCTCCTCAACGCGTTCTTTGTCACACCTACTCGCGGAGTGTCGTACACTTTCCAATCTCCAAACTCCGGGAAGGGTCAGTGTAGGCTAGACTACATCCTTACCCGGCAAGTTGATCGACGCCTGGTCCGCAACATGACAGTACGGAAACCCCCAGAGGATCGGCATGAATCTGACCACAACCTCGTGGTCTGCAATATTCGCCTCTTGGGTCGGTTCGCGCCGAATCGGAGGGTAAAAGCAGGCAGCGGAAAACGAGGTATTGATCTACAACGGTTGATGGCAGACCCCGGTCTCCGAGCGGACCTCAATAGGGAGATAACCAAACTTACCCCCCCACCGCCTGGTACAATTGGGAGTGTCGATGATAAGGCAACTGCTCTAGTGGAGACCGTGCTGTCGACTGCTGCTAAACTAGCACCTCATACCAGTCGAAACCAAGGGCCGCTGGGCTGGTGTACGCCCGAAGAGGTAAAAGCAGAGGTGCACTCACGATGGCAGGAGAAGGAAAATGCGAGGACGCAACTACGTGCTAACCCGGAAGACAAAACTCTGCGAAAAGCTGTGAAGATTGCCACTAAACAGCTCAAACGTGCGAGGACGGACGGAGTGCAGAAGTTCTTCGAGGAATACGTCCGTCAACTCGAAAGGCGTATCCAAGAAGGCGATCAGTTTGGGTTCTACAAGCACCTTAAGGGGATGAATGTGGAAGGAAAGAGGACTTTCCATTCGCAGTACATCAGGGACGAGGAAGGTAGATTACTACGAGACATAGGCCTCATCCGGGAACGATGGGTACGGTGGTTCCATAAGCTGCTAAACACCAAGTCATCGACACTCGACCCGACTATCGTCGATGAGCTCAAGGTCTGGCCCTCGTGCAGTCCGCTGGACGACGCCCCGTCTAGATACGAGGTGGAAGACGCGATCAGGGCGATGGCGAACCGCAAGGCGGTTGGGCCTGATGGTCTCCCAGCTGAACTTCTGAAGGTCCTGGCCGACGAGGGAGACTCGGACACCTTGGGAAGCTTCTACGAGATTATCGTCGCTGTGTGGAGGGGAGGGGTCGTGCCGCAGCAATGGAAGGATGCAACGATTCAGGTGCTGCACAAGAAGAAAGACAGGACGGAGTATGGTAACTATCGTAGCATTTCCCTTGTCGCGCATGCCGGCAAAGTACTCCTCAAAGTCATCGCGCGCCGACTCAGCGACTACTGCGAACGGGAAGGCATCCTGCCAGAGAAGCAGTTTGGCTTCAGGCCCGAACGATCGACGGTCGACATGATGTTCGTGGTGCGACGCTTGCAGGAATTGGCAAGGAAGAAGGACACTCCGCTGTTCATGTGCTTTGTCGACCTTACCAAAGCCTATGACTCCGTCGACCGAACCCTCCTGTGGGCTGTCTTGGCTCGCTTTGGCGTGCCACCTAGAATGCTCACCGTTATCCGCCAATTCCACGACGGCATGCGAGCGTGCGTGCGGCTGGATGACGGCGAGTGCTCAGATATGTTCGACGTGAAACAGAGCCTACGGCAAGGGTGTGTGCTCGCGCCATTGTAGTTCAACATGTTCTTTACAGCGGTGCTGCGTGTGGCGGAGAAACGTTTCGCTGCTGATAAAGC
Source organism: Nereocystis luetkeana (assembly GCA_031213475.1). Lineage (NCBI taxonomy): Eukaryota > Phaeophyceae > Laminariales > Laminariaceae > Nereocystis > Nereocystis luetkeana. The sequence goes on along the minus strand of JARUPZ010000011.1, from coordinate 8,190,199 downwards.
CATCACGGTCAGCTTGGTGCAACTCCAACGAAAGCAGGAGAAGAAGAAAAAGAAGAGGGGGAAGGCACGGGTCGGGCACGCCGACGGAGAGGGGAATGATAAAGAGGCCCAGACACTGTGGGCTATGCTCTATGCTGACGATGCAGGCATAGTATCAAGATCACCCAACGGCCTGGAGAGGATGATGACGGTGATCGTGTCTGCATGTGCCGCTTTCGGCCTGACGGTCTCGGAGGCCAAGACGGAGATAATGTGTCTGCAAACGAAAGATGGGGGGAACGTGCCGTTCCCCGTCACCGCCGCCGGCCAAGTGTACAAAAAAACGACCGAGTTTGTGTATCTGGGCGCGGCTATCAGCGCAGATTGGACGGGCAGAAGTGTTGAGGTAACGCGTCGACTCCAGAGGGCATGGGCATGCTTCGGACGGTATAAGATGGAAATTTATGACTGCCCGGGTGTGCGCCTACGCCTGAAGGAGCGAATGCTGAGAGCCGAGGTGATCGAAACGTTGCTCTACGGTTGCGTTACTTGGATCCCAAGCAAGACTGATTACGGTAGGCTACGGGAGGTCCACCACAAGATGCTCCTCCGATGCATCGGCTGGCGAAAACGAAAGCGCGAAGACCACATTCTATCCTATGCTAGCGCGCTTCTCAGGACAAAATCTGAAAGCGTTGAGACGACGGTACGCAGACGTAGGCTCTTGTTTGCGGGCTTTGTGACACGCATGGGAGAGGAGCGTCTGCCGAAGAGGGTGATGTTCGGGGAGATGGCTGGGGGTAAGGGTTACTCCGGAGGACAGGAGTGGGACTGGATGAGGTACCTTGAGGAGGACCTCAAGGAGTTCGGCATCGAGCTCAAAGGGTGGCGCGAGGCAGCACAGAAAGTCGGCAGATGGTTCCGACGGGTCGAGGAAGGGGCGGAGGCCTTCATGCGGAAACGGCATACGGATGAGAAGGAGGCATCGGCAGAATGGCATAGAATAGCTGCAACAACGACCACAGCCGTTGACGCCAACGCGAGTGTGCAGAATGGCAGGGAAGAGGGGGGGGGCGAAAGGGGGACGAGGGGGAATGGGAATGGGGGGCGGGGGGGGGGGGAGGCGGTCTGCCCAACAGACTGAAGCCTGGTTATGGCCATCATCGTCATGATGCGCTCCCTTCTTTGGGACCCAAGTAACTAGCATGGTGCCATCTGGGCAACTTTGCGTGTCTGTATGCTCCAGTGCCTGCCTGTCGTATTTTCTTTCCCCCCCGCCCGTGATTATCGCTTTTTTGTCTCTTCTGTTTTTTTCTTTTTTCTTTCATTCCCGTTATTACCTCTTTGTGTCTTTGTTAGTATGGTCCGTTTTGCCTTTTTTTGCCTTTTTTTGCGTTTTGCTGTCTGCTTCTGTTTTTGTTTTGTTTTTGTTTTTTTGCTTCGCTTCATCTTCTTTTTTAGGTTTTTGTCTGCTATTAATAGTCTCCTTTTTGCTTCCCTGGTGTCCGCAGTGGTGGAGTGCGTATGCTTGTTTTTTGTTTTTGCCTCTGTTTTACTTGAGGTATTTCTTCCACTCCAGAGTTATTGGAGCCTGTCCTGCGACCACGGACTGCATTGTATTGTGAGTTAATGTGAGAACAACAACAACAACAAATGGGAAGGAGTCCTCCCTCCTCCTCCCTTCTCCCCCTGGCGGCCTGGCGGTCTCGCAGGGCGAGCTTATATCGGTGCACTCTGCTCGAGATCGCGACCTGGGGAGTCACCGGTATGACCTGGAAAAGGTGCTCCTTACAAACCCCTTTTCTTGCTAAAGATCCCCCGTCCGTTCCTCCAACGATGCTCGCCGCCAGCAGGTCGATGAAATCGCTACCTCCCTTCCCTGGGCGTCCAAAGCTTTCCACCGCGAGGGTGACAAGTTTATGGCTGCGCTCGTCGAAGGACACTTGTCCTGCACGAGCGTGGTGGTTGCGCTTTCGCTGTAGAAGTGAAGGCTGCTATTAATACGTTGCTGTATGTACAGAATCTGATGTAGAGTGCTTCAAAGAGCCGGCGTCCCCGGTGGCTTGGTAGGAGATCCGCGTGCCTATCAAGATTAATCTCGTGGGTTCAAGTCTCACCGAGTGCATGCTCGTGGCTTTTTCTTGCAAAATACTCCGAGTAAAAATAAATTGATTAGCGGAAAGCGCGAGAGCGTGAGTTATTTAGCTGGTATATTCGATGAAAATCGACGAGCAGTGGGAATGCTAAACCCTATACGCGACAAAAATTAAAGGCACGTAACGGGGGGGAGAAGGGTGGACACCTGTGACCACTGCTTGTCCAGAAGCTCGTTGAGGGTAAAACCTCCCACGAGTAAGGCTGGAAAGTAAAAGTGATGATGTTGAAAAAAAAAAAAGAGTATCTGGTATACCTGATACACTACGGGTCGGTGCGTTTATTGTTGAGTACTACATACCAGGTCTTCTGTTTTTTTTTGTTTTTTTCTTCTTTTTTTTCATTTCAGATTTTTTGTTTCTTTGGTTATATTGCATGTTTGCTCTTATTTTTTCGGTCATCCTCTTGCTTGTCATGTTGTTGTGTTGTTGTGTTCTCGTACCCGGTACGCTGACACTTCACTTACTTGCTTGGCACTTGAATTTATGATTTAGTTTTATTTTTGGTATTCCTCTGTCTCACAGTCTGTGACTACAGAATCAGTATCTCTCTAGGATTGGGAATCAGGACGGACGCTGGGTGTATGTACTGATGAAGCTGGTAGAAAGGGCGATTTAATGTGAAGACAACAACAACAACAACAACGACAACAACAACACCGTAGCTAGCTACCAGGTATACTGCACAACAGTATGAAGCAGTATCACGAAGGGACGGTGTTTTGATTGCATGTGTGCTACAAAACCAGCAGTTAGATATTATTGTACGAGCTAGGCCAGCCAGAAAACTAAGAAGAAAGCTTCCTGAAGTCTCGCATCTCGTGAACCACTGCACGTTAGGCTGCAAAAACTTGGAATCGCTATCTGCAACCTTGACACACCACTACTAGTAGTATGCTGTTTGTCGAAAAAAACGATAAATGTGAACAATTCCAACTTTTTCCCCCCCCACTCGATTTCGCCGAGATGTTCGCGCGAAAACTCAAAAACGCCAATTATTTTACACCAAATTCGTAAATAAATTGCCGTTTTCGATCAAAAAATTATTTACAGCAGCAGCAGCAGCAGTAGTATTGAGGACAGGGCTGGAGGCATGAGGAGAGAAGACAGCATTCAAACATACATACATACATACATACATACATACATACATACATACATACATACATACATACATACATACATACATACATACATACATACATACATACATACATACATACATACATACATACATACATACATACATACATACATACATACATACATACATACATACATACATACATACATACATACATACATACATACATACATACATACATACATACATACATACATACATACATACATACATACATACATACATACATACATACATACATACATACATACATACATACATACATACATACATACATACATACATACATACATACATACATACATACATACATACATACATACATACATACATACATACATACATACATACATACATACATACATACATACATACATACATACATACATACATACATACATACATACATACATACATACATACATACATACATACATACATACATACATACATACATACATACATACATACATACATACATACATACATACATACATACATACATACATACATACATACATACATACATACATACATACATACATACATACATACATACATACATACATACATACATACATACATACATACATACATACATACATACATACATACATACATACATACATACATACATACATACATACATACATACATACATACATACATACATACATACATACATACATACATACATACATACATACATACATACATACATACATACATACATACATACATACATACATACATACATACATACATACATACATACATACATACATACATACATACATACATACATACATACATACATACATACATACATACATACATACATACATACATACATACATACATACATACATACATACATACATACATACATACATACATACATACATACATACATACATACATACATACATACATACATACATACATACATACATACATACATACATACATACATACATACATACATACATACATACATACATATATACATACATACATACATACATACATACATACATACATACATACGCGCATCAGTTACGGACCAGCTTTGTAACCAGTCACAGCTCGGCCGTGGATTGTCGTTCGTGCCGCGACGCTTCTTTGGGGATATTGGCGGGGGGCGGGTGGGGGGGGGGGCTTGTCCTTGTTAAGAAATAGGCAGTATCTACGTACTGTAGCCTATTGCTTGATTGAGTCAATGCTTCGGTCGCCCCGGTGGTTCAAGTGGTTAACCTCGAATTCTACTTGTTTGAGTCCTGGGTTCGAGCCCTAGGAGGGTCGGACTTTGACTTTATTTGCAAAAAAATAAAAAAGGGATTCAATTGTTGAGAGCGCCTTGCAGCGTGGGTAGGCACAATTCGATGCGAGTCGACGAGGGAAGAAAAGGCTGAAATCTTCTCGCGATAAAAAATGAAGGCACGTACCGTAGCGGGAAGGGGGGAGAAGAGCCTGCCATGTGACCCCGGATCTGAGTTACGAGTTGGAAGGAGAGAGAGAAGAAGATGTGCGAAGATAATGAATGGGATGGAAAAAAAAAAAAAAAAAAAAAAAAAAAAGTTGCGGTTCAACTAATTACACCGCAGTATTATGGGTAACGGGATATTTAGATGACCTGTCTATTCAGCAGTTCTTTGTCATCGACGAGTTGCAGCCACAAGCCGTGGTCGATAGACGTTGCTGTAAGAGGCCATCAAGATTGAGGGCCTGGAGTGTTTGCACACACGCCACGTTTTATCTCGTCGCACCGCATCTCTGAACTTACCACAGTTCATCGTCCTAACTAAGCCTTTACTGCTCTGAAGCGGTCTTTCTACAAGACTTAAGAGGTATCCTACATCCTCGACACACAGCGTGTCTGCTCGGCCAGTTGAAAGACTGACAGCGCCAATTTTTGCAGCCTACTGTAGAAATACGATTTAATGTGAAGACAACAACAACAACAACAACAACAACAACAACAACAACAACAACAACAACAACAACAACAACAACAACAACACTGTGCAGGGATATCATCGAATATTCTCAACAGTCTCTTGCGTGGCAGGTGGCAGGGTGAAAGGTACAGACGGTGGAAGTGATTTAATAAAAACGAAAAAGGGGGCAGTGAAAGTGGTTACAGCCGAGAGGTATCCACGAGGAGAGGGGGGGGGGTTACGTTTGTTTGTTTTTGGGATGTGTACAGCAGGCAGTATAAAGAGCCAATCAATGCTGATGTGGGGCTGCTTCTTTATGCAGGACTGCTTCTTTTATTTCCCCAAGGTGCCTGAAACGGAGTCTGCAGAAGAGACGGACCTATCTGGTATGTATTTTCTGAAATCGGGGAGACGAAAATGGGCTTAATCCTTTTAGAACCGCTGTCCCGTTTTGGGGACACACTACTTGCTATTTGAGTGGTTTGTCGGCTCATTTTTTCCTCACAATAATAGTTGGTCTTACATAAGACCAACTATTATTATTCCTCCTCTTGCCATCTGACAATGTGCAGCATGATCTTCAACATGGATCACTCATAACTTTCCCGAAAGAAGATTGTTGTAGGGAAAAAATGAGCCGTGATTTCTGGCTTTTTTTTTGTAGTTCGTAGTGAGGCTCCACAAACACTTGGATGAGAAAGAAGGACCATTTATTTATCATGGCTTCTGATTTTGAAAACTGGTTTCATAGCGTTTGTGTCAAAAAGAAAGCAAAGCCAACGGTTGCGGCTCCTCCGCGAGCGAGCGTGATTTCGGTACCCATAAGCCCGGGCTGATTTTCGCCGATGATGTCGAATCGCCATTGCATGCTGCTGCTGCTGCTATCGCCTTCCATGTGAGGGAGAGGCCATATCTTACACGAGCGCCGTAGTAGGTGCAGCTGGCCGTAGGTTTGATGCTTTGGCCTTGGTGGCGGATGCACCCGGCAGATGGGCAGTAACACTGCTGCTGCTGTAGCGATAATGCCCAAAACTCTAGTAACTCAGTTCCTGGAGGCACGAGAGACCGCTCAGAACTGGGGTCAGTTCTGAGAGGTTTCGCTGATTTTTCCGCCCTCTAGGAACAGAGACAAAAAATAGCATGGATGTTTTTCTGTCCCAAAAAATTAACCATTATTGTACAGATCGCTCTGATTTTTGAGGTTCGGAGATCGCTCAAAAACTCCAGAACTAGTGGTGGAAAGAATTCCCAAACTATTATAGTTGGCCCTGTAAGTTAAGTTGCCCGATTCGCCACGCATCCAGAGCTATAATATCACCAAAACTCGATTCCATGTATAAATCAAGTAATTACGAAAAAAAGGGCATTTATTTCTGCGATGCCCCGCTGGATTTTGAAAAAAATGCGCTGAAGTTTCTACTCTACGTATACGTACGTGAATTGCGCATTCAAAGGCATTGAGTGTGTCGGCCTTTTATGTTTTTTTTTTCTTGTTTTACTGCAGTACTACGTACAGTACGTTTGGGTCGCTTTCGTATTTTTTTGGGTTGTTGGGGCGGTCGTATCTCTCGAAGAGGGGACAAAAAAACTACAAAGAGAGCCGACACTCACCAATGCGTCGTTGAGTGCATGAACTGCACCGTGTCAAAAAAATCAAGTCCAAATCCGGGAAATTGATGGGGGCATGGCCAATCCGACGTTTAAACCTATATATGGCTGGCAGCTCATAGTGTGGTATCTACGTGTGTTTGCTTGTGTTTCGTCTTTCCATGCCACCAGGTATTTTTTAGTTGTCGTTATTTTCTCTCTCCCTCCTCACAAAATGACGGAGATCGAAGCCCACCACACTCGTCCCAAAGGAAGGAATGTGATACGAACATACCTGGTAAGTTGTGACTCAGATCCGGGGCCAAATAGCAGGCTTCCTCTCCCTTCCCCGATACGGTTCGTGTCTTCTTGCAGGTTTTCTTTCGCAAGAAGACTTCAGTCCTTTCCTCTCCACTCCCTCCCGTCGACTCTCGATGAACGGATGATTCAATGTCTGGTACCAGGTGGTGAGCGTTTAGAAGTATTTTATAGTCCAAATGTAAATGCAACCATCTGATTGGAATAAGCGCTGCACGTTGTCCGAGAATGGCAAAGGGAACAAGAATGTGTCATAATGATGTTGACGATACATACTACCAATATTTTTTTATAAAAACGATAAACGTGTACCAGGTATACCACAGGCACCATCTGATACCAGTATAACATGTGCCTGGTACCTGGTAGCAGGGTTTTGAAGCTTCGGAGTCTGACCTCTCTACGCAAATAATGCGGCTTATCCTTTCTTTCCCGAGATTTGCGCACGAACTGGAGGCGGGTTCTTCGCCGAAGTTCGCGTCGTTTGTCTCGTGTTCCATTACCTTCACTTTCCCGTTGGACTCGATATATATCTTAAAGAAGCGCTCAGCCTTGTTTCTGGGCAAGCGGCGGTCACAGGCGTCTACCTTCCCCCCTCCGAGGTACATCCCTCGAGTTTCATCTACGGGTAGCAGTATACAGTTACTTAGCGGGTACCCCGAAACTCACCTCTCTTGGCGGTCGTTCTCTCTTTTCCACAATTAATTGTGACAGTGGGAAATACCTGGTACAAAGTATCAGTGTGCGTGGGTCCAGCTGGTTTGGCCTCTCTCAAATGTACTAATATTTTGGCATGCCCTACCTCCAGTCGCGGTACCCACCACTACTGCCTGGGGTGGCAGGGGCTTTGTACGGGCCCAACACACGGGCCCACATGGATTTCGTTTCGCGCGACAGGCCGTTTCAGTTTCAGACACCAAAGCTCCAGGTAGGTAGCATAGATAGGGTATACTACGCGTAGCACAGCATTGTCAAACGTATGGATCTGTACACGCGGACATTGCAACGCGCTCTATTAGTAGTAGTTGCCTTCGGCAGTACTTAGTTCGTGCTCACCTCCAGAAGTTATTGCCCAGGTCACTGGTCACTTTGTGCCAGGTCGGCGGGTCCTAAATTAAGCTGTACCTGGTACGAAACAATGTAGAACGAGCATATTAATAAAAAAACTGGAGCAATATTCGTACGGTGGAGCAATCCTATATAGTAGGGGTTTCCAACAGAAAAGGCTTCACACAGAGCGGGAGGGGACGACCCATCCCCCCCACTAGATGAATCTTCCAGATTGGCATACCTACGCTGTAGTCAGCAGCCACGAGTTGGTTAGTGGTGGGAACGGGGGTACTCTTCTATATTATAGTTGAGAGGATATACCCGCAGCCATGTTAGTTCAGTTTTGCACATTGGTTTTATCTTGTGTGCGCTTTTTCCGTCTCGTGTATTTTGAGGCAGCCGAATTTTCGTTTTTTTTTTGTTTTTCGGATCTTCCTAGGGCTCCAGCACCTTTGTGTGACCACGGACTCCTTCGTCAGAGAGTTAATGTGAGAACAACAACAACAACAACAACAACAACCTACATACTAGGCCTGTTCAAGTGTGGCGTGTGAAATGTGAAATATTTTTTTGTTTATTTTCGACCTCACCTCTACTTTCCAGCCTTACTCGTGGGAGGTTTTACCCTCAACGAGCTTCTTAACACGCCGTGGTCACAGGTACCCACCCTTCTCGCCCCCGGCACGTGCCTTTATTTTTTGTCGTGCATAGGGTTCAGCGTTCCCACTGCTCGTCGATTTTCATCGAATGTAGCTAACTCACGCTCTCGCGCTTTCCGCTAATCAATTTATTTTTATTTTGCAAGAAAAAGCCACGAGCATGCACTCGGTGAGACTTGAACCCACGAAATTGATTTTGATAGGCACGCGGACCACCTACCAAGCCACCGGGGACTATATGGCCGTACAATGTCTTTGAGCGTAGAGGGGTGAATCTGCACGAGGGGTGAATCTGCACGCGGACGAGTGACACTTTCTCGGGGTCTGCATGGACTGAGGTCGGTACATTTGTAGGAGGCGTGGATGAGGAGGTCATCATACTTTCGTACCAGGTAACCTGGTATATATGCTGGAGATTATTGCTGTATTTTTCCCTGCCGCAGCTGGTGGCAGCGATGACAGCGAATGACCCAATCTGCTTCATTCAAGTTTTGTGGCTTCGAAAAAAGCGTGCGAAGCTTCGATAAAATATATACCAGGTATATATATATATCTACAACGATCCATAAAACTGGAGTCGCAGAGAACGTCCTCATCCTTCGTAAATATGCAGGCTTGCTTATCTGCGGAGCGGTGTAATGCGGTGTTCCTTCTCCCCTCGCACCGCTTCCAGAGCCCCGCCCACTGCACCTCGAAAATTACCATAGCTCGATTCGAATATTGATGATCGAACAATTGAACAAGTTTTTTTTATGAGTTAGGAAATGACTGCTGCTGTATATATATATGCAATACTCGGAATCCTTTTCGTACTCGCACCCTTCTCAGGGCGAGTGACAAGTGCTTCGGGGTATTTTGGCATAACATTTCAAAGTATTGTTGCGGGGGGGGGCATAATAAGTAGGACCTACGGTGCAGACAAAAACCTATGTGTTTCCTTGTTTTTACTAACAATGTTTGGTCCTATTTACTATGGTGCCCCGTAAATAATAAGAATTTTGTTTGCAAACAAAAGGTTCAATGAGCCCCCCCCTCAGCAGTGAGATCGAACATTTCGCCAAACTTCGTGTTGGTGGCGTGGCATCTTGCAAACTGTTTGTGGTATCGCCATCGCTGTGGTACAATGGTTGTGCTATTTACATCATCAAATGGTTATACTTCTACTTTCTACCCGTCGACATCCAGCACACCCAGTGTTCGTGCCGAATCTTCTCCCTGGAGAGATTCAAGCTCTGCGATCACAAACTAATCCGGGGCACCATAGTTAATAGGACCTAGGTGTACTTGGAAACCTATATATTTAACCATTTTTGCTAACCATATTTGGTCCTATTAACTATGGCCCCCCCGTAATACTCGAGACAGAGACTGTTGCATCGCAAAAATTAGTGCGGTAAATGAGATGAGACCATTCAAGGCCATGCCAACGCAATGGACGTGAGAAAACAAGGGCAACGTCAACTTATGCCAGCAAACCAGCGAAGAAAAAAAAAGAACGAAAGAATGGATAAGAAATAAGTGAAGAGAAAATAACAGAAACAGAGAAGGAGACACAGAAAAAAATACTGTAGAGTTCTCCATGCTGTAGATACATATGTTTCTGTGAATGTTCTCCGTACAAACCGGCAAAACAAAACAGGCCCCTGCTTGGCTCTCCAGATCCCAGCCGGACCTGGTCCCAGTGATCCCCATTGGACACCCTGCTCCCATTCACAAGGAGGTGCAGATATATCGTTAGCCCTCCGCACGAGCCGCCTAAGGCCGTGAGCGCGAAGCGCGAACCGTAAACGGTCAGAATTCGTCGAACGGTCAAAAATCGCCGGATGGATGCAAAAAAAAAAAAAAAAACGAGACTTGAAGTCAGCATCGAAATCATGGTGCTGGGCACTATAGACCGTGGAGCTATATCCCCCTCTACCCCCCTCACCCCCTCCACGTTATTTTTAGGCTATGCATAGTCGCGTTACCTGTACGTACAGGTGTGTATCGAGCATTACTCGGAAGCCGTGTCTTGGATGGGAAACCGGGGAGGGTTCAGGGCGAAGCAACGAGTCCTCTGAGTGACGTGTAGTCTCCCATCTTGGGGGAAGGGGTACAAAATAGAACTGTTGTGTTCCATTTTCAATGCAGCAAACCCACACGAGTCATAACGATAGCCTGCGCAATAGGCAAAGCTGGCAAGCGATGCCCTGTGTCCCACCTTGCATATATATCCTCACATCGGGCGATGTACGGCATAGGACGAAGCCTTTTTGCAGTTTGTGTCGCATCTCTATGAGTCCGTTTTGCCTCGTTTTTCGAGCTGTCCTTTTCCTCCTCACGCTTGTCCATTTCGTACGCGCGGTGGAGACTCACAGGCGGGGATGGTCCAGCTTTCCCTTGGTGGCCAAGGCAGTGGGACCTATGACTACCCTGTTGGTCGTCGTTCGCGGCTCATCGATGTGGACAGAGACACTATCGTGCAACAGAACAATCGCTAGAGGAAGATATTCTGCTGGAACCAAAAGACACAACGCCTACGGACAAGCCAAGTCCATCCAAGCCGCCTCTAACCTCTGCAACTCGGGGAGGCGAGCCAGCCGCACTACCGAGCATGGTTCGGGAAGCCTCCCTGGCCTTCGTTATCCTCGACCTGGTTTGGGCTCTGCTCTACATTAGCTGGCTCTAGATCTGATCTGCGCGCTGATCTAACCGACTCTGGAGATCAAGATGGACGCCCGGGCTCTGCCTTTTGCCATTGGCAAAGATTTGTTTCTGCCAGAGGTCAGCTGCGTGCTAACGAACCCTACTCCGCTACAAGCAGCAGCCACCTCTGACCGAGGACTCCCCCCTGCCGGTGCTGCAACCCGCAAGGCTGCTCCTGAGAGCATGGTGCGTAACTAACTTCCATCGTGGGGGCGTAACGAAGTATGATATCATGTCTATGTTGATGTGCAATCACTACGCACGGGTACGAGTATAGGAGTTTCTTGGTTCGGATACTCGGGTAAATGCAACATGCAACGCAATTACGAGTTTGTTATTTACTCGCAGTTCGGTTTACTTTATATTCAATATATCACCACCAGTATCGATGCTGGGAGCGTTGCAGGGAACGTCGCAGGGATCAGGACTGGCTCCCCTAGCGTACAACTCACCGTAGCATGGGCACTGTCCCGTGATGATTAGGTGACGACCAAACCCACTTCGATCACTATGCTCCCTTTCTCCTTTTTTTCTCCACTCCTCTTGACCACTTTTTGTCTTTTCTTGTTATCTTGTTTTGCGACCGAGCATCTCGTCTTTGATTCTACAGTGAATGGCCACATGAAGCACCTTTTGGTCCGATCTATTTTATCTCCAATGCCAAAAGTGTTCTTCACAGACAGTCGGTGCCACCTCTGTATCTCTCCACACAGAGACAGAGCCTCGACACGCATCATTACTTCAACTCCTGCCTTGGTTTCGCCCGGCGCGCGTGGCGGCTCCGGTACACGTGGAAGCTCCGTGGGATCCCGGCCAGTATGGTTTTCACCATGTCGGGCCCATAGTGCAGCGCCAGAGAGCGACGACATACTTTGCGGTTGTTCCCCCGCACCCCGCCCAGACGATAAAAACTTGAATTCGGTATGAATCCTGATATTCTTGCTGCTACTAAGGGGACGACGTTTTTCATAGGGCTTTGCAGTACAGACGCTGCCTTGGTGGCTGTTTTTAGTGTGTGCAATGCTCCGGATAGTGCTTTATAGTGTTTTCAGTGCAGGGTTCGCTCCAGGATCAGCCACACTTTAAGCTACTGTAGTGCAGGTGCTGAGGGTGGAAACCCATCGGACAGCTCTCTCCCTGTCACGCCGCATGCTACGCCCGCCCAATGCTGATAGCGCTCGTTGCATAGCGTGTCACGCCCAGACCACTGCTGCACCAGCTTCAGCTGACTTGACCACTGCTGTACAAGCTCCTGTTGCTGGTGTACAAGCTTCCGCTGCTGTTGTACAAGCTTCTGCCGCTGTGACCGCTGATTGTGTATGGGGTCCGGTAGCGGCTTTGCCTCCTCGTGGTATTGGCAGCGTGCCTTATCTTTGGATAGCATCCGTCTCCTCACGAAATGGAATGTTTTGCACTCTTCCCCTGCGGTTTCCTTGCTCGTCTGTGAGACCATGTCGAACGACGGCTCTGTCAGCCCAGGCCGATCTTCCACCAAGGAGAGAAACTATGGCACCACACATTATAATCGCAAGTTGCCCCCTGCTCGCGGCACTGCTCTCCGTCGGGGGCTCTTCAAATTCGATCACCCGTCCACCCCGGCGGATGCCATCGACTTTGAGCTTCCCAACACCGAAGACGCCAAGCTCGACGATGCGGGTAACCAACAGCCGCAGAGCCGGCAGCAGCTTTAAGAACACGCGCTGCTGTGGCAACAACACTTCCATCAGCTGCAGTAGCTGCAGCAGACCCAGTGGCGGACGAATCATCATGTACCTCCCGTCTGTCCCGGCTTTGCCTGCCGATCCCACGCCCCAAAGGATATTTGAGTCTTACCGGAACCGAGCAAGGCGGCAATAGCGGAAAGGGCTGCCGAGATCGACGCGTAGGTCTCCACATGCCGCCACACCGACAAATCGGCGCGGCCGAACAGGCTTTGGCAAACGCCGACACCATTGGCGTTCCCTCAGAGGAGCTGTCACTCCGTTTTGAGGGAAACCTGGAAGCGGCGAAAGACCCATCCGCGTCCTACCGGCGCTCTGGAGGCGCTTCAGCACGCCCGACATGAGGACACCAAGTGGAAACGCGGAGAGCCTGCTGTCGCTGCTAGCTCGGCGCCGCCGGTTACCACCGCTTTCTTCTCGACCCCTGCAGCCGATGGGCCACGCATCGCGCCGACAATGCACGATGATCTGGCCGCCGAACAAGTACGCACCACGCTGACCACTTCCGCCGCTCTTGCTTGGTGACCTATACCTGGTATTCTTTTATTGTTGATGAATCTCCTCATTTGGCGTCCAATGGGACGCATTTCCATCGTTGCCGCCATGTGTATTAGGCCTGTCCTAACACGATTATTGGGCGCGGCCATGTCCTTAATTTAACATAGCTTAGGGTCGAGATTAGCACCAACGCGGCGAAATTTGGGCTCTGGCCGTCACTGTCGTGATGCGCGCATCGCCTTGCCCTGCTGTTCATCGGCTATAGCATATACACTTATCAATGTTTTACTGTGTTTCGAGCTACGTTTTCTGTCGTCAATCTCCGTTAGGCATTGTTTGTGTACCGTTCAGGATTGTCCGAGGTGCGGCCGGCACGATACTCCAGCAAACCAAAAAGAGGAAATGCTGCACGATCAGAGCAAAGCAACAACACGGGGAGACGGACGGAGCAGAAGAACACGAAGACGAAAGCCGAAAGCTATGGTGTAGAAAGACATAGATAGATCAACTACGACAACAGCACCCAATCAAATATCATTGGTTTCCGTCTCTGCTACGCGTAGTCGAGCCGAGAGCCTAGATGAACGGCCTACCGTACCAGCCCCTTCCTACTCTAGTCTGCTGATGCCTCGCCCCCCCCGAACAAAAAACAAAAATGAAACAACGACACTACGCAATTACCTTCAAACCAATCGGGGTACAGCGACTGCACACAGGCCCAGACTCCACATACATGCTATTGTAGATGAATAAGAACTGTGCCACACGGTATTCATCTCGTTTTTGTTTTCAGTGACGGCGATATCAGTACTGTACTACTGTACAAATACAGACAGTACATAAATCGCTTAGTAAGAGCGCCTGAAAAGCTGTGGGGTCGTAAAATGGATAGTGGAGGTGCGGAGGATTCGCTGCCTGTCTCCTCTCGGTTGGGCTTGATACATACTGTAGTGCTGTGGCATTGGTTCGCGCCAAACGTTCTCCAACAAAGGATTGCTCCTTTTAGCGTATACGTTTCGCTATGACCAAAAAGCCTAAATATGACGCAGCAAGGGCGAGCATAGTACATACTATATAATACGTGGTGGATCTAAGCAAGCCTATATATATGCTGTTTCATACTGGAAGAGATGAAACATTCCGCAAAGTGCGTTGAGTTCGAACAAGAGTGCGATCGTTTGTCGGCGCTCGTTTTCTCGACATAGGTAGTAGAAAGGGTGTTAAAGTCAAACATAATGTTTTCGGAAGGCTCCCCACCCGGTTTTTCCCGAAACTCCTCGTTCGGTGTTGGCAACCTTCCCGTTCTAGGAGCATCGAGCGCTGCAAACGGATCGCCCCCCTATGCAAACGCAACGCTCTTTGCGGTGCTTTGGGCCAGGATGAAGGTGCGTCCGCCCCCCCCCGTCTCTACACGCATGTTGTATGCTTGTCGTGATACCCTATGCAACGCGCTTCTTCTTGTGTATCAAGACAGAGAGGTTCACCCTACGCAGCAACAGATTTCCTTGCCGCGGGTGTCGTCTCCTTGTGTCAAGCGCTGTAAGTTCCTTCACGTGGGATGTGGGGTGCCCGAGCAAGGTGATCCCAGTTGTAACCATCGCTCCGGCGTTGCTCTTAGCTGTTGCCGGTGAACCTCATCAGGTGAGTGAGACTCATAGAGGAGCGCGCTGCCAAGGCTATAATTTTCAACCGGGTGTTGAGTTTTCGTATCTCCCGCTACGAATGGTGCCGGGTCTTGTCCCGCGTTCGTTCATCACGCGCACCACGCTGTGCCCCAGTGTATGTGCATACCTGTCGTGTTCTCGCATGGCGTGGTGGTTTGGCACTCCATGCCTGGCAAGAAGCATGCCGGGTATGAATATGGCGGAAGGCCCACTCTCCGCCTGTATAGTTGTGTGTTCCAAAGTGTTTGGCAATATCGCAAGTTCAGAACTTTCCACGGGTTCCCGCCTTAAGTTTCCACGATCTCACATCACTTCCCGCGGATCGGTCCAGTGGATTCCGACGATTGCCCTCGAATTCACGCCCAGTGTTTTGCGAGGTCCCGCGAGGCCCCGTGAGTCCCCGTGCGAGTTGCCGCGAGTGCTCGCTTTAATGACCGTATGTTCTCGAGAGTTCCCCGCCGAGTTGCCGAGAGTGGAGTGCTCGCACAAGCTGCCTCGAGTTCTCACCGTAGTGTCCGCGAGTTTCTGCGCGCTCCCGGGATTTGCCCCTTGAGCTGACGCGAGTGGCTGTCTTGACTCCATTTAATCCCCGCGTATTCCCACTTAAATACGCGCGGGTTGCCACGGGTTGATATGAACTCCAGGCGGGGACACGAGGGGCCTCAGGCCGGCTATCGCGGGAACTAAGGCGAGAGCCCTGGGGAAATCAAGCAGAAACACGCGAATCCCATTTTGTCCGTGCCGTTGGACGTTTTTTTCCATATATATTTGTCCTCCTTTCTTCGACTTCGTAGAATTGGTACCATCTTGTGGAATGTCGTGTGCAGTATTTCACCGGGAGACCTACGGTTGAAGAGTTGCGTGAATAGGGTTTCCGTCACTTTCGGGAGGCCCAGAATCGCACAGTATGTCGCGGATATTCCTATGGACGTAATCCCTACCGAATTCAGCAGGATGTCGCGTGACTCCAGGTGGAAACCCGCGGGGGGGAGTGTGGACTCGCGCGATACGGTGGGAACCCGTGGCGTCCTGAGGTTTAACCATACCGTCCCCTATGGTCCTGCGAGAACCCACGGAGTGCCATGCGAAGTCCCCCAGAATATCAGCATACCCCCATGGGGATCCCGCCAGATCCCATGGGGAGTCCCACGAAATCCCACTAAAACGCACCGCTGACGTGGCGAACAAACCAGGCATTTGGACGAAACTACGTGCGCGCAACCCCATTTCCACCCCTGTGCCTCAACGACTATACTAAGCAACCCGTGCACCAAGAACTAACGGCTTGGAGACACGGGTTATTGTCTCCTCGGAACGTAATCGATGAAACGGCCCTTGAAGTTTACGTTCTACCGCATGCTGGACCCACCTTCATTTAAGTGGGGGTAGTCTCGAGCAGCGTTGCCATGGCGAGTTCATGTTTGGTTCTAGGGTACACCGTGGGCGGCGGCACGCTGTCAGGCATCCGAGGCTGGGGTGCGGCTCATATTTGCCCGGTAGCATTCATGCATACTGTGTGTACGCCGGTGCATCATATGGTACAGCCAAGCAAGCCCGATCGTCGCTGGGGAAGGGCGTGCAGACAGAACAGAGATAGCAGAGCTATTTCATTTTTTTGTCGGTGACGTTTTCCCTTCCCGGTTTTTGAAGAACGAATAACAAGTACCTGGTAGGAACTTCACGACACCAAACAACTAACTGCTACTTTCCACACCCAGCCAGTGATCCACAACATGAAGATCTATATTCCACAGGCCCATGCACCTGTCTGCATGATGCCGCTCCTTGTTGGTGCGCATGGTCTGCTCAGTATATTCCTATGCAATTAAGTTATAATGATTGATGCATTCTGCCATGATGCAGGACCTGGTGTTGGGTTGGAATGAGACGTCGAACCGTTGCTGCCGCACTCTTGACCTATGGTGGGGGGTTCTATCAACATCATATATATACTTCGAAGTTTGAGTCGAGGAGCACAGTGCGCACGTTACCCTGTGGCGACTATCAATGTCGGCCCACCTGCTACGTGTGTTCACCTAACCTACGTTGAGGCATTGCAACCAACATACACACATATATATGCGCGACCTGTGACACGAACCCCCACGACTGAAAGAAAACCACACACACGCGTTGCGAAAGAAGTCGATGTTGAAACGATGCAAGGCATGCATGTAAAAGTGGAGAAAACATAACGGACAAACGGATACGGTGGCCATGTACCAGGTAGTCTGCGCTGTGTTCTTCTTCTCTTTCCACGCGCAGTGGATTTTCCAGGGTTTGATACGTGTACTCCAAACAGACTGCGCGGATGAGGATGGCCTTCTACAGTACATGTCATCTACTCTGTTGACGTTCCAATATTTTGACCTCTAGGCAAGCCACGTTCGGCTCCATATTATATAACACACCTACAATAATAGTATTAATAGGATACTACTGTGTTGATGGTGTTCCCCCTTTCGCCTTTGTACAGCACGGGCGAGATAAATATTATACGTTTGGAAAGCTCTGGATCATATGCCTGGTATTTCGTATGTACTCGTTCGACGTTCGACGTTCGAGTGATTTTCTTATGTACGTGCAGGTACGTGGTATGATATGTATGCAGTCGGTGAATACCCTGGTAGATACCTGGTAACAAGTTACTGCTGTATCATCAAAACATGCTTATCATAGATCAAGGATATTATATGGATGATCCTTATTACCCACCTGGTATACGAGTACTCGTAGCAGCACCCTGATTGTGGATACAGCACACACAATGCTGCCCCTGCACCACACTGGATTCCGCTAGCACACCCTGTGGAAATATCTTCAATGCGATCGGGCTATGTAACCTAAAGCTTTGGGCCGCGCCTCGCCTCCAATGGGTCGAATGATATGCACGGTAGAGCGCAAAGCAATGGGAATTCCCATTGGCGCAAAGCAACGAAAGATGAAAAAAAAAAAAAAAAAAAGAGTAGGGAGTTTCCAACATAAAAGGCTTGTACGATGAGGAAGAGACAAGGAACAAGCAAGCCCCTGGTCAGCTAATCTGTCTGCCCTGTCAGCTGCAGCGTGTCCTGTATGTTTTCAGCCCTATTTGCTTGCAAGCCTGCAATGGAGGAAACGAGCCAGGAGAGTTTGCCAGCGACTGATGGTGAGTGTGACGCTGGAGGGTTCGTACATCCACAGGCAAAACGTATGTATGATATACCTGCTAAGCAGCACACAATGTTTGAGTCATTTCGATGTAAAATACAAGTACAGCAGCAGTACACCAGCTGCTTTTACGTACATACTTCACCTGGAATGCCATGCCCAGATGTATCCTCGCTGGATGCGTGCAGCAGCAGCAGCAGCGTTATTAGATGGCAGTAGACATCTACTGCTTTCAGCTGCCGTGCTGTAGTAAGCGCATCCGCACCGAGTGTGTATATATGTGATACTACAGACAGCAGTATTTTAGCGCTGACTCTACTCACCGCCCTGCTGTGTACCACTTTAGACTAAAATGTAAGGACCGTTATGTCTTGATATTTATGATGCAAAGGTCCCTTATATTTCCGTTCATATATGGTACGTACGTGTATGATATGTACATCGTTGGTCCGAAATATTAGAGGTTAGTCTCTATATCAATGTCATGTACGTCCAGAGTGTTATATACGTATCTGCGTGCCGACATCCGCCATATAACTGGTAGTAGTATTGATAGTCGACTTCCCGACCTCGGGTTCTCCCACTTGCTTGGGCAACAGCAGTCTACCTGGTCGTGGTATGCGTAACACTCGTACGTTAGGCCTGCTGCTTGCTGGTCTGACCGCTGACCACGATCCTGCGACTATTATAGGACAGGAGGATAGGAGGAGGCACCGTCAGTGACAGATGCACCGCCGCTATACATAATACCTGCGGATATGCTGCTGTTGTGTATACGTATGGTAGATCTGTATGTACCCTTTGCTCGGGGCCCCGAGATAACGACCTACCTGGTAACCAACTAACAGCAACAACTTTTGGTGCTATCAATCGTCTATGTATCATACGAAAGGTGTACCTGGTAGTCTACGTACGTCAGCTACTGCTGTAGTGCAATACAAGGGCAGTATATATACCAGGTACCAGGTATATGATATCGTATGATAGGGGTTATGCAGGAACCGGAAGGCGAGTTAGGGGGTATTGGGGAGAGGGTATCCCACTTGACCCCACAGGAGAACTGCGAGTAGGCTATGAATATTAGAGCATACCGTATCACGTGGGTGATGAGATATCGCACCCTCCATGGGATGAAGTTCCGAGCCGAGTGTCTCCAACCCAAGGCAGAGTTCCACACAAAAAAAACTGAAGGTTTTTTGGGGGGAAACGCGCTTGTCGAGATGTTCGCCACAGATGCATCGCTCGGCGTTTGGAACTCTCCCCAACGCCGAGATCTTCGGTTTGGGAATAAAAATATGTCAGACGGGGTGTGTTACCTCGCATGGTGCGGTACAAACGGGACAGGACAGCACGAGCATACACCCGGGAAAATGTTCTTATCCACTCCCGCCGGAAAATATATTGGTAGAGTGCTTGCCACTTACCACACACTGTTCGGATCGCGCCCAGACCTGGACCACGCAGTGACGGCCCGGCCTTCCCGTGTAAACTCCTTCAGCGTTTGTGCGAAGGGTGCTCGTGCCCAGAGATATGTTCGAAGAAAGACGAACAATTCACAAGCATGCGTATGCATATATTGACAGTACTGGGGTAGTCTCTGCTGTACGTATTTGGTTACTTGGTACGATACGCAACACTATGTTTGATAGCCATACGTGAATCAAAGTTTAGGCTAGACCTTTGATTGCAAGTCCAGATCTGCACCGAGTGCCAGGTACCGCTTTTACCGCTGTACTGCTGTAGAGATGGCTTGGCGTCCACGTTCGTAGTGGCACGACGCCAAAGAAGGCCGACCAGCACAGCAACGGAACTGACACTAGTCACGGCACAAGGGGACTTCAGTAGGAAGCTATGATACTTTCGTACCGGTCGACCAAATATTACGGGGGACCATAGCCTATGGTGTACATAAAAACCATTCGTCCTAACAATATTTGGTTCTATTATTTTTAGTTAATAGGACCTATGGTGTAGATAAACACCTATATGTTTAACCACTTGTCCTAACGATATTTGGTTCTATTAACTATGGTCCCCCGTAAAAGTAGGTATGGATCGGGGGGAGGAGGTCGCGAGAGCATGTTTTCTCTGTGACCCGCGCCACGCACACTGCAACCCCCCCCCCCCCCCCTCCCCGTTCTGTAAAAGCCATGTTGGTCGTATGATAAATGCTATTGATAGTGAGACGAACACTGTTAGCATACAACCTCAACAGCTGTAGTCTAGCGTGCAGCGGTAGAAACAAGCGACGGGAGTCTAATCATGCAAATGTTTTTGGGATCATTTTTTCCGAGCAGGCGACGAAGTCGACAGCGGTGCCGTCAGCAACGCCGAGGGCAATGCTGAAGCACCAGCGGCCGCCGGCAGCAGCAGCAGCACTCTGTGGGAGCAGATGATGGCGCGGGAGGGGAGAGGGGCGGCTCGTCCGTCAGGCATGAGGGCGGGGGACTGGCAGGCCGAAAGGCAGCTGCAGGAGGCTCTGCGAGAGAGCCGTCAGGTGGGGCTCCTTCGTTCTCGTCCCCTCGCCCGTGCTTCGCGCTCGTAAATGATATGATAAGTGGCGCAGCTCTTGTTTGATATTTTTTGCCATGATACCGCTGTTCTTTCCTGACGAAGCTGTTGCAAGCGATCAGTTGCCATAACTCTTTTATGTACCGGTATTCTTTTTTTTTCTGGGAGGAGGCCCGCCACATTGTGCTATCGGCTTAACACATGGCAGCTGCAGCTACGGTACACCTTGCGATACCGCTTCAAGCTGTCAACAACGATACGCCTACGTATATTGCACATTGTATACCCGTTATATGTTGGGGTCGGGACCACAACACGAGGTATTGGCATACGTACGGTAGCAGGTTCGTAGCGACTGGGACCATAAACACTTTACGAAACATTTTCAAGTCTTCCGTACTTACAGCTCATCATCCGTCTTTTCGTTAGGATCGAGACCGCAATGACAGCTATTGGCATTGACAACAGAGTTACCTGCCATACCCCTTTTGATCACGAAAGCCGTTTCAAACGATCGTTATCGGTGAAACCATATTATCCGTTGTCTAGTCGCATCCGTGGGTGGCATCACGCGACACTTGTCAAATAAGGGACCGAACCGCGTGACAGCAGTGGGTCCGCTCTACATATGTCCCCGGTGGCTTGGTAGGTGGTCCGCGTGCCTATCAAGATCAATTTCGTGGGTTCAAGTCCCACCGAGTGCATGCTCGTAGTGACTTTTTCTTGCATAAGAAAGTTGATTAGCGGAAAGCGCGAGAGCGTGAGTTAGCTACATTCGATGAAAATCGACGAGCAGTGGGAACGCTGAACCCTATGCGCGACAAAAAAAATAAAGGCACGTACGGGGGGGGAGAAGGGTAGACACCTGTGACCACGGCTTGTCCAGAAGTTGTTGAAGGTAAAACCTCCTACGAGTTAGGCTGGAAAGTAAAAGTGATGATTGAAAAAAATATATGTATGTAACCCTCCCTCTCTCCCCTCCCCCATACTCCAACGATACGTCCGTTCTCCATCCTCCTCTCCCACGCCCGGGGCCTTCTCCGACCCTCCCTTCCCTCGCCCCTCTCCTCTCCTCCGCCTCCCCAGGAAGTACGGGCGGCGAATGCCTCGGGCGGCGGAGAGGACAACGAGGAAAGCTTCATCGATGCTGCCTTTCGCGCGCTGAGGACGTACGCGATAGAAGGCGAAGAAGACGAGCAATTTACAGCAGAGCGACGGAGCAACGCCATTCATGCTAGTAACGGCAGCGGCGTGAGCGCCGGCGCCAGCGCTGCGGCAGGTAGCGTAGTTTCGGCCGTCAAAGACAATGCAACCACAAGCCCCGCCCAGAGCAAGCCTGCGCAAACCGGAGGGGGCGGTGGTGAAAAGGGGGAAGAGGGTGAGGACGAGCTCGACGTCGAGGAAGACGAAGACTTCGGAGACGTGGAGTTGGTAGTGACACAGGACGGTGGTATTATTCCGGTGACCGCTGCCGTTGTAGAAGGTGCAGCGGTTGCAGCAGCGGCAGCGGCATCGTCGGTGGGTAAGCGGGGGGGGCGGAGAAAGACGAGGACGGGCGCAGCAGACCACGGGCCCACCAGTAGGGCCGGAAAGGGCAAAGCTGCAGCCGCAGGCGCTGCAGGTGGCGCGGCCTTCACCGTGAAAGAGAAGGTGGCATCCACCTCGGGGTCGGAACAACGCGTGAGGAATACCCGCAGGGGGGCGGTGGGGGGGGGGGGGAGTGACGGCAGGGCCACTGGTGTTGAGGAGTGTAGGGGGGGGGGGGCTAAGGGAGAAGGGGAGGAAGAGAATAGGGAGGAGGAGGAGGAGGAGGAGACGTCGCTCCCGCCCGATGCACTGCTCGCATTGTCCGACGATGTGCTGCACAGCACTATGCTCTTTCTGCACCCCGAAGAGATTTTCGAGTGCCGAGCCGTGAGCTCTCGGTGGGAGTTCCCCTTGCATGAGGCGGTGTTCGAGGGGCTGTGCCGAAGAACTTATCTGGCGCAGGTGGGTGCAAGCTATCCGTCGGGGGGGGGTAGTTGGGGAGGGGGTTCCTCGACAGTGATAAATGACTAACATGACGAAGGGGCCTACGCACGGCCGCATACAAGTACGATTGCATGGCGGTGACGTCGATGTCGCCCCTCCCCGCGATCGTAGGATGCCTATTTGTTGCGCCCCAGCAACAAAACGAGCCCCACCCTGCAAACACAGCTAGCGTAAGACTCAAGGCCCAGCTGCGGAAAAGGGGGTCAGGCAGCGAGCCTGGGGTGTTGCGTTAGGCGAATGTCGCGTGCAGCCCTCCTGTCGTGACCACCTGTTCGGTGAAACGTGTGCCAACCAAGCACTAAAGCATTCAGCCAATCAAGCAACACATCTACAAGAAAATCAGTCAATAACCCAATCGACCAATCAATCAACGAAGCAATCTAAAACCAACCAATCAGCCACCATCCAACCAATACAATACCTGGTACAAGGTATCGCCACAATCCGGAACGGTGCCAGATGATTAAACCGTCCATAGCCCAACAAGCATCACGTTCGCCATCCCCCTGCCGGGCCTAGGACGGTCGGGTGTGTTGCGCGTCTTCACTCGGGGCTAATGCTGACGCCAGCTTCCTCGTTTTAGGCCCACACAACCCTCCCACCCAACTAACCCACCCAACCCAACCCAACCTAACCTAACCTAACCCAATAACCCAACCCAATCCCCCCCTCCGAACAATGCGCAGTCCGCCAAGAAGCTGCTGAACGTGAATCGGTGGCGGTCTTGGCAGCGCATGTACAAACTCCGACCCCGCCTTCGTGATACCGGGCTGTACAGGTGGGAGCGGTCTATTGCCTGAGTGTCTCACCCCACCCTCAATGAGGTCGGTAAGCTGGAGCAAGGCACGGTGTGAGGAGCTTCAAGCCTGAAGCTTTGAAGCTAAGGACGCAGCGGCATGAATCGAAGCGGGGCGGCGGGGCGGGGGGGGGGGGGGGGGGGTATTCATGTCGTGCATGGCCATGGCCGTATGTAACCATAGACGCTCGCATCCCTAAAATGCCGGGACGGAGTACGTCGGGTTTTTCATCGACTAGGCAGACATTGGCATTGCTTGCTCGCACCAAGCGCTTCCGTATTCAAATAAAGCAAGCGGGGTGCTTGACTGCGCCCCCCCCCCCCCCTCATCCCCCCCCTTCCCCCGACTCATTTTGATTTTGTTTCCGGACTGCGCCGTTGAAAGGGGACAGATTTTGACGTCCGATCCACCTCACCAAACCACGCAAAACTTCCTTGGGAGGAGCCACTCACGTGCTAGTTTTACGCGTGGCAGTACCGCCCCCCGCTGGCCCCCACATGACATCACCGTTCGTTGTCGCCGCTCGCCTCGGTCTGTAATTATTTCAACGACAAAAGGAGACGGCGAATACGCAGTAGGTTCTGTTCTCTCGTCTTGCTCGGGATTTTGATATTTTTGGACTTTGATCGATTAAAGATATGGCACCTTTCGATGTATCGAAATATCTCGGAATATCGTAACTTTCGACATATCTTTCGGTTTTTGTGGTTTGTGTTTTTTCGCTTTTGTTGCTGATATTCCTGCTGATAGTGGTGGACTGGTGCTGGTACTATTTTCGTTGTTGTCGTCTGCTCAATGTACTGTTGGTGTTGCTGTGTGTTGTCGCTGCTGCTACTGCTGCTGCTGCTGCTGCTGCTGCTGCTGCTGCTACTGCTGCTGCTGCTGCTGCTGCCGCCGCTGGCGTTGCTGTTGTATTGCTGCTGCGCTGTGTGCGATGTTGCTGTTATTGTCCCCTTCCTTCGCGACTTCGACTGTCTCCGACGCCTCGTACCCTTCGTGTCGTGGGTGTTGATATGGCACAGGCGCCAGTCCCGGCCGTAACATCCAACCCCTCCTGGGCGGTGGTGCCGTTCATCCGCAGACCTAACTGACAGCGCGAGCCCTCCGGTGGAAGGTCGGAACCGTTGCTCGCCCTTCACTTGCCACACACCCCACTCCCCCCCCCCCCCCCATTCCCCTGGTGTCTGTTCGGCAGCCTGAAGACGACGTATTTCAAGAAGCCGGTGAGGGACATGAGCACCACCTGGGTCCCCGGCACCGTCTTGAAGGTAATAACGTCTACCCCAGCGGCCCTCCCTTTTCCCCCCCCTGTCCCTTAGGGGTGTCGCTGTTTTGTTCTGTCGTTTAGCTGGTTGGCTAGGCTGACTGAGCTGCTCGTAGAGCCATTTTGTGTCACGGCGGGAGGCATGGGAGGGGCGCACGGGGGGCTCCCAACGCGTTGCTATCCCCTTTGTGGGTATTGAAGACAGCGACCAAGCCAATGGTTGATAAATTTGGCGTTGTCAACCATTGAACCGTCTACGAGTAGCGTGGGCGCCCAGCAGTACGGGTAGGATCGTGTTGCGCCCGCGCCGTACGCCTCCTAGCATTGTAACTCTGGACGCCATTCTTTATCGTCTACCTAATCGCGCTCGGAGGCGTGTTTCTGCCGCGTGCTCCTCCTACATAGCACTCTGGCCCGAAATATAATCGACGCTGGGACTCTGATGTCAATATCAAACGATGGCTACATTTCCGACCAGGCTGGTGCTGCTGTACGTTTTCCGCCCCTGACCCGGCCATTTACCCACACCCACCCACCCACCCATTTTGTTTCTGCTAGGTGACATACTACCGATACTTTCGGTTCTTCGGAGACGGACGGGTGGCCTACGGCCTGACCCACGACTCTCCCAAGGAATTCGTCCGCATGCTACAGGTAGGGGGGGGGGGTGTACTCGATACGAGAGATGTACTCGATCTCATGCATGGCCGTAGTCGTATGACCATAGACCCTCGCATCCCTACAATGCCGGGACGGAGCATGTCGGGTTTTCACCGACCAGGCAGACATTGCTTGCACCAAGCGCGAAGCGCCGTGAGGTGTCTGGCGAGTCGCATGAAGGGTGAGCTGCATCCTACTAAGAACCGCTTGTGAGGCGGACTTGCATATGGACGACAGCTTCAATAAGGGGGGGGGGGGGGGATCTGGGTGCGGTCGGGGCCACTCGGAAACGAGACCCATCAGAGCAACTAGGGTCACGTAAGACGATATGATGCATTTTTCTTTTCGGTGTTGTCTGTAATTTTTGTCGGACGGCTACGTAAATGCTCTGGCTACCTCTCGGTTGGTTGGACGGAGACGCGCACGAGAAGGTGGGCCCGGTGTATGCTGGGGCGCGCGTGCCGACCCTCCCGATTCTGATCTCATGCTTCGAGTGTTATTCGCCCGATGACGTCGAGCTCCCAGAATGTGGTGCGTGTTGTGCAATCGGTTCCCATTTCCACTCAAAAAGGGTGAGCATTGGTGCAAAACATCACCCGACAAGAATCGGTCAAATGTTGCCCAGAAAGAATGGAAAACTTGGCGTTTTGTAGCGTGTGCAAGTTCGCCCGCCCGCCCGCCCAGAGTCCTTTGAAGTCCACGCGCCCCTTTTTTCATCCAAGGTCACTCACGACTCACTCTCCCGCGGCCTGTGGGCACTTGCCATCTATCGCTTGATGGTGTTCTCGTTCTGTTATTGCGTGGCGCGTTCGTGAGGGGCCGTCTGTGACTACGAGGGCTTATGGGTCGTAAACATTTTCAGCTCTTTCTCGCGCGCCCTTTTGTTGCCTCGTTCGCGGCAGGAGGGGTCTTCGAAAGTTGTGTACGGCACGTACAGCATCAGCAAGTGGGAGGTGGCCGTGGAAATCCCCACCCCGTGGTCGACCGTAAACTTCGGGCTGCAGCTGGCCAACGGGGAAAGGGGCCGGTTCACCCACCTCGTCTTGTCGAGCCACAGCTCGGTGCCGCGCAACGATCCGCGTGCCGGCAGGTGCCACCACCGTGTCAAGAGCTCCGACGTCTTCGTGGTGAGGAAGAAGGGCGTGAGCGCGCGCGCACTCACGGGTGTTGAGCGAGTAAATGTCGGGCATAGTACCACAGCATAATCTGTTTGCGGGATATGCGTCCTTCGACAGAAGAGGGTTTACCGGGACAGAAAACGGTATCTCCCTGTTTCGTTTTGTGCCTTGAAGAGATTTTTTTACTACAGTATGAAAAGAGAAGCCCTAAATATGTTGAATGTGAAAAAAAGAACATGTTTCATTTTCGTTTTACTGTTACGTTATGTACTGAAGTTGAAGTACGTAAATATGTACCTCGCATATTTGTTGTCCCTCTTTTCTTAGTCGTGGTTTCAGGTGAGTTTGAAACGCCCGTACCGAAAAAATCGGGCACGGCAGCGTAAAAGAAGAACGTTTTTCGAGAGATGCGTTGCCTGCTTTCCTAAACGTCGGCCTTCCGCCACGCCGATTTTTTTCCTCGGGTGCGCCGTCATTTCGTTGCGGGACGCGCGGCAACCGAGCGGTGTTGGTGGCCGCTGTAGCACATATCAGGGCTCTTCACGGGCCCATGACCCGCCCCGTTGGTCGGGTTCAGGAGGTCTTCCAAACTTCCTGGGCTGAATCGGATCCGGGTCAGGAGGTTTTTAAATCCTCACGGGTCAGGACAGGTCACCCTGACCTGACCCGGCCCAATCCGACCCGCGAGGTCTGACCTGACCCGTGAGCAGCCCTGATGTACTGTATATAGTATGCACTCATGTTGGCCGGGTGTGTCGCCGTGTTCAGATTCAGGCTTGGTCAGATAGTTGCAGAGGCAGAGGTGTTGCCGGCACGGCGTGGAGCGCCACGTGTCTCCCGATAGGGTTTTATACGACTCGGACCAGCTTCCACCAAATGGTCGATAGCTTGCAGCTACTGCTTGTAATTGCTCAATGACAACTTTATTCCGATAAAATTCCCGACCGATCGTGGTTAGGGCTTAAAAGTCAAGTATATTTCAATCATGTTATCGCGGCTAGGTCAAGGGTCTCTTTCTAGACGGGCCTCGTGTGTAGGGAGTATTGGTGCCACGGCACGATCTGTTCGGCCAGTCAACCTTCCGTGCTCTTCCGTGCGTGTAAGGTGGTGTGAGATTCTCTGGGTACTTCGAGGCCTGCCTGTTTTGCCTGCTTTGCTTCAATGCCTGCTTGCTTGCTTGCTTGCTTGCTTGCTTCCTTGCTTACTTGCCTGTCTACCTGCCTTGCGTTTTAGCCGCGTGTCCTCGCCCCATCTAATCAAAACCGGCCGACCGATGCCCCCTCTGCTACTCGGTTCACCGCCCCGCACACAGTTCCGACGCGTGTGGCAGTTTTAACGAGGAAATCACCCTCCCTTTGCATCGAGAAGAAAAAAGAGGTTGCTACTGTCCGGGTGGGCTACTACCGGTCCTGGAAATGTGAAGGCCGCTCTTCCCTTCGGGCTTGAGCTATGAACGCTACACCCGATGCAAAGCCAGCTTCCAGGGGTCCAGAAGCTGACGGATGCCTCATCTATCCGCGAGCTCCTCGTAAGTAGGCTGTGTACGCATGAAGGGTGCTGGTGTCTGGACAAAAGGCTGGAGTGCGTGATAGGGGCAACCCCTTGGCAAAGCCACCACATGGCACCATAGTTTTTTTTTTTCGGTTTCGCGGGTCAGACCATAGAGTTAACTTTCAGGCACGCGACCCCTCATTCGGAAGCTTGCGTCCTTGGCGGGGGGTTTGTTTTGCACGTGGCGAAGAAGACGATGATTAAGATATGCCACTATGTCCCTTGATATCAGGACCGTGTTGACAGACGATTGAGTATTAAATTGCCCTTACGCTTGGATACAGAGTGGTACAGTGGAAAACGAGGGCGGAGGCAAGCCGGTTGTACATTTCGAGGCTTTCAGAGGGTACAGCGGGTTTCCTGGAGAAAGAGAGAGAGATAGATAGAACTGCCAGAGTCCTCGTGTGGTTGGCGTAGAAAAAAATGATCCTGCTTTGCGTGCCGCAGGAGGTGCAAGTTGGCTGGCTGGTTCTTGTTTTCGACTGTGAAGCTTGAATCGTGTCCCACCAGTGAGTGTGTGCGAAACCGACTACGCTCCAACTGTTCCCGCTGTCCAGAGTTTGCATCCTTGGCGGGTTGCGTGCGCGTGTCGTAGCAGAAGCTTACGTACCTGTACGTGTTATTGGTGGAAGACGAGAGCGGAAGAAAACCTGTTGCACGTTTTGAGGTTTTCAGAGGGTATGTTAGGTTTCCCGGAGAGAGAACTGCCTCGTTTTGTCGGTCGTTGGATCTGAACCTTTGATGCGGTTTGCGGCGGGGGAGGTCTCATGGCTGCTGGTTTTGGTTATCGACCATAAACTTGAGTCGTGTTAGTCTAGCAGTGATTGCGAGTGAAAGCGACAACGCCCCACTTGTGCTTTTTCCTTAGACTTGCGTCCGTAACAAGTGGCGAAGAAAAATAGGTACGTACGTGTTGACGAAGAACTACTACTACTGCTGTAGGTACGTATTGATAGTCTAGGTGTACAGGTTCGATCAGCTATCTGCAGCAGGATTGTTATATTTGTAGTATGAGTACGTATACCACCCGGCCCCGGGCTACAGTCAAAGCAGGCTACGCTAGCAGAGCTCTCTCGCCGGACGGTTTGCCACGAAATCGGCGAGAGAATGTCCCTCCTATATTACCCGTTCTTCCGACCCCGGGTGCATCGCAATGGACTCAGTGTGCGTCACAAAACTCTCTGTTTTTGTGCGTTTACCGACACCCAAACGTATAAATGCGTCAAGTTTTCCTCTTTTTTTTAATCATCACTTTTTCTTTCCAGCCTAACTCGTGGGAGGTTTTAACCTCGGCCCTATTCTGGGCAGGCCGTGGTCGCAGCATAGATAGGTATTGTTCCTTCTCCTCCCCGGCACGTGCCTTCATTTTTATCGCGCACAGGGTTCAGCATTCCCACTGCTCGTCGATTTTCATCGAGTGTTGCTAACTCTCGCTCTCGCGCTTTCCGCTAATCAATGTTTGTGCAAGAAAGACTCCCGACGAGTATGCACTCGGTGAGACTCGCGCCTACGAAATGAATTGATCTTGGTAGTAGTGGGCACGCGGACCACCTACCAAGCCGCCGAGGACGCCCGCTACTGGGGACCAAAAATCAATGCTAGTTCGTAGAAATCTCAGAAAAAAAATCCGATTTCTGCTTTCTCGCCTCGCGCATCGCATATCATACACGGCCAATTACGTATACGAGAGGGGGGGGTTGTTCTTTTTTTTTACAAACTATCAGGTACTCAGTCAGACCTGACTTAATGGTTCACAGTAGTTCACCGTTCATAAAACGGAAATTCCCCGTCACGGTAGAAGATCTCTTCTGAATAGACTCGTGCCGGTAAACAACGGACGCGTAGGCACCGATCCCCTCTCCTCGGTCGATACATTTTGAACCCCCCTCCCAACGATCAAAGTCAACTATTAGCACTACAACATTCCTTCGTACTGCTGTATGTAACTGTTGTTGCCGCGTATACCATGGTACCAAGTACCGACATGCACATTATGCGCACAACACCAGTATATATATATGATTACGGTACCCCTGCCAAAACCTCAGCTCAGTGGCTTGCTCCGTCGACTCTGGGTATGTATGTGTGTGCGCCCATATTTCTACCCCATCCATCGACGTCCAGCACACGTGAGCAGTCTGTCCGAGGTATCATTATTAGGCCATCGGGCGGTTGGACTGCTGCTGATGATGATGCTGCTGTCGAAGCATCACGGGGGTACTCGGACAGAGAACAGTACAGTACGAATGAATTGCCAACCGCCAGGATGCCTTGCGTGTCCAAGGCTCTGATCCAAGAAACACGTGCGTGGTGAAATCCAACGCGCGGATCCAACGAATGTAAAAAACTATAATAATAGTTGTCAAGATTCAAGATTCAAGATCCACGAGACGAAAGAGAATCTCCGTCTTCATCAGCAGGCGGTTTCACATGCGTATCTTTCGTGTTTATCGTACGTGTATCTTCCGTGTATATACGCGTATCTTTCGTGTATCTTTCGTGGCCATCATACGCGTATCTTTCGTGTTCCCTCTGGTCTGGCATGTGCTCGCAGCTCGCAGCGCCGGCCGGTATCATTCAAACCAGAATCCTACCCCACTACCCTCGAGTTCCGGCAGGGCTAAATAGGGACGGACTAGTCGAGACGATGTCTCGGATACGAGCCCTTGCTGCATGCCAGCGGCGATGGCGGCGCCCGGCCACATCAGTGTACAACTTGAAATCATGGGCGGCGGCGGCGTGCTGTTTACTCTGTTCCACCGCGACAACAACAACATGCGTACGAGCGATGACGGTGCCTTCAATTTTCCTCGAGGCCGACATGAGGGTCGGTTGGGAAGCCTTGCTCGACGAAGGCAGCAAGCTCGAAGGAGGGCCGGGAGAGCTCGTGGGCGCAATGCTAGAGGGGTGCCACGACCGCGGGAGGAGCGGGGGGTGGAGTACGGAGTGCGACCGCGCGCTGTATCTACAGTCGGTCCTCGAGAAGGTGAGCGACGCCGCAGCTTTCTTGCAACGTTCTGTCGTGGTAGGCGAAGAAGATGAGCAGCAGTTGTTCGGGCTGAATTCTGCGGCGAGAGAGATCGCCGTAGTGCCGTCCGCGCAGCTGCCTTTCTCCGCGTTCTTCCTTGAGTATGCCGTGCCAAGGCGGCCGGTGATCTTATCGGGGGAGGCTGGAGGAGGCGACGATGCCACGACCGCCGTCTCGGGCGCAACAGCAACAGCAGCAGCCGACAGCAAGGACATCCTAGGTGGAACAGAACGACAGGATACACGATCTCATCATCATCATGCTGGTTCGGATGAAAACGCCTCTTTGAAGCAGCGAGCTCTTCCTGTCGACAAGGGCCTGGTGGACAGCGTGGCTGCCTGCTTGCCGTATCCAGTTGGTTCGACCTCCGGTACGGTGGAAGGACCGCTGCGCGCCTGCAGCGGCTCGGTGCTGGACAGCGTGCCGATCCCCTTTCAAGTCACCGAGGATTTCGCCCAGAGGTTTCGAAACGAGGATGTGCTTCCTCTTGCGGAACACGCCGACGTGGAGCACTTTTTATCCGGGTGAGGATTGAGGAATATTGAAATTTGGACATGTTGTCATCTGCCTCTTGATGCTATTGTATGCACATATGATACGATGCTGTACACACCGTTGGCTTGTGTAGGCCACGCCGGATACGCGCCAACATATAACTGCTGCTCTGCGCTTCTGTTGGCGATGTACAGGTAATCGTACAGCAGTGACAGCAGGTTCGATTGTATAAAAACGCTGCTGTGGCTCCCTGTGGGAGGTCAGCCTTAACACCTCTGTAGCTACAAATACAGTGCGAGTACTGTTCGTTTATAACGATTAAACTATTGAGCTACTCAGTCAGCGCTGACTGAGTAGCTCGGTGGTCTAACCTAAATATTTTAAACACGTACGAGTGCAGTGAATAAAAGGTACGTACAGCAGTACCATACCAGGTACCTGGTACCTGGTATTGTGTTTTCTCGAGTGCAAGCAAATCGTGACCCAGTCAGGTATACTTATTTCTGCGCGGCTATTTA
This sequence comes from Nereocystis luetkeana, assembly GCA_031213475.1. Classification (NCBI taxonomy): domain Eukaryota; class Phaeophyceae; order Laminariales; family Laminariaceae; genus Nereocystis; species Nereocystis luetkeana. Next base: position 8,157,684 of record JARUPZ010000011.1, on the reverse strand, counting down.
ACGCCTCATGCCCGGGTCTGGTCACCGCGTTCAGCCAATGATCTACATTTAGCTGGATACCTCTCGGACATTTTTGTATTGCATGGGATGCCAGTTTTGTATTCCATGGGGTGCCCCGTGGGATATGTCCTTGGGTATCAAATGGGGTATCCCATTGGGTACTCAGTATCCAGGTATTCAATGTTAGTCCCATGGGGTATCTCGTTAGGTATAACATGGAACCCGATTGGATATCATGGCATGCCCATAGGATGCCCTCATGGGATGTCCCATGGTGCACATCACATAGAAGTGTTCATTTCATGGGATCCCATGGTGTATCCCAGTTTATGTCACGGGATATCCCTTGGGATAAACCCTCCTATGGAATTATCCCACGTAGTACGTAGGCATACCATGGGACAAACGATCGCATGGGATGTCCCATAAAGTATCCCATGGAGTATCATGGGGTATGCCATGTATAAATAGTACCCTCTGGGACATCCCGTGGCAACAAAATGTGCTTGTATAGGATGTCATCAGATAAACGCCGCCATGATATATCTCATGCGTTACCTATGGGATAATCCCATGGCGCACCATGGAAGCGTGTATCCCATGGTATGCACCATGTTATATCTACAGGCCATGGGACCTACCAGTATGGGGTACACCACGGATCATCCCATGGGATGCCCCATGGGGTACCCGCCAAAAAGCGACAACCTAAACAAGCTGGCCTGTCAAATATGTCCCTTTGACCCCGCAGTAGGTCCGTCCCATTCGACACCCACACCCGGATAGGAGCCTCTGGAAACATAAAAAAATGACTCGCCGGGCAGTCGTAGCCCTGTCTGGCACCCTGTTCCATTCTATTTTTTTAACCCACGGTTGGCCTTTCTCACTGGCACCCTACCCCCCTGGTACTACTGACGGAATATCGCATGAGAGATTTTAGCCCATGGGGGGCCCAAAAGGGATGCTCCGTGGAAGATCCCATCGTCGACCCCGCGGTATCCACAACGGCTGTGTGTCGTCACGCACGTCGTACTCAAGAGTTGGCGGCAATGCAGGGACGCCCCGAGCAACTGTAAAAAGGTCGGGTATCAGAAAAGTAGGACGAACACGTCAAATTCGTCTCGGCAGGACGCCACGGGTGGAAGACAGCTACACCGCACATTGTCTTCAACCGCCTCTGCTTCCTTGACAAATACCAAGGGAAAGGCACTATTACGGGAGACCATAGTAAATAGGACCTATGGTGTACGTAAAAACCTGTACATTGAACCATTTCTATTCACAATATTTGGTCCTGTTAACTATGGTCCCCTGCAATGAGATGGTGCACGAAAAACCTTGTCCCGACGGCGGCTGGCGGTCACAGCCTGTCGCGTGGGCTAAGGGTTACGACCACTATCCTACTTACGGGTCGCACTAAATGTAGGCTCCCAGTCTTACAAGGTATGATGTTCAACTTTCAGCTTGAAAAAACGTTTCGGGCCTCTAGCGAGGCGGCGGAAGTCTTAGAAAACCGGGTTTTCCCGGAGGCGTGCGCGTTGCGAGCCGTTACGACGTGCATCCGTATCGCACAGCTTATGGGGCGGGACGGACGTTAACCGCCTGGCACCTTTCCCCGTGGTTATAATCACGGACGAAGGTGTCCGGGGTAGTTTGACCGTCTCTGCAGCCCGTACGACGACCACTCCGCAAGGCCGTTTGCGGGTAGCAGAGCTTCCGAGCCACTGCGCGATGCACGTCTTTTGGGTGGGAGGTCCCTGCAGCAAATCCCTAGCAGGGACGACCGGGACAGCATAATGGAACATGGTGGCTGGAAGACGGAGTCAATGGCTAAGCAGTACGTTGGGATGACCTCTAGTGGAAAAGCGCACGGGTGCGAGAGGAAGCGCCGCCAGAGCTACGCCGACGCTACTAGCGAGCTAGCTAAGTCGTCGCCTGAGATTGAGCTCATTTTCGCAACGGGTGCGGAAAACGATTGATCCAATGATAGGGGGTGAGACAACTCTGCGTCGGGCCAGTGGTCAACAACAAATACAACCCAGAGGCGCAATGAAGTATGGGCGGGAGCACAGGCCGGCGCTGGAGGCCTCACCCAGTCCAAAAGTTAGTTAAATGATCTACGGTAGAGAGACGTGATGCACTAGTCAAATGCCGATTCCATCAGAGGGCCAAAATTTGGCACAACTAATGGAACCGCGGATTGTATCGAACTATCCGGGGATTTGTATAGCAGAGATGGGCAGTCCTTCTTTTCGCTCCCTAACCTCATGAGCAGAGTTGGGCACGAAATTCTTGAGACCATCCCACCCACCGGGGCGTAATATTCATAGGTTTGCGTACCCAGATCATTTACTGGTACAAACTCCGCGCTTAGCATTTATACGCTAGCCAAGCGTCCACTCGGTGTGGGGGCGGGCTACCAGGCGAGGACCCCTTGCCGGTGCGGAGGCCTCATCCAATCCAACACCTACAATAAATGGTCCACGGTAGATTGGCTGAATACATCATAACAAAAGTATCGCATCAGATGAACCATGAAATATCCCATGCGTATCCCATGCGGTACGCCATCATCCGATATCCCATGGAATATCCTATGAGATGCCTCAGGGGTTATCTCGCAGGAGTTATCACCCCGTGGGGCAACCCTCTATTTCATGGAACACCCCATGGAACCAAGATGCCCCACGGAATCGATGTACCACCGTGGGATACCCCATGGGGTTGAATATATGGTATACCCCCCTGCACTGTACCACATAGGGTATCCCATGGTATCCTATCGTGTTAATGTGACCCAATGAGGGGTATGCCACGGATCCCGTCGGATCAGCCATGGGATGCCCCATGGAAAACATCGATGGCATGGGATACCCGATGGCAGCGTACGACATAGGAGGTCCCATGGCACCCCATGTATCCAGGTGACCCGTGGGGTATGCAATTCGCCCTATGTGCTACACCATGGGGCACCCCAGGAGAGACATCGATCCCATAGAATAACCCATGGGACACCCCATGGGGTACATGTTGATGTGCAACACGCATTAAACCCAGCGGTTTGTCCCGGGTGAAGCCCCCCAGCTTCCGGACAGGAGGCCTCATTCAATCCAACGCTCGACTTGAATCACCCGCGGTGCAGTGCATAATACTACACGCAGTACCGCAGGTAAAATAACAGAGCAAGGAACGTCCACCGATTCTGGCGTCATTCTGGCGTGTGCTTCTCTTCGCACGCAATCGCCCAGGGCACCAACCCGCTCGCCTGACCCCCAGTCACGGCCCCCGTCACCTCCTACGCGGCCCGTCTCCTACGTGGCACCGCCCCCGCGCTATCAAAAATAAATCGCTTTCCCAGGTGGCAGAGCCTACACCGTACCCGCCTAGGCTCGTACGCCCACGCCAGCGCGTGCCCTTCGGGGGCGAGCGCGCTCGTTGTCGTCATATCGGGCGCCCTCGAGGTCCTGGTGTACGCAGCGGACGACTTGCCTCACCTGAGACCCGCCTACGGCAACGCGCCGTGCCCACGAAGTAGCCCTAATGATCATGTCGGCGACGACCACGGGGGGAGCGAGCTTTTTCTCGGCGACGACGACGGGGGGAGCGAGTTTTTTCTTGGCGGGTCAACAAGACAAGAAAACGCAGACGCTCCCATGTCAAACGACGGGCAAACTCCAGGCTCCGTGGGAGAGGATGCGGGCAACCACCCGGATACGAGCTCGGAGGATCCCACGAAGATTGATGCCGGAATGGACTTCGAGGAACCCACCAGGCGAGATAGCGCAACGGAACGGCGACAGTTGGGAGCCTGGCCCCACGAGCCGAAATTTTGCGCCAGCGTGTGGCCGACCAAGAACAGGGACGAGGATGACAACTCGGCGGGAGCAGTACCTCCAAGGTTGGTGGTCTTGTTTTTTTTTGCTGTTTTGCTTGGATTCTCGTTCTTCATATTTTGTTTTACGGAGGAACCTATATACGTGCAGGTACGTAGCCGGCGAGCACTTGGGTTTCGAAATACGGGCAGTCGAACACCCCGTGCGCGAGAGTAACGTATGGCAGCCTTCAAGCAAAAAGTTCTGAGGTTGGACCCAATGACCGGTTTGTATTTTGGGGTAGACTAAAAACATGCGCGCTACTCGTACCTGGTATGTACGATAGGGAAGCGATGCACCATTATTTTTCTGAAACTTCTCTCGCTTGAGGACTTCCATTTGGTTATAAACCTCCCCCCCACCCCCCCCCCCCCCCCCCCCCCAACCCAAAGCCTGGCCTTGAGAAAAATAAAAAACGTCTCAAACCCGACGAACCATCAATCTCATGACCTATAGTAGTAGGTTACGTATCCAAAGAGTGTACAAGCTACCTGGTAGGTACATTGGGATCTTTCCTCGGTTGAGGACCCTATTTTTACGGAGGGGTATATTAAATAGGACCTACGGAACGCACAAAAACCTTTACGTTTCGCTATTTTTACTAACAATTTTTCGTCCTATCTACTACGGTACTCCGAAATAGCAGGTCATTCCCACATATTGTGGCGGAAAAAAATGCTACCCCCTATCGTGGCGCTTCAAAGTAGGTATAACTCTCGGCGGAAATCTAAGGACCGTTTAGACATCATTATGAAGACCAAGCGATCCTTGTATTGACGCACACCCAGGGTGGTCTATACGACAGTATATTAACTGCACGCCTTCGACCCAGAGTGCGACTTCCCCCAGGTACTCCCTCCCTCCCTCCCTCACATCCTCCCTCCATCCTCCCTCCGGCCAATATATGCGGGGGGGGGGGGTCGTCAAACCAGGCCATCACCGCCAGCTAACACGTAAATCATTCCTTGCGTGTACGATGTAGGAAGAACGTTAGAGACTTGTTCGTCGGCGACGCGCTGTTCGTGCCGTCTGGAGCCGCTGTGACTTGGCGCGCAAAGGGGGTGGAGGACGAGGCGATGGCGGTCCGCTTCTGCTACGTCGACGCCAGCAACTTTGATTCGGTCAAGACCCAGCTCCCAATCTACGCGGCTGTCGAGGTAAACGCTGCCGCCCTCACCGGCTTGTGTCGCTGCCTATATCCTGCGAGTGCGTTGCAGTTCGAGCTATATTGTATGGCCGATGCTGCAACCCCTTTGTGTGATAAGCCGGATGATCAAAGCTCGACGCAGAGCCAGCACTGCTAAAGCGCCTGAGTGAGATTATCGTCCTTATTGCCGACACAAAGGAGAGAAAGGCATGAATGATTTCGTAGATGCCGAAAAAGGAATGACTGCTGTGGGCGATATATCCTCAGCAGCAAGCGGTCGTATCCCAACACGATGGCCCACAATAAATACGCTCTAAAATAGTATAGTCTCCATTTCGGTACATTGTTCTCTTGGCCCAACGTTTCTACTGTCTTTATGAAAGAACGTATTCTCATCTATCTGGACTAAATAGTCGCCACATCGACACACACGGGGTCACTAAAAGCATTTGGATAGGTTCGGCGCAAAGGTGTAGGCTTCAGGTTTCCAACGATCCCACGTGTAGACGGAAGTATGAGGTTCTATGTGAGGAAGAGCTATTACGGGGGACCATAGTTAACAGGACCTATGGTACACATAAAAACCTATATGTTTACCCATTTTTACTAACAATATTTGGTCCTGTTAACTATGGCCCCCTGTAATAGGTCAAAAATGGTCCCCAACAGCATATTATTTCGAAGGGGGGAGCGCGTCCGGGCCCACATTCTGCTAGGAAATATAGGTATTTTTTCATCGCTAGAAGACTCGCAATATGCGCCGTAAAAGTCCCATTTCACTTTTGCGAGAATAACGCGTCGTTCCTGAGGAACAAGCGTCCCAGCAAGGTTACCCCAGCCGCCGTGTCCACCTCTTCCTCATCTTCAACTCGATACTTTCGGCTTCAAGTACCATCGTTGGAAAGCTGGGGTGCTTAGCTTCCCGTGGCCCCTGCGTGGGTTTGGGCCAGTTTTAGTTTTGTTCAGGTGAAAATATTTTTGTCGAAACGAAAGGGGACGCAATCGCCAAAACCAAATTATTATTGGGGATACAAAAAGAAGTGAATGCGCTACCCATGTTATTATGGGACATTGTAATGTATACCCACCGCAAGATCCATAGGCACACAAGAAACCCGGGGATGTACCCCGGATCTCCTCTGACTACGTAAATTACTAACCGTATCCTGCTGTTCGCCACATTTCATCTCTAAATCTCGAAACAGTTAACAGAATCGTGACTTTGCTTGATTTGCGGAAGTCGGCAGATATCGGTGTATCCAGGGAACTATGGCGTCAAGGGCCGTCCTGGCTGTGTTCTGGTAAAACTATTGATGTGTAAGCATGTTGCTACTCGAGCCGAAAAACGCAACCGGCACAGATAAGGAGAACGTCGCTAAATGTGGCGCATAAAGTAAAACTACTTCTCTCGGTGTTTTTGCTCTGAGTACATCTAGCAAGCCGCCTGGTGTGCCTCGATTCTGGTCCGGGGCTGCTGCTGCGTGGCAGGAGTATAAGTATGGGTGGGCTCAGCAGGAGCCGATAGCACCGTGCATCAAATATAACACTCCTGAAGCCAACAGGAGTCCAGAGCCAGCAAGGCTGTATACTCAGCAGAGCCGATGTACCCAGATCAGTAACCAACATAAAGACAACGTGATGTTATCTGCGCCAAAGTCGTCGTCGGTGATGTTCCCAGCCCCCACGTCAGTTACATATACAGTACCATCCATGCCTACACATCGGAAGTACACCCGATGATAGTCCGGGATAGCCCCAGACGCCACAGAACGCTGTGCGGTAGTCGTCATTCCTCTGTCTATGAACGGTGTCGATTTCGCCAAGGAAGAGCGGCGGGGGGGGGGGGAAGTTACCAGGTCGCCGAGAAACCACTTCTCGGTGGCGCTTGCGTTCGGCAACTGGAAAATATCCCACAAGGTTGGACATCCAATGTCATTGTATTTGGGCTGGCAGGCCCTCCATCGACATAACCAGCAACTACGTGCATATGCCTCCCAACCCCCCGCAACCATAGCTCGTTCACTGTGGCTGCCCCCCTCCCTCCTTCTCTCTGCCTGTAGGCCGGCGCACGGGGCCTTCTCCGGGCATTCTCCTCTCCCGTATTCGACACGTCCATGTCCCGGAGACCGACGGTGGTATCCGCCGCGGACTTCCTCGGGGGAAATCGACACAGTCCTATGAGCGTGCAGACGTCGTCGTCCTCGTCGTCGTCGCTCTCGTCGACATCCACCCCGGGGTCTCCATCTTCTGCATTCCATAACAATCTTGACGAAAACGCGAAAGCGGAAGTTGGCGTCGGGGTCGAGGGCGTGAGCGAACGGCGGAGGCTGAGCGCAGAAGGATCGACGTCATCTGGCGTAGAAGCGTCTGGACTGCCTGACGGTATTTTCATGTCGGAGAGTAGTGGCAGCAGTAGTTCGTCGATATCGACGTCGGCGTCGGAGTCGGAGTCGGGCAGAAAGGGTGCTCGAGGCAGGCGGGGAAGAAAATCGTTCAAGGAGTGGCAGGACGACAGCCGCTGGGATCTAAAGGTCAGGCTATCCGTACGTACATTATATTATATATGGTTGTATCTGCAGCTCCGATGGGCTACGTAGTACCTGCGCCGTTCAAGCGCTCTTTAAAGGCGGTTTCAGTAATATCATACGTTGACTATTTTTGTGCATATCTCACCGTAACATGCACATTCGGGGTTGACCAGTTGTAAAAGTTTCTAGACGTCGAATCAATGCTGTGACTCGAAGATCGCCCTAACTTTTTCGTTTTCGGTCCGGTTGTTGAACTGCTCCGCCATCCGCAAGAATGAAACCGTTCCATTGCGCTCAGACTCGCATCTTTGGCCTGTTCTCACCCTCAGGTACTCGGCCTGACCTTGCCCACCCTCGGAGCGCCACGAGTAAAGTCGTGTAAGCGCACCTCCTGCACTGTGGAGTGGACTAGCAGCTTCGTTAAGCGCGGGCAAGACCAGACGAAGCTCGGGTTTAACCTGTCGTATGTGCCCGTAGCGGTTAATGCTTCCCTCGCCGCTGCCAGTGGCGGTGGTGGTGGGTACATGGAGGTGAGCATGGTGTGTACATAATTCGAAATACGTAGGCATTGCGTCAACTCGAAAAAAAAACAGTTTTTTTAGTGATATAGCGGTAATATTGGTGTTGATGCGTGGCACTCGACGTTTTGGTCTCTTACAGCAGTCGCGCATAAGAACACGGTGGAGACAACACTAGCCACCATCCTCGACAAGATACAGAGGGATACAACACTACCCAGCATTCTCAGCAAAATATCGACGGGGACAGCGCTAGCCAGAATCCTCAACGTTGCTCGTGAAATGTCAGGCACAACTTTAAGAGTCGGTTTGATCACTTGTCGGGCAGCTCACCGAGGAGGTATATAAACACGACATTCCGTCATTCGTCAACAGGCCACCCGGAACAGGCCTCCGGGCACAGACTTCTCCGCGTTCGCTCGCTGCATATTTTGCCTTGTGTAGGTCTACGTCGGAGACTCTAAGCTGAGCTCTGAGCACGCCCTAGATAGAGAGCTGCTTAGCCTTGGCATCACTGAGGGGAAGCGGCACACGGCAGTGGTTGGCGGCGACCTCTCTCCGGACACCCTATACAGGTGGGTCATTCATTGTAGGCGATGGCGGTGGTGGTGATATTGTTGGAGGTAGTGGTGGTGGTGGTGGTGGTGGTGGTGGTGGTTGCTGTGGTGATCGTGAGGGTTATAGAGGTGGTGGGGGCGATCGGGGTTATAGTGGCAGGTGGTGGTGGTGGTTCGTGGTGGTGGCAGTGATAGTGGTGGTGTTGGTGATGATGCAAAGCAGCGCTTCGTAGTGGACACCCCTTTGATCCTCTCGATCCTTTGAATCTTCGAGGCCGGCTTCGACTTAGAAACACAAGCATTCCATCATCACGGGGTCGCTAAGGTTGCGGGAAGAAAACGGCAGAAGAAGTAGCTTCGACAGGCACAAGCAGAACAAATCAGAACTCTAGGCGCTACCCATGTGTGCGTGTGGTGGGGAAGCGCGGGTTCCACGAACCAGCCTACAAGCTCAAGATGCCGTGCCCGCGACCCTAGTCTACGCCTCTAACCTGCGAGCCCACGAAAAGCCTCTCGAAGTAACGCATAAAGCAAAGCAAATGCGAGACAGCCTATCGCTAAGGAATAACGCCACACCCGGGCGATATGGTCTGGTCCTCAGAAGGGTGGGGGGGGGGGCTCAGGCGAAACCCGTACGTGCGGTACCGCCAAAAGGGTGGAACCAAGAAAAGTAGATCCTGCTCCACGCGATATACCAATACCATATCGCCAGAATCACCCTGTATTCCCCCTGTGCAGTAACGGGGAGGGGAACAGGGGATCAGGAAGACTGTAAAAATATGGAACAAGTATGGCCAACGACGAAGAACAAAAAACGCAAGAGTAATTTTACGTATCGCAGATACGCGGCTGGTCACGAACCCTCAAACGGCATCCAACGATCGCTGCTGTTATCACAGTACTATATCGCCACAACGCAGTCCGTGGTCACAGAACAGGCTCCAACGGCTCTGGAGTGGAATATTAGAAATACCTCAGGAGGGGAGAAAAAAAAGGGGAAAAACACTACATATACTGTATTAACTGCAACAAATCGCACACCTCAGACAAACATAAAAAGTGAGATCGGCATACGTGAGCATCAGCTCTTATGATACGCTGCGTATACGCGTCGCAACAGAAACTGAGGAGGCGCCATAATCATACCCACGAAGGAAAAGACAGGATGTCCCTAATCGATGTCGAAATCGAAATCGAAAGTGGGAATGAGAAGAGAGAGGACCAAGAAACCAAGAAAGAAAAAGAAAGAAGAGAACACGCAGGCTTGCAGGCTCGCAAGCACTGGCAAGCACGGTGCTTGGGAAACGTGGCGCACGAATCGGGGAGAAACACTGTGCTCTGTGTCCGGAAATGGGAAAGAAAGCAAAACACGCGCAAAAACGAAACCCGCACGAAACCCCCCAACCTGAAATTACAAACCTGAATATTGAGCAGGCGCAGTGATTGTGCATGTCCGATTTAACCACGTCGTCGTTCCGAGATTCATCGACAATATGCTAAATCGTCCGGACATTTACACCCCCTAACAAAGTGTATTCGCGGACACCAACAGCCACCAACAGCCCAAATTAATGTTGTGCAGTGTGATGAATAAACGCAGAGGGAGCTTGGTCGATCTGGGTTCGTCGAGGAAGCACACCAAGCAAACCCCGGTGCCAGACGCACACGAGTTTTTGTTTCCCAACCAACCAGGAGGTTTTAGGGTCTACAACAGTACCATCAGACATGAGTTCCGTCGGAGAATGATGTAGCGCTGATCGCAACCGATGTACGAGGGACGGCTGTGGATATGTATCCTGGAGCGTAACGGCCAACACGACGCATTCGTGGCGTCAACGTTCCCACTGGGCGGCGATAGTGCGCACTTCGCCGCAAACTGCGGTTAGGTTTGGCGGTGGCGGTTCGGAGTGCCGGCCCAAGAGGGAACCCTATGTTGACAAGGGTGTCAGTTTTGTTTCGCGTTCCCGATATGGGCGCGAGAGTTCACTTCAATGACACCAAGGAGAGCGCTGGCCGATTATTGGCCGGTGTTGTTCTCCACCCCGCGCCGTGGAAAGCGTTCCCGATGATCGTCTTGACCGACTTGGTGTGCGACGCGGCATGGAGGGGGTTTCTAGGCGGTGTTGAGCGCGTACCTCGCAACCCCGACGGTAGGTATTTCGTCATTGCCCTTACTGTTGGGCGGGTCGGCACTGAGCTTGCAGCGTGCCGCGAATGCGTGGTTGTGAGTATCTGCGCCGGGCGTGTCGGGGGAACGCCGCTGGGAATGTCGGACGAAGGCCCTGATGTAGAAGCTCAGCGACGAGAGGGGAAACATCAAGTTCGTCGCCGGACGCGTACGAGGGGACCGACTGCAAGAATGAATAGGGACCCGCTCAACTGAGCGCAAGTGTTGGTTTGAGGAATTTCGCGTCCGTGCCGATCTAAACGTATCAGCGGATCGTTGGGGCCCCGTTACATACCCGCGTCTCATCTGCCGGAAAGGGACAGCGGGGAGCTACCGCCAAACACGTCAGAAAGGGCGGAGTTCCCTTCTTCTGCCCAACTCAGATTTATTTTAGAGTGTGCTGTTGGCGAAGTATGTTGCGTGGACACAGGTGTCGACGGCCACGAGGGTCGCAATACGCGAGCTGATCGCGCGACACCTTGAGCTGTATTTTTACCAAGCTGATGGGAGGAGATGAAACAAAAAAGGAAAAAAAAATGGTGACCGCGACGACGAAGGCGCGTTGGAAAACCGTGAGAAGGAGGCGAAGCGTGGAAGCTGACCCGTGTGCAACTGGTTTAGAGCGAATCCGAGAACAGCGCTAAACGAGCTGTTGTAGGCACAAGCTAGTGGAGGAAGTTGTGCGCCTCGGCCCTCTCGCCGCTCACTTGACGGTCATGCCCAAAATCTGCGCCATCGTGCGCTCATCACGTTCTATACATCCTCGATACCGATAGGATGTTCTCTGATAGGAGCCTGTGGCAACTCTACGTACAAGCAAAAGAAGCTGTGTAGACCGCGTTGCGAGAGCGTAGAGGAGGGCTGTAGGCCGTTGTCCTACAGTGTGCTGCGCAAGCACCGCTGAAAAGGGGCGTGCCCTTTAGTGACGTGGTCGGAAGCGCCCTCGGCCGTCAATGCAGGTCAGTGACCGCGAGCGTATCAGCGAGATCGTCGAAACGATTAGTGAAGTTTTCCGACTCTAGGCCCTGCCACCGGGCTTGGCCTGACGAAAGACCGATAAGATCGACGCGGGCCGCGATGCCGGGCCTCAGCAGGCAAGGGGAGCGAAGTCCTGAACCAGTGGACGGTCCAACCATATGCGGTTTCGGTGTTTGTCGCTTCAGGTAAGGACGGAGCCACCATCGATTGCAGACTCCCGTACCGAATACCAATCCACTAACAAAGGATCCTATGAATAGCATGTGTAGGGTGTGCATTGTGTCAAGGGAGCAGGAAGTATCAGAATGGCGCAAGGTATGCACGACCCGCGAGCGGAAAGCAGCGGCATGTAAATAATAACAACTTCGTCACCTAACAGAGGAGCCGAATGCTTCGAAGTATATGTGTACGCCCCCCCATCATCGAAGCGAGAGCAGAGGGGGGAGGGGTGGGGGGGGGGAGGGGCGTCCTCATTTGTTGCTTGCCTCAGTCCCTTTCGAAACGGAGGTGTCTCGGAGGGGGGGGGGGGGGTGTACTCGATAGGAGAGATGTACTCGATCTCATGCATGGCCGTAGTCGTATGACCATAGACCCTCGCATCCCTACAATGCCGGGACGGGGCATGTCGGGTTTTCACCGACCAGGCAGACATTGCTTGCACCAAGCGCGAAGCGCCGTGAGGTGTCTGGCGAGTCGCATGAAGGGTGAGCTGCTTCCTACGAAGAACCGCTTGTGAGGCGGACTTGCATATGGATGACAGCTTCAATGAGTTAATTTAATTTCCGGTGTAGGCTTTTCCAGAGACAGCAATGGGAGTACTATGTGACTGCCTCTTGGGTGCCTTACCTTGAACACTGCGTGGTACGATCAATTCCCTTGTGCGGAGTAAAGGTTATTTACCTCGCACAAATGACCTAACTCGAGACAACCAGCTGTGGTCGACCGCCAAAAAAAAAAAACGGTATCCTGGTTGTCTAGCTCACGTGTCTCGGGGGAGGGGGGGGGTTGGAAGCCTCGAAAATCGAGCAACCGAGCAACTGGATGTTTGATTCTGGCGTAGTCAGGTGGAGGGGGTGGCGCCGGGCTAGACGTCGAAACACCAGGCGGGGGGAGGGCGAGGGTCGAGGCGTCCGCACGAAGACGGTCGCAGGAGCGGCAGGTGTCTCGAAGTGTAACGCACGCCCGGGACCAGCAGCGACGGCCAAAGGTGGTTGCGGTCGGGGAATATGCGTCGCGACCCATTAATAGCCCCGTCGAGCCGATGAATGGAAGTCTCCGCCAAGGCGGAAAGCGTAGTCAGCAGCGGTTTCACGGCGTCTCGTTGGTTTTTGTCGGCTGCGGGTTCGAGCAGAGATGTGGCCAGAAAATACACGGCGGCGACGACAGCCGAAGGGCCAGGGAAAAGGCTGCTGACGCACTTTGCTGCTGGCTTAGAAATCGTGGTTGTGTTGGTAGCTTGAGCAGTACTTATCGGCGAGAGAGGAAGCGGGCTGCTCCTAAACGCCGTTCAACATTTCGAGTTCAACCTGAAATTACTGCGGTAGTACGCTAGGAGAGGCAACATCATTGCTGTTACGAGACAACTCAGAGCTCCATATTAATTCGAACATCATATTTGAAATAAAGAGTAAAATCACATAATTCGTGTTATGCTATACAAGGGGGCTTCGTCGCGGCGGACTCGCGCCCGCCTGCGGCTCCGCGCATGCCCGCAATGGTCGACGACGTCGAGGCCGTAAGTGCGACCGCACCGCGAGAGGTACATTCAGAAAATCCCATGGTTGAGTCAAGCTGAGCAGATAAATCGTGTGAAGACCCTACAATCTGCACCCTACACCTCTAACACAGAATGTTAATGTTAATAAGCTGAAAGCGCCATGGAGTTCCGTCCGGCTTTACCCGACCCAACGCTATGTGCGCATTTTCGCCCCGTGCCTCGTCCCCCCATCGTTCGAAGTGTGTTCGTGTGTGGGGGCGCGCGTTTTCGCCGCCATAACACGTAACAGCAGCAAGCAGCAGCAGCAGCAGCAGCAGCAGCAGCAGCAACAGCAGCAGCAGCAACAGCAGCAGTCTCAACCCAATATATTCGCCGCGACCGTCATCGTCCGTACAGTAGCGCTTGGCCGTTCGCTGTGTACTTCGTCAATTTCCCGGCCGGCTCCTAATTCGTCAGCGCATCTACGATCTTCCAATTCTTCTACTGATCATCCACCGAATCCATCAACTGCGTAACACTTCGCATACTTTCGTGCATCCTCCCCGTTGTAGCACTACTTGTAGTGCAATGTCTGCATACTCCGCATGCATACGTACGTGCATCCTCCCCGGTGTGGCACTTGTAATGCAGCATCTACAAAGGAAGTAACCCCAGAAGGACGGCAGAAACGACGTTTTGCAGTATCTTGTGGCCGTAGGATCGAACCCGCTGCACTTTGCTCTCAGGGCCCCAGCAGCTCGTATAATACCACTGCTCGTACTGCTGTACCATACAACGCCTGTAGGAAATATTTTCATAGATACCTGGGCAAGACAACGACGACGAAGTAGGGATTTTTCCGAGCTCGAAAATCCCGCTGCACCGATAGATTTGCCCGAAAACGGAAGTGCAGCGCCGCTACGTGCTGCAATGCAACATCCATGATAAGCTACGATAATATCTACTGTTCACGCAACAGCAGTGTTTGTTGTGGGACGAAACAATGTCCGCGGTGTAGCGGGGTACATACGGCGTAATATCGGACGGAGCGTTGTTGTGGGCAGGTTGCGCGCTCCATGGATACGTGTGGGGTCGATACCCCGCAGATCGTAGATGGATACAGAAATACTATTAATACTGCTGTAACGTACCTCCCTCGTAAAGTTTCACCATAATATATATAGACAGGATTCGCACGCGGTATCATACAGGATTGCAGGATAAAGTATGCAGGGAAGAGGACAGGATACAGGATACAGGGTAGAGTGTATGATACAGGATACCAGGTACAAGATATACAGGATACAGGATATACCGGATACAGGATAAAGGATACCCTGGTATACCGGGTACCGGGCAAGATATAATAGGATACAAGCGCTGTACGAAGTATACTGATACATGCACACCAGTACGATTGAGAGGATTTGCACAGATGCCTACGAGTACCGATGCCGTACTTCCTACGCTGAGTCGTATGGACTGCGAGTTTTGAGAGTACCTGGTATTGTATTCACAGCACAGCAATGCTGCTACGAGTACTGCTGTACTGCTGGTGTAGTACTGCCTGAATTCGCCGTATTGTAGTAGCAGAATATTCACGGCCGAACAACTGCCAGTACAATCTTCCTTTTCTGATTGATAAGCCGTACTCAAGGAGCCGTGTGGCGTGGTTGGAAGACGAACCTGCTCTGCTCGGCTCGTATTGTCTGACGCCAAGGGGCTGGGCATAGTTGACGAACGCAGGGCGGAGACGGCAGTCTGGGTAGCAAGGTACCAGGCGGATTAGCAGGGAGAACCTGGCTATACTACTCGTACCACAAGCTGCTGCCGCCACCTAGAAGGTGCTTTGGGCTTTGGTCTGCCTGTTATTTCCCCTTTGTTATTTTTCCTTGTTACTTTCTCCTTGGTTCTTTGTCTTACTCTGTTCACAAGCAGTGGTGTCTTTTGTTATTTCTTCTTTTTTCCAGCTCGTTCTTTTTCAAGTGTAGGCCACCTCGCCTGCGGGGGGGGGGGCACGACAGATTGTTTCTCTTAGATTTTGCTTTCATTTTTCTTCTTTTTCTTTTTCGACTTGTCTACCTTGTTTTTGTTTTCTCTTTGATTGTTTCTTTTCGTTTCACTATTTCATAGATTGCGTATGTCGTGCCTGTCGTATCTAGTATGATGACATGGCTTTGCATTGCCCACTGCAGTTCACACTGCACACGTGGCAACGTAGTATCTCTGTGGCGTAGCTTTGTGACCACAGAACTTGTATCTCTTCTAGGATGGAAGAATCGGCACGGACACTGGTTGTGCTGGATGTCGACGGGTAGAAAGAACGGTTTAATGTGAAGAACACACACACACACACACACACACACAAGCGGTATTTGCAGCAAATTTCAAACCACAAGATACGGAGAGGTACGATTTATATTGTCTAATTTCTGGGTGTTCTACATCGTCCCTTGTAGTCCAATGGTTAGGATATATGACTTTCACTCATGAGACCCGGGTTCAATTCCCGGCAGGGGAGACGAAAACCTTTTTTTTCTCGCTGGTGTTTTTTTTCCTCACTTTTTATCATGTCCTGTTCCCAGGTTGTGCTGGATGTCGACGGGTAGAAAGAACGGTTTAATGTGAAGAACACACACAGTACCAGGACTTCAGGTACCTGGTAACAGGTACCTGGTACTGGTATATCGTATTGTTCCAGGATATCATACGAACTCGTACCAGGTACGAGTACTCGTATATATATCATGTCATACCAAGGATGTCATACCAGCATATAATAAGACCAGCATAGCATATATATACCGGTACAGGTTTTGATACGTAGTAACTACCTGGTACACTATTAATAAATATAATACACTGCTCTACGTCCCCGTCATCATTTTTTCACGTACAAAACGTAGCCCAGCGTCTTTCACTCTGGCCGGCTATGCGGCACCCTACATATATATGCGTACAAGCATGTATCACATGTAAGTACAAACAGTACATGCACGTATGATATGTATGTATGTGAGAACGCCACTAAACAAAAATCAAAAAGAATACCTGGTATGCCAAACCGCCGCTAGTCTCCGCTGTGCCACGATCCCTTTCCGTTGCCTGCCGCGTCACCAAATAAAAATACTAATGAATTTTGAAGGTTCTCGGTGTGCGTCGTGTACGGCGAGACGGCCGGTCCGTTCTCGGAGCCGTCCAAGCCGGCACGGACAGGCGAAATAACGCCCCCCCTCCCGCTGGCAACGGCCCCGGAGGGCTCGCCGGGGGCGCATGCTGTCACGCTCCACTTCCGGGAACCTGGCGACAACGGAGTGAGTGCAGTACCGCGGCAGACAGCAGAGTTAAGGATCTCCTGTTTTGCCTCTTAAGCCTCTTGGCTTATCGTGATGCGTATCGTGGTGCCAACGTTGTACACACAGCTATTGTTGTATACCTGGTAGGATTTAGAGCGGCGTTCCTCGCTTAGCACATACGCTCATTTCCGTATGTCTGATAGCAGTAAAATCTTGAATTAAAAAACGAAATCAGGCTGAAATAATTCACGCCCAAAATCGTGACGCGTACTACTGTATGTAATGTACCTGGTGCTTGCTGCTGTACAATAACATGTCGACGGACTCCAGTGTTTGTCGGATGGATAAGCGCATGCATGCATGCAATTGGTTGTATTCCATGCCGAGGAGGAGGCCATCGATTGGTGGATCGGGGGGTGGGTTGATGTCGGTAGTTATTGGTAAGAAGGCGTGTTTGGAGCGGAAGATCGATCGTTTTCATCGAACACAGGAGGCTTCCAGAAGGAAGCTCGGTCGATCTCCTACAGGACAGCCTTCCGAATAGGAGGGGCAAAGGTTAATGACAAGCTGCCCGATATTGGCAGTAGCCACAGCAGTGCAGCGGGTGTTTGACACTAAACAAACCCCAAGAACTTGACGCCGTGTTCAGAGAGTACGTGCCGGTATCACCCCCGAGTGATAAGATACAGCACACCCCCCTATAGCTCGGGCAAGATTCAAAGCTGATTTTCTCGGCAACGGGGAGAGCGAAAACGCCTACGAAC
Organism: Nereocystis luetkeana; assembly: GCA_031213475.1. Classification (NCBI taxonomy): domain Eukaryota; class Phaeophyceae; order Laminariales; family Laminariaceae; genus Nereocystis; species Nereocystis luetkeana. Next base: position 8,140,161 of record JARUPZ010000011.1, on the reverse strand, counting down.
ATTACGTCGATATGTATGTATATATATTCGGAAATATCTCGTGCAAGAAATTTCCGAAGTAGCCACACCATTCTGGTTGCGCATGCTTTTCCAATTGGGATGGAACAATACGTTGATGAGGAATAGGATATATCGTACTATTATACCGGTAGCTAAGATGAAATTATGTGGGGAATGGATTTTGGGGGAACGGCTGACAGAGGAGCGTGTGAGGGATACTGCTGATTTACGGAAGGATATTCGGTTTATATCGGAATGGCATCTACGCTACATTGTCGGAAGGCAAGCCTAATAATAATTGTTATTATGTAGAAAACGTGTTCGGAAATTCGTCCCATTAGGGGGGGTAATGCCTTGTCACCGGTGTGATACCGTATACCGGTGCGATATATATATATATATATATATATATATATATATATATATATATGTACCCGGCACAGCAGTGTATGGTACCTGGTATAAAATAGTCGATCCTCACAATTCCAACAACGAATACATAAAAAAATTCAATTCATACAACGAAAACATAAAAAAAAGTTCGATACATTATTTTTTTTCAACAGCGACGCACATGAATGCTCAATAACAAACCTGCCCTATTTATTTTGTTCCCCGCGTTTGTTTTCCGTTTCTCGGTCGTTTTGTTTGTGGATAAACCACACAATACAACCCGTTTCTGTTTCCTTTGTGGATGACCACACAACCAACCTACCATCGACGCGGGGGGGGGAAAGGGCGCTCCAGTGTCGTGGTACCACGTGATGTCACGACCGACCGGCGGAAACGTGCTGGGAAAGTGGCAGGCGGTTGGCGTGGCTGCGGCGCCAGCGCCGCGGGAAAGCATATCCGTGCACGACACGGATGTGGGAGCGGTTACTGTGAAGGTGGACAATCTTGTTCCCGGAGTGGCCTACCAGTTCCGCGTTTGCGCCCAGAATTACATCGGGTAAGTACGACAGAGAAAAAAACGTGAAAACACTGCGTACGTTTTATACAATGAAACAAGCAACATACGCAGGCTAGTACGCGACATGTGTCGAGAAAATTTGCAGTTTTACACGAGCTCGAGAATGAACTTTTTTTTCTTCAAAATCTAAGAAGAAGGCACAGCTGCTCGTAATGATAAGCGCTCGAGCTCATCAGCGAGGAACGCCGATCTGAATTCGAGGCTGAACGTGTCTTTCTTCAAAATGTAAGAAGAAGTGAAATAGAACAAGAAGGTACAGCTACTCGTAGTGATAGGCGTTTAGTGCTCGTCAGCGAGGAACCCCTATCTGAACCCGACAAGGTACATATTGATACTGTTACGGGGGACCATAGTTAATAGGACCAATGGTATGCATAAAAACCTCAAACATTTATCCATTTTTACTGACAATATTTGGTCCTATTAACTATGGTCCCCCGTAATAGCGTGATAGAGCCTACGTTCAAAGGTGGCATCACAATAAGCCGCCCGCCATACGTAGCCAAAACGTAAAAATGTGGGGAGATTCCGAACCGCTCCCGCGTGTCTTAACACACCCCCTCGGACGATTTTTTCGAAGCGTCTACCTCGACAACGGTAAGGAGATTGCAAACGCCGAGCGACGCGTCTACGCGGAAAGAGATCTCGACGAGATCTCCCGAAAGCCACCACTCCCGTAGTGTGCACCCTCCCCCCCCCCCCTTAAGGTTTGGGGAGAAAGGTTGGATCTGAAGTTCCTCCCAGCGGGGGGTGTTATCTTGCGTGCTATTATGAGGTATGCAGTCACTTACAGTATTGTAGCACCGATTTAGTCACAGTTTCGAGCGGACCTGCTTTAGTTTTTTGTAACGAAAGGTTTGACGCTCGCTCGCTCGCTCGCTCGCTCGCTTCGTTCGCTCGCTTCGTTCGCTCGCTTCGTTCGTTCGTTCATTGGTTTGTTCATTGCTTCGTTCGTTCGTTCGTTCATTGGTTGGTTCGTTTGTTCATTGGTTGGTTGTTTGGTTGGTTCGTTCGCTCACTGGTTGGTTCGTTTGTTCATTGGTTGGTTAATTGGTTGGTTCGTTCGTTCGTTCATTGGTTGGTTCGTTTGGTCGTTGGTTTGTTCATTGGTTCGTTCGTTCGTTCATTGGTTGGTTCGTTTGTTCATTGGTTGGTTAATTGGTTGGTTCGTTCGTTCATTGGTTGGTTCGTTCGTTCGTTGTTTGGTTAATTGGTTCGTTCGTTCGTTCGTTTGTTCATTGGTTGGTTCGTTTGGTCGTTGGTTTGTTCATTGGTTCGTTCGTTCGTTCATTGGTTGGTTCGTTTGTTCATTGGTTGGTTAATTGGTTGGTTCGTTCGTTCATTGGTTGGTTCGTTTGTTCATTGGTTGGTTAATTGGTTCGTTCGTTCGTTCGTTGGTTGGTTGGTTCGTTTGTTCGTTTCTTCGTCGTGTCACGTGCCGGTGACCGACGCCGCGAATTGTTTGGAACGCCTTGGTGCCCGCCGATCCGACCGATCGTCGTTGGTGGTAAAAACTATTGCCAAAAACCACTGTCGGTACATATACTGCTCTATGTGTAGTCTCATTAACATTACAATAAAATCCGCAGCTGTTTGAGACATCCACCGTTTTGCCCACTGGGGGAGAAAAATCTACCGCCCCGTCTCCAGATGCACGGTCCGTTTCTTACATCAACTGGAATATAATAAAACACCGTTTTGATGTTAACATTAATTTAAAAACGTTTCTCATAGTCAGGTGAAGATTGGTACCTGGTATGTCAACAGAGGCTGAACGAAAGTTAAAGCGATGGAGAGAGAAGACGGGGAGGGGGGGGGGGGGGGGGGGTGTACTCGATAGGAGAGATGTACTCGATCTCATGCATGGATGTAGTCGTAGTCGTATGACCGGGGGGGGGGGGGGGGGGGGGGCAGAACAACGGTGGAAGCAGAGTGGATGTAATTGGTCAGCGACACAGAACATTTGCGCCCAGATATGATTTTGTTCCTCTCACCTAGTGTACATACCAAGTATATCGGAACCCGCTAGCCATGACACGCACGCGTCACCTTTTTTCAGCTGCCTTTTTTCTGGAGTGCACAGAGTGCTACCGTGAAAAATGAGACTTTCATTTACACAGATAAAGTCAAGACACCCGGTACACAGCGCTAGGAACGCGTGAGCAACAGTGTCGGAAGTCGGTTCACTCACGCATCCCTTTTGCGAAAAACAAGCCGATACAGAACCGCAAAACCGCCACCCCGCACTCGCTGTTATCGTTTTTTGCGATTTTCTTCTTGTTGTGTGATATGAGCCAACAGGACTTCCCCGTGGAGCGCTCCTTCCGACCCGGTCGTCGTGCTCGGGGCCGCCTCGGACACGGGATTCCTGAGCGGGTTCCACGCTGGCCACCTAAACCTCCGTCTTCCGAACGTGACTGACGGTGCGAACAGTAGGGCCGTGAATGGGAGCCGACTCACCCAACTAATCGGAGCGATTTAAATCAGACTCGGAATCGGATTCAGAAAACGTCTCGGTAATAAACGTCGTCCCGATTTTGCATGACGAAAAAGTCGAGATTTTTTTTTTTCACTCACGTGTATCGTATAGCAGAGGGTTTTCGAAGAACAGGGATCAATTCACCCAAACGCTTTACTGCAGTTTATATTCGCCGATATATGCTTAGGAAGTATAATACTATATATATATATATATATATATATCGGATACGTCGTCTGTGTCAGAAAACCGATATTTGAAGACGTCGGGAAAACACACATACACACAGCACCCGAACGATTTACAGTAGTTTTATCCGCTGATATATACATACACATAATATATCGGATACATCGTCTGTGCCAGAAAACCGACGTTTGAAAACATCGGGAAGACACACACACATACACACAGCCGATTCGCAGCCGCAGCGAAAAGGTCATTGGAATATATTCCGTGGGTACCCCCGCTTCAAGAGCGGCCCTCGACTACTGCAGCATGATCCCATTGTGTGCCCGGAGATAGCGACCGAAACAACGACAACCTGGGCGGTTACCTAACGTGAAGGTCTTAGTCCGTTGGGCTACTGGTAAAAGGTTAACCAATCGCCTGCCAAGTCTAAGCCTTGTAGCTTATAACACTCTCCCCCCCTGGAACGGACCGGGCATACGGGTCGACGCGTTGACACCAACACACGGTTCCAATTTCTGGGGAAGGATCCAGAAGTATTGTTCAGATTCTTGACGTGAGGCAACCCACTTTTCATCACGCCATTTGTGAAGGGCTTAATCCGTTGGGCTATTGGTAAGAGGTTAACCAATCGCCTGCCCAATCTAAGGCGTTCTGCGATAGAGGCCCAACCCAAAAAAATATTTTATCCCCTCACCTATGGAGCTCAATACCTCACCCGAAAACTGACGTAAGCAAAAGTCAAAATTGCAACTCGATGAGCAATCCCATGGCCCCGGTATACTAAAACGTCAGTTTTGGGAACAAGATTGGCATTCCGACGATTTTGGGTTGAGGAACTCCGTCATTCAGCGCCAAGTGTGCAACCTCTATCTTAGAACGCGGCATCTAGGCCTTAAAACACAAACCCTCTGCAACTAGCGTGAGCACCCCAGCAGCAGTATACGGGTAGGACCATGTTGCCCCCGTCCCGTACGACTTATTGCATTGTCTGCAAACTCGGGGCACCCCATGTGCTGAAGCATGCCCCAACCAATCCCGCAGCAAATATTAGAGTGGTCGCTGGTGCAATTGTATTTTTTTGTGATCGATCGACATTTCTTTTCTCTCTCTCTCTCTCCCCCTCTCTCAAGTCCTACGTGAGTGGGTTGAAAAGCGCCCGCCGTGACTACAAGCTTGACAAAAAGCGTGCTTGTAAGTGCACAACGCATCCATCCACCCACCCACCCACCCACCCATCCATCCATCCATCCATCCATCCATCCATCCATCCATCCATCCATCCATCCATCCATCCATCCATCCATCCATCCATCCATCCATCCATCCATCCATCCATTCATCCATCCATCCACCCATCCATCCACCCACCCATCCACCCATCCATCCATCCATCCATCTATCCACCCATCCATCCATCCATCCATCCATCCATCCATCCATCCATCCATCCATCCATCCATCCATCCATCCATCCATCCATCCATCCTCCCGTCCATCCATCCATCCATCCATCCATCCATCCATCCATCCATCCATCCATCCATCCATCCATCCATCCATCCATCCATCCATCCATCCATCCATCCATCCATCCATCCATCCATCCATCCATCCATCCATCCATCCATCCATCCATCCATTCATCCATCCTTCCATCCATCCATACGCTCGACAAAAAAAAAACGCTTGATGACGATGATGCGTCCCTCGCATGCCTCGCCCGCCCGTCTTCCTCCCCAGCGTCCGTGAGTTACGCCGGGGTGACGGAGCCCCCGCCGGGAGAAGGGTTCGATCCTTTCGAGCGAGAAGTGCACGGACCGACCGTAGTCCTCGACGATCGCGCGGGAAAAATAGGCGTAAACGACAGCGGCTCCGGAGACATCGACGTATGGACGTGCCATTTCAGGTGGGTGGGTGTCCAGTGTCCAACAAAAATGCGCAAGTTTTTTTTTTTTTGGTTTGTTTTTGTGAAAGAAGTACATAACGTCAGCCCGCCGCCCCCGGGGGGGCAAAAGGCTGCAAACCTCAGGGGTTTTTTATATATATATATAAAAGAGGGAAAAGAGGAATCATTTCCTAAATCAGAAAATTTAACAGAGGGGAATATCAACAGATCAGGAACGCATGCGAGTGGCATTCCTCTTCCGAGATTTAAAAAAAAACAAGTCTGGAAACGTGGAAAACCTTGGGGGAAAAAATGATGAAACACAGCCAGGAATCTTCGATACGAACATGCACCTATATATAAGGAACGTTTGAATATTCTTAAGGGGGACCATAGTAAATAGGACCAGATGTTGTCGGAAAAAATAGCGACATTTGTAGGTGTTTGTCTGTACCGAAGGTCCTATTTACCATGGTCCCCCCGTAATACTGTAGTTTTTAATGAAGATGTTCGTTACATTAATCACCTGTAGTAACGGCCCTGCGTAGCTACGGAGTCCACCCGCCAACACGAGTAACCGCGGCTACCGTTCCGTCGTCTTGGTTGGAAACATTGTATATTACGGGGGGGCATAATAAATAGGACCTACGGTACACACAAAAACCTCTATGTTTCGCTATTTTTACTGACAGTATGTGGTCCTATTGACTATGGCCCCCCGTAACAGCACTGCTCCCGCTTTCCCACCCCCCAAAGCAAGCAGCGCAGCGTTGCTTCTATACTTGCAGCAGCACGCTGGCACCGGAAACGCACGCCTGTGGCATATGCTACGGCTGCTTTAGGGCCGTCTTCTTCAGTCAACGGCTCGAACGCAGAGCTCTCGGTTCACATGTTGAGGCTGCTTACCGTCGTCTTTAACTCGGCAAGAATGCCTCGAACCCACCTATCTACGATGCAAGACCTGCCAAGCAAACATACCGGGGTATAGTATACAAGTATGGAAAAAATGAAATCGTGCGTGGCCCGCTCCGAACACAAGAGGCGCGAGCAGAGCGTGAGAGCGCCCCCCCGTCCCCCCCCCCCCCCCCCCGTCCCCCCTCCCCCCTCCCCTCCCGGTTGCTCTTCTTCAGCCCTCAGTCCTTCAGGGTGAAGGCCGAGGTGGTTGTGGCGCAGCCGGCCGACGCAGACCGTGAGCTGGAGAACGGGCGCTTCGTTCGAAACCGAGTGGTCATGGTCCAGAGAGGTGTGTAGGAGTTCACGTCGTCAAAGCGTGTTGCTGCGATCACACACTCGGGGCATCACCAATGCGAAACGTACGGTACTGTAGCTCTTTTTTTTATCATCCTCCCTCCGGCGGGTTGATGACAAAATAAAGCTTAGCCCCTTGAGGGCTGCGGGTCCCGTTTTGGGTGACAAAACCACTGAAAGTGTCAAGTAGATTCGTCCCCAAAACGGGGGCTACATTCCTAAAAGGGGTTTAAGCTCGCCGCGCTTTAGACAGAGAGCTACCACAACGATTATCCTTCCCTTGGCCATCTATCAATGTGGAGCGCTTATTCCAATCATAACATCCACATGTGAAAGGCAGACTACTGCTGTATTAATAGTTGCACCCAAAGACCTAAAAAAAATGGAAGGTGATATCAATCAGACCTGAGTGCTGCGTCGGCAATGTCTCCCCGTGGGTCTTGCCGTGAGGTTTCACCGTGGGGTACCATGGCAAGCCCCGAGCCGATACCCGCGAGCACAACCGTGGCACGTCCCGCGGCAGATGGTAACCCGTGGGTTTTGCCGCGACACATGCCACGGTCACTGCCACGAAAAAGTCAACCAATGTGCTGCATTGCGGGCAATCGGTCATGCTTGCATCATGGCGTTTTTCAGACTCACTCGCATTCGTCAAGGTCTGTCGTTGGTGTACGCGCTGGGAAAAGACGCAGGGAAGTAGTACGTGTGCCAGGGGGACGATTTGACCGCTGATGTATGGTACCGACCGACCGACACATCGCATTTGTTTAGGAGAGAGCAATCGGAAACGATCCGCTCCTCGGTTCGCCGCGTGGTCACACAACTTCCACTCGAAACTGAACAGACGGCACGTTTTTGTGCTTCCTCCCTGCTCGCGCGCCGCGCGCGCATGTTGCCATAATCTTCGCCAGGGAGCACGCCAATCGTTCGTAAGGTGAGGCCCACTCTTTGAGTTAGAGAAGAGTTTTTTTTAATGTAAATATTATGGGGGAACACAGTAATCAGGACCAAATGTGCTTACTAAAAATACTGGAATACAAAGGTTTTTGTGTATTTGATGGGTCCTGATTACTATGGTGTCCCGTAATGGTGGGATGGGACTGAGGCGACTACTGCCGTATCACACGGGTGATAAGATATACCGAATCACACGGGTTATAAGATATACCAGGTACCGTATCACAGGGGTGATGATATATTACCGTATTTGTCGCATGGGTGATAATATGAAACAGTATTTATCACGCAGGTGATAAGAAAACACCGTGTAACACGGGTGATCAGATAAAACCGTGTAACACGGGAACATGATAACATCGTGTCACGCGGGTGATAGGATAACACCGAATCACGCGGGCGATACGATAACACACCGTATTTATCACACAGTGGTGAAAAGATAACACACACCCATCTAGGACGAAATTGCGAGCCGATTTTCTCCAAAAACCAAGGGGGCACACACAACAACAACAAAAAAGGTGGTGGCATATTTTAGAACGCTCTCCTCGAGGTCTGTCCATAGACAGACGCGACGCCCAGCTTCTACTGCACGCTCCCGGCCGTTGTCGGAGAAATCAAATTCGTCCCAAAAGGAGGGGCGTGTTTTTATCCGGATATTTTTTTTGTTTTCGTCTCATCCAAAAAATTGATTAGTGTCTTCCCCCCTCCTCTTGTTCCTCGCTCCCTCCAAGTCGTAACTTAGATCGGCGGGTAACACATACTTCAAGTACTCTTATCTCCCCCCCCCCCCCTCCCCCCCCGCTACGCACAACAAGCAGATCGTACGTGCCTTTCGCATTTTGATCGCGAGAAGGTTCCAGCGTTTTTTTCTTCTTTCCTCGTCGACCTTCGCGTCGGAATTGCGTGAAAGACAGCACAGTCCCGCGGGAGTCACGACTCGCCTGCGGGTGCCCACGTCCCGACACCTTGAAACATTCGTGCGACACACGATTTCGCCCGTTTAGGGCTGCAGTCCCGTTTGAGGGATAAACGACATGGAAACAGAGTTAGGTGTGTTTGGTTTTGTGTACTGCAGCAGTAAAAGGGGTAGGTGCACCAGAGGACCGACGCCAACATGACCAATCGGTCGGACACCCGTAGCGAAGGCACTCCCCCCCCCCCCCCCACACACACACACCCTCGCACCCTCTCATCAGATAAACGTACGTAACGACATGGAAGACTCATTCCACTGTCTGTGAGGGTGGCACATTTTTTGCCAAAACTTTCCGACCGCGGTTGAAACTCCTAAGGCAAAAAGCAACTACCGTGCCGGTTCATAGTATGGTATTTTTGCCAACTAACTACCGTAGTGCGGGCTTCTTAGCGCACAGAAATATGTTGGTCCCCGGTTGCGAAAACATTTTTTTTCGGATTTCACGTTTAGGGGTGTGATATATTGAGCTCATCGTGTGAAAATCTCAGGAATTAAGGGGCCACCCCTAAAAGGCACGAGGAGCTCAGAAAATAAGGCGCCGTCCCTAGAAGGCATTCATCGGAAATGTATAAATGGTGTGGCATGCACCCGAAAACTGACTTCAACAGAAATCAAACTGCATCCCGAGATGAGTGATCGCATGGCCCCAAGTATACAATAAACGTCATTCTTCGAAACAAGATCGGCATTCCGACGACTTTGTGGGTTAAGGAGCCCCGTCATTCAGATATTTTTTTTGCGGAAATGGGCTATATATATACCTCTATCGTAGAACGCGTCCGACTGCAGTTCTGAAAGCTAACGTGAGAAGACTCACGGTAAAAAAAAATTTGGTGCTATAAATTACCACACCATCATATCACGGTCGGTGCAAAAAGCCTGGCTCACGTTCATTCTTCCCTCCGACGTGCCAAAAAAAAAAAACACACACACACACACACGATCATCACACACAGGTTCTGAATGCGCAGCGCGCCGGAGCCCTGGGCGTGCTCGTCGCCGACGACGGGCGGTGCGACGGTGCCTTCGGCCAGCTTTGCGTTCACGGCAGCGACCCCCCCGAGGGCTGGGCGGCGCACGACCAGCCCCGCCTCTGGAACGAGGTGCTGGTACCCGTGGTGCTCATATTGCTGGAGGACGCGGAGAGGCTGATGGCGGAGGTCGGGATAGCGGCGGCGGAGGCTGAGTCGATGGCGTGGAGCTCGCTCTACGACGGATGGCAGGCATAACTCATACGAGTACGAGTACATAGCTGCGAGAGTTAACCGGGGGGGGGGGAGGTGGTGCGAGGTAGGAAAACTCCGGGCGGGGTCGGGGTGCGTAGCGGTGCCGGGGCTTTGGAGGCAGAGGCAACGGAGGGGGGGGGGTAGGAAGAGGCTGATTTCGTGGCTGTGCACACTCTCTCGCAAGGTCGTGTCATGTGTATGTCTATAATAGGAAGGGAAAATATTTGTAAGCCACCGCTCGCAAGAGTCTTTCAAACGCCGTGGATGAAACCGAGAGGCCTCCAGACGCATGCGTCCCTTCAATGCCGTGGGTAAAACCGAGAGGCTTCCTGAGGCATGCGTATGGTTGTCACTAAATCGGTTGTTTAAACTCTGGGGCCGGTGTCCCACCAAGGTCACGCCCCTTCGAAGCACTGAGCCGTTATCCGCCCGCACAACAGCGACCAAAACCCACCGCAGAAGAATTCAGGAGCTGTAAGCGCTCTGAAAGCAGCCACCCGTCGACACGTAGCGAGAGTGATACGTACATACGTCATCGAAACCGACACGCCAGGGTGCCAGAGGAAAGCACGAGGAGCAACGAAACTAAAAAAAATGGGCCAAGCCAAAACCTGGCATTGTACATACCACGTAAACACGAGAAGGGAACAAAACGAAACAAACACCCGGATAACCGCCTGACACCTGGTGTACCACCAAGTAAAAACACGAGGAGAAGGAAAAACAACTAGTGAAATACCAGGAGTAACGAACGCGTAAGGCCGCGCCGCCGATTTCTTATTACTAGAGCAGCAGCAGCAGCAGCGGTAGCATCAGCAGTAGCATCAGCACTAATTCACTTCTTGCTTGCTGAGGATTTAGTCGCCTTCTTCGAAGAAGAGGAGGAAGAAGGTCCCTTCGAGGCACCTTTCTTCTTCCCCAACGATTTCTTGCGAGCAGACTTCGGTGCGCGACTGCTTCCACCCCCGCCGCCATCCTCCGCCCCGGCCGCTCCTCCGTCCCCGCCCCCGCCCCCTCCCCCGCGTGCATTTACATCCTCTTCTTCGAATTTGTACGAATCGTCCATTTCTCCTGCGGAACGGGATACCGGGGAGGATACGCGTGTGTTTGCGCGCGTGTGTGGGAGGGGGGGGGGGGGGGAGTCAAGAGGGGTGATTTATACTGTATGTTCTCGTAGTGTGGTTATATCTAGAAATGATTGTTATGTGGCCTTCTTTCTCGACCTTGGCACTACGAATATATAGCGAGGCTTGTTTGGGGGTTCGGGGGGGGGGGGGGTGTACTCGATGGGAGAAATGTACTCGACCTCATGCATGGCCGGGGTCGTATGACCTTAGACCCTCGCATCCGAAAGTACAGTGCCGGGACGGACCATGTGGGGTTTTCACCGACCAGGCCGACATTGCTTGCACCAAGCGCGGGTGGGAGGGGGGGGGACGACGACGACGACGACGACGACGACACCCCCGTTCGACACAAGCTAGCTGACCGGAGGCGAACACTTCGTCGAGTACACCGTCTCCCTGGCGGTTGGGCACCGGAGGCTTGGCCGGTGGTGACAGGGCAGATGGCGCCGAAGCCGCTTCGTACGAGCGCCGAGTGGTGGATTCACGCCGACAGCGAGCCCCTGCCACGAGTAGGGGTCGTACATGCCCGCTCTTTGCTGTCGTCCTCACGCCTCCCTCCGAATAGCAACGGTGTCCACCACCCGAAGCTGGTGGGGAGGGCGTTCGTTACGGCGTTGGGTTCTTCACCTTTGAGGACCTCTCCGCCCATGGAGTCGAAGACGTTCCCCTTGTAGTTGAGGCGACAGACCTCGCTGAACAGACCCTCCACTTTGGCCTCCGCGCGCCCGACTCCGACCACCAGCACGGTTGCGCTCGGGACAATCTGTCCGCTGAACTGCTGCCCTGGTTGCACCGGCAAAGAGGGGGCAAACACGTGAGTGAGAACACACACTGCTGTACCAGTACGTACAGTAGCATGTTTTTCTCGCGAGCGCGTTTGCCTGTGCGAGGCGTCTGTATATCAAGGTCATCATGGAAACAGCGCTGCTGTACGGTACTGCCCAAAACAGATTTGCTTCGTTTTGCGCGGCGCCTTATTCGCGTTTCGTGTGAAATGACGACAAAAGAACAAGGATTCTTGACCGACCGGCGCACGCCGGGTGTGGTGCCCGCGGCCCCGAGAACGAAATGACAAAACAAAAAATACATCCGACAACAAAAGGTGCGCGAGAACATACAACAGTATATAGACAGAAAGCCCAACAAAAATAAAATCATCGGAGAAGAACAACCACCCCACGAAAAAAAAAAACGTGTTCCACACCTCGGGCAGATCAACCACGGTGATCTACTCGTACATCTTTCAAGGAGGATATATCTTCGCGATCTTGTATGATCTACAGTAGGTCATGTTGTCTCTGACAACGGCAGGCAAGGCACTACCAGCACAGCAAATTGCCTCATCAACAGATCATACGTTGTCGGAGGCGTGCAATGATTCCGAGGTCTTCCCTCCGACGGCACGTCCACCAGAAGCACTTTTTTATTTTCACGTGGTCAAATAATCCTGGAGCGAAGTAGACATACAGGCTACAATTTACGGGGGGCCATAGTTACTAGGACCAAACCTTGCTAGTAAAAATGGTAAAATAGATAGTTTTTTTATGTATACCATAGGTCCTATAAACTATGGTCCCCCCGTAATAATATGTCAAGTGCTGAAGCAGCCGTGTAAGTAAGTGCCTCGCCCTGCCCCTCCCCCCCCCCCCCTCTCTTGCTTCACCTTTAAGGTCGAAGGTCAGCAGGCCGCCTTTCTTCTTGCTCCCCACTGCGATTCGCCCGACCGCTCCGGTGTCACCTGAAATCGTTCGTTTCGCATCAACGAACATACCAAGCCTACGTAAGATATCATAACCATCGACTTTGCGACACCTGGGTCAGAAGAATTGTTGCATACAGTGGTGCCGTGGGTGCTGGAGCTACTCTGGGATAAGGGTATGGGGGGGGGGTACTGGACATACTGGCAGTGTGATGTGGCAACCATTTTTCCGGTATACTGGCGGTGCGCCAAATACTGTGGCGACCTTCACAAATAGTGTGCTTGTTGTTGCCGGTTTGGCTTGTCACCCCCTGCCCCCCCCCCCCCCCCCCCCAAATAAAAAACACACACACACAGACGAGCTCTACCAACTGGTGGGAAAGAGGGTGCGCCGCCGGAAAAGGCGCGTGAACGCGCACGGGTTGATTGCGCAGCCGAGGCCGCCGCAGCAACCGACGCTTGCCTGTTTGAACAATGAAAAGCGCCGGCTTGAAACTCTCAACCATTTTTTATGATAACAAAATCTTGAGCTTTATTTTTCTATCCAAGTCCCAACTGCATTGTCCCCACAACGAGAGTGCGGTGGTAAGAGGGGATCAAGGTGTACCTTTATCAATAGATATAGTCGGGGTTTCCTCATAAGGCGGCCAGAGCAAGGCGGTGGGGGTCTCCCCACAAGGCGGCCTGAGCAATGCGGTAGGGGTCTGTTTCCCTATGAGGCGGTCTGAGCAAGGCAGTATCCCTGTATATATAAGGCGGTTAACACCGCTTGGCGCCGCTGGAGAATTGCACTCAAAACCTCGAAAGAACAAGGCGGCTTCCCCCAGTAAGGCGCGATCATGTTGCTCTGACACCACCACCCCCGTATCGGTGGGACCCATTACTCTATTACAGCTGTCTTAAACTCGGGGACTTCGACAACAAAAACAACAACGACAGCGGCAACAAAAACGTCCGCACACGACCGCAAGCCTCTTGAAAAGGAAAAACTGTTTATATCAATAATTCTGTGTGGCGTCTCTGTCCCACCGGAAAAGTCGAGGGTTTCGTCCCGAAGGTGCACGAGCAGGGAAGCCTTGGTGTCCTTACAGACGGCCGCCGGCACCACGAGCGGGATCTCGTCCAGTTGCTGACGGGGGCGATCACGGCACCGGTCCGGGAAATCGGGGCGGCAGGGACGGCATACATCATTGTGAAATCAGTGAGATACTATGAATACACGAGCAGTGTAAACACGGGCGGGCGCACTGCTTGTACGTGGTCTACTGCTGTGGCATCCATCGGCGTTGTTGGAGAAAGCGAGACATTGATCAACATCAGCAAAAACATCAGTGTTAGGCGCATGTACTGCTGCAGTACAGTGGAAGCAGAAATCAAGTGAGTTGGGGTTTTGATTGACGCCCCTAAAAATGGTGGCATCGATAACGGCAGAAATATGATTTGTCCGGAAATTCGACGCTGATGGTGGGTGTTCTGCAGGGCCCTGCCCGGCAGGCAGCCCGTCAGCGGGGCTCTATCTACACCGTGCGCGTGCGGATGAGGAGACACCATGCCGGCTTCTCGTTGGGTGCGGCCCGCCCCAACCAGAGACCAAAAAAAAAAAGGCGTTTGCATCACTACCCGTACGTCGTACGAACGGCTGCGCAACATAATCGTAGCGCCTTCCGCATGTGCGTATGGTACTCGTCACGCGTCATTGTGGTGAAGGAAGCCTCGGTGTCTGCAACGGCTATGCAGGCTACCAACGGCGGTCATGATACGAATCGGGTACCGGGTACGAAGCAGTAGCACAGCAATGCGAACACAGCAAGGGTGTCACAGGAGTTCTGGCCGTGCGTTGCGAGATTGTGGGCTACGCTGCGGATTCGGGGCACTCTCGAGCGACGAGTGACGACTGGAGGGCGGAGCCTGGCGCCTGGCGTGCACCTGGTACCAGATACTGGTGTCAGGTACGTAGTGGTACGCTTTACCTGCTGTACGTACGTACCTGTTTGTACGCAGTTCGTAAAGCTCTGCCTGTTGCCTGTACCGGTAAAATGGTGCACCCCACAGCGGACACCCAAACGCACTTCTGTATATATCATGATCTATCCTACCTGTAGTGAGGCATACACTGGCCGTACACCGTATCATACCCTACCGGGTACCTGGTACCAGGTATCAGGTATCAGGTATCAGGTACATGTACCCGAGGGTATCAGGTATCTTGTCGCCCAGTTTGGGCGACAAGATGGAAGGATGGATATTTAAAAAAAAAAGGCGGACATACTCGTGTACTTGTGGATGCTCGTATTTTCGTATTTTCTCACCTCTTTCGGTCGCTTGGACTGGGAACTATCTGCTGCTCCGTCTTTCTCTCCCCCGGCAGACGCGCCAACCTTTCCTTCCTCATCCTGAGAACCACTCTTGGCTTCTAAATCTGCATCGTCGGCGTCATCTTCCCCGCCCCGCCGCGACTTGCTGTTGTCTTGGACTCCGTCCTGTTCTACCTCGCTTTCTTCCTCTTTTTCTGCTGGTGACGACCGTTCACTCTTTCCACGGCCTGCTGCTCTCTTGCCGTTGTTCTCCGCTTTGCTTGGAGCCGGCCGCTTCACTCCTTTCATCGTGAAAAGGGCTGTGCCTGTCCGTTTTTTGCTCTTGCTCTGTGTGCCCGCTTGTGTGCCTTCACCTGCTTTGTGTAGGGGACGAATGATATACAACCCCTGTACAAAACAAACATAATAATCTCTATAAAACTCAACTAGTCATCATTCATCATGATCGGCTGTTGTACGGTCTCGTGCGTAACCAAAGCCACCTCTGAGTAAAGCACTGCTTGGGCAGTAAATCAGCACGGGCAGCGAACATCCATACTTTACGCCCGCACTGGGCTCCGCATCTACGCCGCATAGTTTTCCTGAGCTTGTACTGGTCCCTCGTGTACAGACAAGTCTGTGGAGCGCTGCTGTGTTGCTCTCAGCACCGTGCGTGGCAGGCGGCAGGATGCCTCCGAGTGCAGCGGCTGTTGCGGTCGTGGCGCTGCTGGGTTCGTTGTTAACCAGCTCGGGCTTTGTGGGAGCGCCTTCATTGGCATCACGAGGGCAGGTGAGCTCGATGACACGTGCCTATTCAACTCTTGATGGCACCACATGTATACCAGTACAAGGGTCGTCCTTCAACTCATGAGGGACGCAACACGCAACCCACGCGAACGGCGTACGCCACAAAGGTGGTACGATTATATCGCTGTCACAGCGCAGCTTCAGGTTGAGCATGCCGTTCTCTGTGTCACGCAACCACCCCACAGCTTGCCTCTGAACGAGGGGTCTTGGCATGCTCAATTTCAGTTCCACCCTACAACAGCAGTACCTTTCTGACGTGAAGGATGCACCTGATACAAAGCTACCTACGCTCATGTACACTTACGAGTATCATACCGGTACTGCTGCTCTCAGGTACTGGTGGCAGTACATTGTTGCCGGTACATTTGAGTCCATAGTATCAATACATTTTGACGTTTTATACGTAGTGCCAGGTGTTCGTGATGCGGTCAGGTGCTGCGGCTCACCCTCCGAGCGCCTTTTTACACCGTTGGCCTCGCGCCGAACTCAGGCATCAGTGCCCAAACTCTCCTCACCTCCTGTCTTCGCCTTTTCTCTTCCACTTTTTCCCTCCGTTTCATCATCCCCTCCGACCCACATCCTGCTGCAGGGTTTCCACTCGCGAATAACGTCTCACTTTTACACGACTCCGGCCTCGGCACGACAACAACCATCACACCAATGCCTCGAGGCACGTCAGCCCATCTGCCGCGCCTCTCGGCCTGCGGCGGCACTCTCCGCGGCAGGCGGCGTGGACGGCATAGATCCGTTGGAGGCAGGGCCGGACATCGACCCGTTGGAGGCGGGGCCGGACGCGGTAGAGTCGGCGCAAGAGGGCGGCGACGCTGCTAGCGCGAAGGCGCCTAGGACGCGGAAGGCGTCGAAGGCGGGAGATGGGCAGCCCGCGGAGGACGAGGCTGACCAGGCAGCCTTGGCTGCGTTAGCCTCCGCGAAGGACACGGCGGCCAAGCAGACAAAGAAAAAGAGGAAGAGGGCTGACCCCTTCATGCCCAAGGGGTCTGTGGCGCCCATCGAGTGGCAGGATTTCACCCCTCTTGACAAGGGCTGCCGGGCGCACTTGGTGAGAGCGGTGATGTTGCTGTGTGGGCGGGGCTGGGTTAACTCTGCTGTGCGGGGACGAGGCGCGCTTGCCCCGTCGGGGGAACATGAATGAGTGTTAGGGTTCGCTACGGAGTGAAGCGGTGCCTGGCACAACCTTGGGGATGCTTGGCATTGGTGCCTTCGAAGCGCTCACGCTTTCTCTTTCTTTCACACCCGACAAGTGTTGCGGTGTATGTTGTGCGGCGTACGTATGCATACCGGATGTATATGGCGGGCCCCTACATATATCGCCTTGCAGTGGAGTCAGTAAGTGCCCAGTACCATACACTATTCATATTGATAGGAAGAGTTGGATGGACTTGGTATTTCAGCAGGGCCGCGCTGCGTGTCTTGAGCGTGTCTTGATCCTGAGTCTTAAGACAGTGTAGATAGCCACATGTCGTGCGATTTTCCGTATGGGGTACGATACATGATGCCCACAAAGTACTCGGTTTTCTCGACGGTGCTTTTTGAAAGTAAACAGCAGGCTGGCGTTTCCCTACGAATAGGGTGGGGCGCGCATGTGGTCACGCCAATCGCCGGCGTCGCATCGTATTTGCTCGGGGTTCATGTCCATCCTACACCAGGTTTTCAAACATGACCGGACCCCGGGTGTGTCGTGTGACATTGAATCTGCCACGACTTCTTCTAACGTGTCGAGACCCCTTGTCTCAACATACACCTCCACGCTCTCGTGCATCACCAGGTTATCGTCCACACGGGTTTGCCTGACGATCAGGCTGTGGCTTCCGGCATCATCAGCCGGATCAAGGAACGCTTCGGGGGTCTCGTAAACGTGAGGGGTTTGAGTTGGCTCGTGTTCGAAGTCTGGCGGCAAAGTGCCATGGTGTTTTGATGCCGGCATCATGCAGCGCATTGAACTATGCTTCATACCTGGTATGATAACGGCATACCACTGACGTCAATGCATGCCGCGATGGGGGTGCACCTAATGGTTCATGAAGCCCCTTACTTGAGGAGCTCTTCTACCGATGGGTTCTACGATAGAAGTAGCACATTTCCGCTAAAACGTTTTCTAAATGACGGGGTTCCTCAACCCAAAATCGTCGGAATGACCATCTTGTTTCGAAAAATGTTGTTTTTTTGTACGCCTGGGCCATGGGGTTATTCATCGGGATGCGATTTGATTTTTGGCTGAAGTCAGTTTTCGGGTGAGGTATGGAGCTCCTTGAGAGAGGAGCATCAGAAAATGAGAGAAGAACGTCAGAAATGCTCGGGTGAACCCCTATCGTAGAACGTCTCTACCCCCACCGAAAAGTTGGCCATAAGGGGGGAATGAAGATGCAAAGGACCGGATGGACAATGTTATGGCCTACTACTATAGGTATGCACCCAAAAACAGAAGGAAAACACAAGAGATACAGTGGTATACCCACACTAAGGCCCTCCGAATCACTACGTTCTGGTAGATACTACCAGGCAAATCAGCCTGTCACGAGAAAGAGAAAACCTGCTTGGAATTACTTACTACGAGGTCATTTTTTCTGTAACGAAAGATAAGACCACCTATATTGCGTGTCCGGAGGTGGTTTTGACCCTTTTAGGACCGCCGTCCCGTTTTGCGGACAAGCTACGTATAAGTTGGGTGGTCTATCCCCAAAACGGGACTGCAGTTCTTAAAGGGTTAATGTGGGAAATTCCTTAGTTGAGGACCCCCGTTGTTCAGAAACGTGTTGGCGTTGGCCCTTTCAGGACTGCAGTCCCGTGATAGGGACACACTCCTTAGAAAATGAGTGGTTTGTCCCCGAAATGGGACTGCAATCCCCAAAGGGTTTAAGGGCTAAAGTAGTGCCCGTGTCCTAGCTCGCGTCTGCCGTCGGAAGTTTGAAAAAGGTGAGCATATGCGTAGCATGCGAGTTGCCTCCCTCCCTCGTCACCCTAGACACCTTGCGTCGCAGTCTTCGTGATTGGAAAGAAAAAAAAAAAGTTGTCCGCCCGTTTTCATCGTCATCCTCGGGGTCGCTTGACCATTTGTGTTGGCGGCAAAAATTGTCCGTTTTTTTTTTAGGGTTTTACAGTAGTAGGTTTTGAAATCTACTGCCATCCTCCGTGCTGCAACAAAAATACGAACACGTATCAGGTGCACGAGGAGGTCGACCAAGACGAAGAGGTGACGGACGAGGACCGCCGAAAGTCTAACGCCTTCGAAGTTTGGCTCGAGGGGCCGGAGATCATCATGTACCACGCCAGGGGCGAGTGCGAGATGGACATCACGGAGGAGATCATCGTCGAGATGCTTGATGACATCCACGATCGCATTCAGGACGAGGCCATTCTGGGGCTCTACTGCAGCCAAAGAATGATGTTTCGGTTGGCGGGGCTCACCCCCAAGGAGCAAAAGTCGAAGCAGTTCTTCCCCTTGTAACGCCTTCGAGCGTGGGGCTCCTGTGTGTGTCTCGGGCATTGTTGGCGGGCGTCGCAGGACTGCAGGCGGATAGTACGCAGTCTCCTTGGGTTCGATGTTTTGTATTTTGTGGAGGGCAAGGAATGTTCCTGTTTTTCTGTTCGCGCCTGCGAATTAAGTATGACCCAACCCTGCCAATGAAGTATGAGTCAGCCCTGCCAGCAGAAACGTGTCGCTTTTTGCGGAGAAACTCTCCAACTTCAGTGTGCTCTGGCCAAGCAAGACTTGGTGGACTGCCTGATGTGACGAACGTGTACAAAGCTGTCAAGCAACTAGCAATAATGCTGCGTACGTACCACGCGCGTCGCACCCAATAATGAAAGTAAAGGGCTTGGAGTTTTGTCCACGAAAAAAAGCAGGGCCCGATGCGGCTGTATGTGTCGGGGGCTTGACCGCTTTGAAAGCGTACCATGTATACCCGTAGCGCGAACGTACTCGCCCCCGATAACCAATAACAACGGCAGCACCATGCGCAGGTCATCCTGCGCTGGAACGACCGCCTTCACGTTTTTTACGTGGGCCGATATTCTGTGAAGAAACCTCCCCAGCTTCCGCAATAATCATATGATACGTGGCCGTGCACATGCTTGATGCGATGCCTCGCTGATGCATTACACCAATGCCGGGTTTTCGGCCTCAATCGTGATGCCTGGTGCAGAGTACAGCAGTAGTGTTAATAGTACACAAGTACACGGCAAGCCCGTATTATTGCGAATAGGAATCATGACCGATAAATTGATATTTGTGTGTATGCGTTTCGGTATTCGATTTTGGATTTGAATGAGTGGTGAGCTTGCCTTCTGAGCCACCGGGAGTATGCACTACAGCAGTACGTAATACCTGGTAATATTTAATCCAAAATCAGTACCGGTCGTACTTGTATTATCTGTGATGGCACCTTTTTTACCTCAATTCCAACAAAGCTGCCAACTGTTTTTTATGGAACAAGCGCAGCACGCAGCACCAACTAATATGTGTGTCTATTAATACAGCAAGCAGTTACATTGTAGCCAAAACCGGCTGCAAGAAGATCAGTATTTTTGAGTAAAAAAGGTATTAATATGTTGTACCCGAGGTTGGTCCTGGGTATTATGTTAATGTTATTAATAGTGCTTGTGGCGTTGCGCGGTGGATAAATACAGCAGTACTACAGCAACAGACAGTGCTTTGAAGAATATATCTTCGGCTTAGTCAAGAGAAGAGAAACCACACGGAGGGGACGACAACCATAATAACATCCGGGTGGTTTCGCAGAATGCTCACTGCCCCTCGCAATGCGTAAACAGGGCGCGAAGAAGGGAGCACGGGCGTATCTGAGGCATTATGGGTACATCAATCAGAGACGTACCACGAAACAAGGCGTGACCAGTTGCAGCGGTGTACCACGAAACAACAAGGCGACCGAAATCACACAATCATGGCAGTTGCAGTTGCATGTTGTGTGTAACCGATTGCCGAACGCCACGAATTTTGTGTAGAAACCCCTTTTCAAAGCCGCATGCATTTGGATGTCTTCACCCTCCAGCTCAGAAAGTTGCTTTCTGTCCTGCGCAACGCACTACTTTCCACCTCTCCACACTTTTCGCTCAGCTTATGGCCTACATGCGTTGTCGGTCGATGGTGACTGTGGGAGCTCAGGTAGCTGTTGCCGGCGTTTCTGGTATGTTGTGAGGAAGTAAAGCGGTACAGCAGTCAGCGAACATAGACTGACGTGCAGCGTACCTCAGGAATTTTGCTCCTTTTGCTCTGTTCCTACTGCTGTTCTGGCAGGATGTAGGAAGCACCACGTCTTTGTCGCTTGGCAGCTCAGTCTTGACGTGGAATCCAGCGGAAGGATTCGCCTTGGGTAGCTACGACGAACTTCGAGGCAGGAGTAAAGTCGATGATGCTCGAGCTCAGGCTCCGAGTAGTAGTACCTGGGATGTTTTTTTCTATGAATACTATCTCGGTTGGTTGGCTGCAGCAACCACAACGTTTGAAATCTACTGTAAATCTACGCGTGGGCCTGCCTTTGCAGCCTTTCCCAGCACATCTCAGCTTGTCGCTTGTCAACAGCATGTAGCGCCCCTGTCCCAGCTGTACTTTTGCGGGAAGTTTTTGCGAAACGGATGACTACTGGTATCTACTATTTGTATCATAATATCAAAGGTGTGATGCGCCCGTTCAGTCCCCATTGAGCGAGTCGCAAATAGGACCACATACTGTTATTAATATATGAATAGTAAAAATAGGGAAATACCTGGTATAGAGGTTTTTTGTGTGTACCGTACAGCAGTAGGTCCTATTTACGATGGTCCCCCGTAAATAGTCAAATAAATTAGGGTTGGGCCCTGGTAGCTCCAGCCAGCACAGCAGTATGTACTGGCTGCGTCAGACGCCAGTATACTGGACCCAAACAGTGCGCCGCGACCCCCGGCCTCCCCCGGCTGGTGGGGGGGGGCACCGGAGGCGCCCCCGGACGGCCCTACTGGAGGCGCCCTGCCCTGCTGGAGGCCCTGCCCGAGACCCGATTTCACGCGATTTGGCTTCACTATTAATAGAGCTGAAAAATATTTTGGTTTTGGGTCATGTTTTTAGGGGGAATTTGGCCGTAGATTGACCAAGGGAAAGTGAGAAAAAGCGAACGAAGTGCATGGTGGTATGGCGGTACGGGGTGTACGGACTACAGTAACAAAGCACACTGCGGCACGCAGCCTACTGCTGTCGATAACGCGAGGTTGAACCAGAATGTGTTCTACACGAAAACACCTCTCGAAGTGCACGATCATACCGAATCGCGGCTTCAGATTGATATTATACGATAATAGTTTATAACATAAATCCTGTACCTGTTAAGTATTATTTGACTATTAATATTACGGGGGACGATTGTGAATAGGACCTACGGTACACACAAGAACCTCTAGTTCCCTATTTGTTCTGACAATAGTTGGTCATATTTACTATGGTCCTCAGTAATAGTATGTTCTTGCTCAGATCCTCCGCCGAAATTAACGAAGAGAAGAAAAAGGCTCGAAATATCGAGATAATGTTGTCCGAGGTTTCTTGGGCTCTTTACGACGATTGTGAAGGTGTTACCTACTGAGCTATACGGGTAAAATACCGATCGATTACCCAGCCCAAGGTAATCCTTATAACACGATGGCATCTCTTACGCCTTGTGTACTTCGTTTCCCGCTGTCCCTGCTTCAGCCGCTCCCGACGGTCTTTTTGATTGAGAACCGACACGACCTCCACATCAGCAGCAGCAGCTGCTGCAGCTGCTGCAGCTGCTGCTGCTGCTGCTGCTGCTGCTGCTGCTGCTGCTACTGCTGCTGCTGCTGCTGCTGCTGCTGCTGCTGCTGCTGCTGCTTTGTCGCGGGGGTCGACTCCGCCAAGGGCTGGGCTCCAGGGGCGCCGTTAGGATCCACAGAGCCCAAGCCATCAGCGGTCGAAGCGGATTCATCCATCGCGCTCCCGGTTCACGGTCTCCCTCCTTATTTCCTTCCATCGCTGTTCTGCGTGCCCTCTGTGCTCTTCGCCGTATACTTTGATGGGTTTCCGCTACGATATCAAGCGTTGTTGGGTAAACAGTCAAAAGTACTGGCAACCCTGTCACCCCCCTCGGCCATGTTGAGCCAGCACATACTGGACCAGGGCCCAGCGCCCAGCCCTACCATCCGCAGATTCGCAGAATTTCTTGCAAGGGTAAAAACATGATTCCGGCTCTTTAACCTTGTATCCGTACGTACGGTAGCTTTACCGATACCACATACCACGTACTCTACAATAATAACTGTTTTCGATATATTGGTTGACGCACCCTGTAGACGAGACTTATGCGACGTACGGCACATAAAATAGGATACCAGGTATGACTCCACCTCGTTTTCGGCCGGATCTTATGCAATTTTTTTATGAGGTGATTATAGGACTGTTTACGAAGGCTTCGGGGTTATCTGGTCCCATATCTAATCAGATTTTATCAAAATCACGTCTTATGGGGCCTGTTTGGTGGGAAAAATGTTCCTCCGAGATTCTATCACTCATGAAATTCGATGAAATGATTTTTTTTGGCAGCTTTTTCTGATCAACTCTGGAAGTGATAATTTGCTTTTGCACAAGACCTCGGTAGCATTATAATAAATTTGCATAGGTTATAGACTGGGCTCATGACGGGCCACGACGCTACATGCTTGGATACGCTCCAACACGTGTGCATCGGCCACCACGGACAGGGAGGGCATCAGTACCTTGGCCACCATCGTGTCCCTTGCGGCCGCCCAACTGCAGCTGCTCTAGGCAAAACCCACTTTGGAAACGAATAGGACGAGACTACAGCAGCAGCAGCAGTATCAAAACAATCTAACAGTTTTTTTTCTGACTACGACCGCCGCAAGCAGGTCATGCTCCGCGAGGGCGAGAGCTCCTTGCTGGTCCAGCGACTAGCAAACCCCTTACTCAGCTCCCCAGGGGGTTCCACATTCCGTTTTCTTCCTTTGAGGAGCTGGTGGTGAAGGTTGTTGATCGCCCAACCCGGCGTGAGCGACTCTCGTTCGTGTCGTGGCCCACGTGGGAGTTCAAAATGTCGGTTCTGTTCTGTTTTTTTAGTTTTCCCATGAAATAAAACCAGAATCACGGTAAGACGGCAGATGGCGCACCGATCTATCTGGTGTGGCTTTTTGTCGGTGGAAAATCCGACTTCCTGCCTTTTTCAATTACTAAAAAAAAAATGTGCATAAGACCCAGCCTTTAGGACTACACTCCCGTTTTTGGAAGAAAAAACAACGCTTGCAAATAGAGCAACTTGAGGTGTCTGTACAGCACTGCAGCACTAAAGGAGTTAATAACCCTAACCCGTAAAGCCAATCAGACCCGATCAATCCATGGTTAGCGCCTACTTCCTTGTCTCGGGCGTAGTGTTTGTCAACCATTTTCTCGAACGAGTGAAAACCTACTTCTGCAGCTCTACTGCTCTATTGCTGTTTTGCTCCTGGCTCCTGATACCTTGGCACGTGTGACTGCTGTACGTGGGTACGAGCACGTTTCGTTGTATCATATGACACCAGTACCCACAGTCAGTATTACGGAGGACCCTAGTTAACAGGACCTATGGTGTACATAAAAACCTATATGTTCAACCATTTTTACTAACAATATTTGGTCCTGTTAACTATGGCCCCCCCGTAATAGTACGTGCGACGTACCAGGTGGAGCATTACAGCAGTACCTTCTTTCCGCTTTCAGTGAGAGAAACGGACACCTGTGGCGATTCCTTTATTTTGCAAACCCCCACGCCGTATCACTGCTCGTACGTACGTATGTACGTACAGTACAGTAGCTCTGCAGCCTGCAGCACTTTTGATCTCAATCCCAGCCCTGCTCGCGGCGTAACCCAGATCCCGCGGTCTCCACGTAGGCTAACAAAACACTACCCCCCCCCCCCCCCCCCCCCCCCCGCATCCCTCTGCTGATATTGATGTATACCGCAGTGCGAGCACGTATCCCTTCACGCGTCTCTATCAATCCGCACTGCGACCTGGGGGGGGGGGGGGGGGGGGGGGGGGGGGGGGGGGGGCGGGGGGGGGGGGGGGGGGGGGGGGCAACGGCATAGCAATCGGAACCCGAGATAGGACCCGAGAAAAGCCGTGTAATTCGAAGTGTTCCCCAATGTGTACACGCCGTGGCTTTGGCCCTCTGATTAAAGTATGTCCCCCCGGTAGTACCACTATGATCGGAAATATAAGGATCGTTTCGATATTAATGTGAAGACGAAGCGGTCGTTATATGCCCAGGGTGGCATGCATCAACTCATGGCGCTGTCGAGCCGTAGCATGGGATAGTGCGGCCATACCAGTAGCCGAGAGCACGCCTCTCTATATGCGATACAAAACCTCTCGTGACTCTGACGGTGCGCTCCCGAAAATATGTGCCCCCCGGTTTGCAGCGAACGAAAACATGCCGACCAAGCCTTTCGTCGTTCGCCGGTCGCACGGCGGAGACCGCGGGGGTGGGGCCCTCAGGCGCCACAGCAGCAGGTGCTGCTGCTCCTCCTTCTGGACGGCTGTGGCCTTACACGGCGGGCTTGGTCGACGGCATCCTTGCGGGCAGCAGGACTTCTCTGAGTCGTGCGATAACGCTTGGTGGGTGGTGGTGGTGGTGGTGGTGGTGATGGTGGTGGGGGTATAGAGAGAAGGTTCCAACGCGCACGTCGGACAGATCGTCTACAGATCATCTACAGATCTACAGATCATCTACAGATCGTTCCCACTTCATGATCTAGATGTTTCGGAGCAGCAGATGCTTCATTATCTGCGCATGATCTGTAGCCTATGGCTCATGTTGTCGGGTGGGAGCCGTAAGGCATGCGCGTGGTCTGCAGAGTTTGGCATGCTCCCTGGTCTGGATCTGTACATACACAGATCCTTCACAACATCTCGCTACGGTTAGGTTAGGATTTGTTTGGATCTGTTCATGTACAGATCCTGCACAGCATATCATAAAAGCAGGTAAGGATCTAGATGGTATATCTGTGGGTCGTGATCTGTGGGACGATTCATGAAAGAGACTACGGCGGCCCGATAAGCATTGGTAGTCGGTGACGTGCGTATGATTTGAATACGTGATTGACGCGTTAAGTTTTCTGTCGGTCACCCGTCTACAAAACGGTTTACGAGCGCTGCTGTCTCTACCCAGGTACCCGTCTGTCTGCCTGACTGTCTGTCTGTGACCTACCACCCTAGACGGAAATACAAGGACCGTTTGGGCTTCATATTCCATGTCCAAATGGCCCTTATAGTCGCATATAGAGCGCTATATCAGTATGATATGCCTCGATTAGATTTTGTTTTTTTGGCATTTGTTTACCCCCCCCCGCGCGCGCGCGCCCCGGGTCGCTCGCTCCCTCTCGCCGTCTCTTGCTCACTCCCAACACCGAACCGATGCGAACACGTACCTACAGTGGAGTCGCACCGGCTGGACCACAGGCGCCAGGCAGAGCTCCTCCTCGACAGGGTCGTCTCCGCCCGACAAGCAGCGCCCATCCGGCTGCCCCCCCCGCGGCCGAACGGCGCCAGCACCACCAACAGCAACAACAACAACGGCAACAACCATACCAGTAGCACCACCAGTAGCACCACCAACACCATTACTGTCAGTGGTGGGCGTAACACCACGAGCAGCAGTAGCAACACTAAAAACGGTGGTAGCAGCAGCTCCGGGCCCGACGAGGCGCTCGAAGCTCTCGCGAGCGGCAACGGCGGCGGCGGCGGCGGCGGCGGCGGCGGGGGGGGGGCGCACGGCATCGCGGGGACCCGGGCTTACACGGCAAGGCGGTGACGTTGTTGGCGAATTTTCCGAGCTGGGGATGAGGGTGGGCATCGCTGGCCCTCCAGGCGCAGGAAAATCCTCCTTCATTGAGGTGAGACCTCCCTGACCCGCTCATGTCATGGGGACGTGGGGGGTTGGAGATGGCCGACCAGAGACGGGCGGGGGGGGGGGGGGGGATGTACTCATTATCATGCATGGCCGTGGTCGTATGACCATGGACCCTCGCATCCCTACAATGCCGGGACGCGGAGCACGGTCGGGTTTTCACCGACCAGGCAGACATTGCTTGAAGCCAAGCGTGAAGCGAAACGTGAGGTGTTGGGCGAGTCGCGTGAAGGCTGAGCTGCATCCTACTATTAATAAGAGCCGCTTTTGAGGCGAGTTTTCTAGCATATGGATGACAGCATCGCCGGGGGGGGGGGGGGCGTATTCATTCGTTGCTTGTCTTAAGGCATTTGACCATTAACCACGCGTCCCTTTCGAGACGGAACACCGTTGCGACTCCTCTCCTCGTAGAGACACGGCCAACATGAGGGCGCTCCTTACGATTTTTCGCGGGGGGGGGAGAGGAGATGGTTGGTCAAGGACGGGGGGGGGGAGTGGGGGGGGGGGGGGGGGGGGAGGGTACTCATGTCATGCATGGCCGTAGTCGTATGACCATAGACCCTCGCATCCCCACAATGCCGGGACGGAGCATGTCGGGCTTTCACCGACCAGGGAGACATTGGGGGGGGGAAGGCCGATAGAAGCGGGCCAGAAACTCCCGCCCACTCTTGTCTTCCCTCGGTATTATGTATACGCATCTTTGACGGATAGGGTGTCAGAGTTCGGTTAGGCGTGCGCCGGCCTTTCGCCTCTGTTCTTCCACCTGCACACACGGAGGCGTTTTTTCGCGCCCGGTTTACCCTTTCGCTCGATACTGTAAGGCGTCTGTCCCCCTCTTGATGAAGGGGCAGAACGCGCGCAAAAAACAGAATGGAAACCTTTCATGCTTTTTTTTGTTCCGTGCCATGGTCGACCATATATTGTTTTCTTCTCTGCCGGTGATACGCCGGTATTGGGAGGGAGTACAAAGTTGCTGTGGCGTGCTGTTGGCGGGGCTTGTCTCGACAACGAGGGTAGGCGGTACCGTCGAGGCGCGGGAAGGGTGTGGTGGCTGTCGGCAGTGACGAGTGAAAGGACGCTTTATTCGTCGGCAGGGGAAGCTACCGGTTCTCTGTTTTTGTGTTGTTGCTGCTTCTGCCTGCGGAGAGAGGTGTTTGGGGACACTCTCCCCTGCCACTATTTCGGGGGGCCATAGTTTATAGGACCAAATATTGTTCGTAAAAAGGGTTAAATGTATAGTTTTTTATGTATACCATAGGTCCTATTAACTACGGTTCCCCGTAATAGAGGCTAGTGAAATAGTGAATTATGTGGAAATGTGAGGGGGCTGTAGTCGATATAATGCGTGGCGGCGTAGTCTTATGATCATAGACCCTCGTTTCCCTGCAATGCCGGGACGAGGCACGTCGGGTTTCCCACCGACCAGGCAGGCATTGAAATGGGAGCGGGTGCTCAGTCCCAGCATCGTTGCCTTGCGTCTTCGTCCTGGTGTGCTCAGAACATGCTGTGCCGCCTCGCCGGATGCCTCTTGTGCAGAGGAGGAAGAGGAGGAGGAAGAGGAGGAGGGTCGCGGCTTCGCTTTTTTTTCATCGCGCGTCCGCTGGGGCTCTCTCACCACTTTTCTGCTCAATCACAACACTCCAGTATGTGCCTCCTCCTCCTAAGTTCTTCGGCGGGCCTATAACACGCTGAGTTCACGATGGGCCCTAGAGCTACAGTACACCCCCCCCCACCCCCCCCCCTTATGTTTACAGTCCTTTATTGGTTCCGATAACTATTATATTGTTCCCCTTACATATTTCGTACCAGCTAGCTGACAACATCATCTCGTCGTTCGAAACAGGCGAGAAACCAGGTTTCCATTGAGAGATGCGCCAACTTTGACAAGGCCAAGTCCCCCCTCCCCCCCCAGACAGGTTCTCGCTGCAGCTGCGAACCACTCTGATCGTGAATATATTCTCGGTTGTGTGTTGACATCAGGGTCCAAATGGTTCTTATCTTTTCGGCCAAAGTGGTGTACCTGGTACGTTTTAGGAGGGCCTCCCCCGGCACACGCAAACGCCCCTGAGGTGTTCCACTCTGTCCCGAAAAAGTAGGACCGATTTCTTTGGTTTGTTTTTATCCACATTCCATTATTTATTTTTTTACCGTTTTTTTCCCCTCTTTTCCCCTTCAAGTCTACACAGCTGGCTGTCCTTTCCCTCATACGACTACGGCCATGCATAAGATCGAGTTCATCTCTCCTATCGAGTACAGCCCCCCCCCCCCCCCCCCCCCCCCCTCACCCAAAAACGTTCCGTCTCGAAAGGGATGCGTGGTTAATGGTCAAATGACGAAGCCAAGCAACAAAGGAGTACCCCCCCCCCAATACGGGGTCGTGCCCCGCCTTCTATTTTTCTTCCTATCACGACAAGAAGACTTCCATCCCTTTCTCTCTCTCTCTCTCTCCCCTCTCGTCCTTTTTTTTTAATTTGTTTTTCATCGAAAACGATCTGTTTCTGTGCCCGGACAGAGATGGTACCTGACGTTCAGCATGGCTCTCTCCATTTACTGAGGCTTCTGGGTGCCCTCCTCTACCCTTTGCTGCGTACCCCAATATCACGGGGGACCATAGTAAATAGGACCGAATATTGTTAGTAGTAAAAGTTGCGAAATATATAGGTCTTTGTGTGTATATTGCGCGTATATACCGTAGGTCCTGTTTAATAATATGGTTCCCCGTATTATATAGATAACCGTTTGTCGGCTCCTTCCACCGCCGCGCCCCACTTGCGCAGGTCCTGGGCAAGAGCCTTACCGCGGCCGGCAACCGAGTGGCCGTGATTTCGATCGACCCGTCCAGCCTTCGCACGGGCGGCTCCATCCTGGGGGACAAGACGAGAATGCACGAGCTCTCTAGAGACTCTAGGTGCGCGAGTGGGGCGGGGGGGGGGGGGGGGGCAGCGCCAGAGCATTTTACAACTGGCACATGTAGGCGTTTTCCTCGGCGGGGGACAGGGGACAGGGGACAGCGGGGGGGGGGGGCGTACTCATTTGTTGCTTGCCTTAGTCATTTGACCATTGACCACGCATCTCTTTCGAGACGGAGCACCGTTCCTACTCCTAGTAGAGACACCTCCAACAAATTGGGCGCTCATTACGTTGTTTCCATATATTACATAGAAACTTTTTGCTAATCTTATCCCCTTCCTGTTGGGCCGCCTGTGGCCATCATCTATCTCCTAGGATAGCGATCGTTTTCTCGCTGCTATCTAGTGTGTCAAGCTCCTCCCTGCCACATTCTTCTATTTCCCCCATCTCCTCTTCTAACACATACACTCCTTTTGAGCCTTCCACACCGGGTAATAGCTTGGGTGGACTCGTCTATCCCCGTCGAATCCCTTCGTTCCCACCCCGCCCCATTCCTTCATCGACCGCGACTTTGGCGACTTCCTTTGCCACGGGCCCAGCATGGACACCGCCAGTCTCCTTCGCCCACTCAGCAATTTTTTTCCCCCTATATCCTTCCATATTTTCTCAACTACGCTATCCCACCTTATTCCAGCTCGCCCTTTTGTTACTTTCTCCCATACAACTCTATCAACTATGGCCGGCAACCTCTTTTTTTGGCATGTTCCTTACTTTATAGTGTATATTCCAACTTTCTCATATCCCTGTTTGTCTTGAGTGGGTGCGTTCCCAGTTATTCTCTTAATACTGTATTACTAGTCGTACTCGAGCATCTTAGGATTTTTTTAGCTGCTGTCATCTGTACTGTTTCCAACTGTTTTACGAGTTTCACATTCCCCTCGGCAAAGCGGTACCGGTGGCATGTGCCAATTCTGTCCCAAAATGTTGGTACGGTTTGTACATTAATATTCAATCGAAACGGTGGTTACATTAAAGAGAAACATCGGTGCCACCATGCTTCTACTGGGGTACGTTACATGTGCTGGTATGTTATACCAGGTATATGTTGTATGTACTGGTGTGTTACTCCGTATATATTGTGTATGCTCGTATGTGCTGGTGTTTTTTGTTATACATTGTATACCGTACGTGTTTTGTATGTATTGGTATGTTTTACCATGTACATTCTTCCAGGTGTACTGTTTTGACGCTCCAAGACACCTCATACGACTACGGCAATGCATGACTTCGAGTGCATCTCTCCTGTCAAGTGCACCCCCCCCCCCTCTCGCACCCACCTCCAAAGGTATGCGTGGTGAATGGTCAAGTTGTTAAGGCAAGCCCCCCCCCCCCCCCCCACCCCCACCCCCACCCGAACGCCTCGTCCTTCTCCCCCGGTGCCGTTCGTGCAGCGCGTTCGTCCGCGGCTGCCCGGCCAGGGGAGTGCTAGGTGGCATCTCGCAGTACACCCACGACGTCGTCCTGCTGTGCCAGGTGGCGGGGTACGACCCCGTCATCGTCGAGACCGTCGGGCTGGGACAAAGCGAGGTCAGTCTCGTCTGTCCGTAACCGCGCACTGCCCTCGCCAAAAATGTGCGGGTAGGTGGTTGGGTGAGATATATAGAGAGAGGTAGAGAGATAGATAGAGATAGAGAGAGATGGAGATAAAGAGAGCGAGATAGAGAGCGAGATAGAGAGAGAGATAGAGATGGAGGTAAAGATAGAGATAGATATGAAGATAGATATGGAGGTAAATATAGAGATGGAGGTGAAGATAGAGATGGAGGTAAATATAGAGATGGGGGGGGTGAAAAGTGCGGCAGGTATATAGCGTAGGTATAGCTGTCACTGGTGCTGTCGTAGGAAAACCGAGCAGCAGCAGCAGGATGGTGCTTTCTTTGCATACGTATAAACTGTCGTTCAACGTGTTTTGTTTTTTTTTCGTTGTGGTGGGCTGTCGGTCTGTCTGTCTGCCTGTCTATTTGTCTGTCTGTCTGCATGTCTGTCTGTCGGTCTGTCGGTCGATATGTCTGTCTGTCTGTCGGTCTGTCTGTCTGTCTGTCTGTCTGTCCGTCGGTATGTCAGTCTGTCTGTATGTCTGTCTGTATGTCTGTATGCCTGTCTGTCTGTCTGTCGGCCGGTCGGTCAGTCTGTTTGTCTGTCTGTCAGTATGTCTGTCTGCCTCCCTGTCTCTCTGTCTCTCTGCCTGCCTCATGACGATCGGTCGCTTCAGCCAATCTCGAAATGGGTATATACCGTGGAAACTCGAATGGGGGGAAGTGAAGGGGTCGGTACTGCGAAGCGCCAAGGGGGGCACATGGTCTACCAAACTCCGTACCTGAAATATATGCACCGTTTAGATCGAACATTCATCCACAAACGGTCCTTATATCTAGGGACAGGGCGGTACCTGTATCCGCCCTCAAATAGAGTTTGCACGAAACCACCGCCGAAAGGGAGGAGGTCCTTCTTTTTTATTTTTGTTTTTCCTCTTTCTCCTTCTTCCCTCCCCCCCCCCCCTCACCCCCCCCCCCCCCCCATCCCCTCCGAACACCTCACGTTTCGCTTCGCGCTTGATGCAAGCCATGTCTGCCTGATCGGTGAAAACCCGACGTGCTCCGTCCCGGCATTGTAGGGATGCGAGGGTCTATGGTTATACGACTTCGGTGATGCCTGATGTCGAGTACGCCCCTCCACCCCACGGCGCTTCGCGCTTTGGTGCGAGCAATGTCTGCCTGGTCGGTGCAAACCCGACGTGCTCCGTCCCGGCAGTGTAGGGATGGCCGTCCCGGCATTGTAGGAACGCGAGGGTCTATGGTGATAAGACTACGGCCATGCATGATAATGAGTACACTCCCCCCCCCCCCCCCCCTTTCGCGCGAAACGGCAACGGCCCAGTAGGTTGAGGTTGAGCACACGGTGGACATGCTTGTCCTGCTGCTTCCCCCGGCGGGCGGCGACGACCTGCAAGGTGCGACCCTCCGTTATTTGGTACTGTACCAGGTAGTATTTAGTATTTAGGTATTAATAGTGCTTGGCCCAACTTTTGACAAAAAAAAATTGGTTGACAGAGGTTTCCCCGCTAAGTCCACGTTGCATGACCATTAGTTCCGGGAACTTTCTTGGTTTCTTGAAAAATTTCCCGGACGGTCGGGGTTGGCTAGGGTGGGGGTTTTAGTCCTAGCGTTTATGTAGGCATGTGTGTATATATATATATATATGATATATATATATATATATATAATCAACCATTTTCTTGGTCGATGTCAGGCCGAGTTGTGTCCAATGGTAAGTAAACGCCTGCCCTCTCCCTTCCCGCGGGGCAATTCGTTTGTACGTACATACGATACACCGTCGTTGTTGGGTGCATCTAAACACGCATACAAGGCGCCGTGTTTTGATGAACGACACGAAAAGGTCGGCGCCGTACTACTGTCGCGTGCCTTCCCCGTCTATTCTATCCCGTCCAATAAAATCGTCTCTCGGGTTGATCGGTCCAGCCGTCTCTGTGCGCTGGCGGAAGCTCCGGCCCGAATAACGAGAGGTCGGAGGCAGATCATGCCGCAGTTTTTTTTGTTTCGTGTACTGGCCTATAGTTGGTTGTTTGGTATGTATCGTCGTATAGGTAGTTTTTTTTTTTTTTTTTCTGTCAAAGCACATGTGTGTTCTGTGTTTTTTAGTCTCTTTCCGTGTGCTCACCTGGTTTTTGTCCGGCGTGTGTTGTTGTTTTTTTGTGGTATGCTGTCTCGTCCCTTCGCTTCGCCTGCGTCTGTCCTCGCCTCGCCCGTCTTCTCTCCTCGGCTGGTCCGGTTCACGGCGTTCGGAGTGTACAGGGTCCAAGAAAGGCATCGTCGAGGTCGCCGATGCCATCGTCGTCAACAAGGCAGACGGCCAACTCGAAAAGTGAGCACGTTGATCCCACCCCAACCCACCCCAACGAAACCCAACACAACGAAACCCAACCCTACCCAACGTAACCCGCAACCCAAGCCTACGAAACCCAACCCGCAACTCAACCCAACTCAACCCGATCCAACCCAACGCAATCCAACGCGCCCCCCCCCCCGCCCAAAAACAAAACTCCCACTAAACGTCCCGCCGCACGCACGTCACTCCCGCACGCTGTTTTTTTATCATCAAGAGCCGCTCGAGCGACGGCGTCTGACTACGCGGCGGCACTTTGCTTCGCCAGGAGGAAGTTTAGCTGCTGGGAGCCAAAGGTGTTGCGCTGCTCGGCGCTCAAGTCTACGGGGATTGGGGAGGTCTGGGAGCAGGTGAAGTGCGCCCGCCCCCCCCTCTCCCCTCCCCCTCCTCCCCTCCCCCGAAAAACAAAACGGACAGCCGTCAAAAAACGATGTACATGTTTCGTTTTGGGACCATAAAAGAGGTATATACCTTTTCCGCTTGGTGCAAAAAAAAAACAGGCCCACTCTGAAAATGAAGTACTCTGATGGAAAGAAAGCGTGTAACGCACACGCCGGTGCCTGCGTCAAGCAGCCCCCCCGCGCAGCTACCGCCTCCTTGTCGTGTTGTGCGGCCGATTGTTGGGTGGAAACGCGTGACAACAAGAGGAAGCGATACCGACCTTACCCCTACCAAAAAAAGTCGGAGAATAAAAAACTAGAAAACACACACACACACGTACACGCATTGTGCACTGCGCTTACACAAGTTGAAAAAAAAAAAAAAAAAAACGGCGTTTTTCTTTTTTGTGTTATTTTTTACTCGGTTTTAGTATTTCCTCCCTATCACACCCCCTGCTGCCTGGGCCCCAGAGAGACAGGTGAGGTGTGTGTGTGTGTTTGTTTTTTTTGTTCGTGTGCCCTTGTGGTGGTGGTTGGAATCGAAAAAGGCCACGGAGCACCTCGGCGTTGAAAATCACCTCTCGCGTAGCACAAACAACCAGGGGGTTATATATTCACGGGCTATTATAACTCGACCCCACCCGCGGGTCGGGTCGGGAGGTTTTAAAAATATCACAGGTCCGGTCCGGTCGGGTCGGATCGGGTCGGGTCGGGTCGGAACGGGTCGGGTCGGGTCAGCATGTTTTCAAAGCTCCTACGGCTTGGGTCGGGTCACCCTTGCCGGACCCGACCCGACCGGACTTGCATGTATTAAGTTTCTGAGGCCACCATGGGGTCCGGGGTAGCTGGGAAGTATTTTGAGCGACAGGGAGGGCGGGGGGTCTCGACCGTGTTCGGTGCGCGCGGTTCTTGAAAAAGCGGGCGGGTAAGCTACCGACCGCACCATCGCCGCGGCTTGCGAAGCGTCGCCCCGGGTGCGGCGTAGGCGTGTGTCACACACCGGTGCTTCAAGCTCTGGGACGGAAGTAAGGTCGCTGATGCGGAATGTGGGAGCATTTATCACCTCGGCTTGGTGTGGCCCTATGGTTGGACAGAGTACGCGGCGATAGTGTACGTACTAAAACATTGTCGTCCCTTACTATAGCGCTTGCAAATAAACGAGAGCCGACCAGATGGGGTTGTAGCTCACAGCTGTGGCTGGCTGGCGTTGTTTGCCATTCGTACGCGATGGAACGGATTGAACTGGTTCGGGGCCGTGCAAGGAGGTTCTCGTAGCAGATGTACCGCTGGGGACCGCCAACAACAGTTTGAACATCACCGTCAAAGGCCACCAGCACAAACACCAACAACACCAACACCGCCAACACTAACACTATCAATGCCAACATTGACACCACCGACGCCAACGCCATCAACACCCGATATAAACACTACCAACAACACAACACCAACACCATCAACACCCGCACCAACAACAACAATAACACCAACACCAAAAACGCCAAAGACACCACCAACACCAACACTACAACTTGAGACCACGTTTCCTCTCGCGCAATCCCCCCAAAACACCAGGTTGTCAAGTTCCGGAGCGTTATGACGGAGGCGGGCTTGTTG
Organism: Nereocystis luetkeana; assembly: GCA_031213475.1. Classification (NCBI taxonomy): domain Eukaryota; class Phaeophyceae; order Laminariales; family Laminariaceae; genus Nereocystis; species Nereocystis luetkeana. The sequence goes on along the minus strand of JARUPZ010000011.1, from coordinate 8,104,567 downwards.
GACACGCGACGAAGGCGGCAGGCGACTCACTGGGTGCAGCGGCACCTGCAGCAGCAGCTCATGGACCGGGCCGTGAGGGACCCGGCGGTCGAGTCCCTTGCCAAGTGAGCTGCCGACGGACCCCTGCCGCCACCGCAATGTTCATGCGCAAAAACCCACGGACTCGAAACAAAACATTTTGAAAGGGGGAGTGTTTTCTGACGCGTAGTTGTGCGTGTGTTTGTGTGTGTGTATGTGTTTTTTTTTTTAATTGAATCAAGGCTTTGTTAGGAAAACGGAAATGGCTCGTTGTGTCACCAGGTTTTGGCCGCCACGTCGCCAAACTGCCCAGTTCCGGTCAGGCCACTCGATACACTCCAACAATCCGTCCCCATTGTTTGCCCGCATACACTCACCGCTCTCCTCCCCCGCCCCCCCCCTCCTGCAGATGGGGGCTGGTAGATAACGGTAGTTAGTGCACACCTCCAGCAGATACTCGATTGTGTTCCCACGTTCATTATCAAGCTATTTCGAAGCAGTTTTTTTTCCCCTCGATTTCGTGTATGTTATGTATTGGCTCGATCTAGATAGGGCCATGCTTCCTGGTTTGGGTCTGTAGTAGTATGCAGATCCTGCACAACCTCTCACAGCGGCAGGCGAGGAACTGGATCGTCTACTGTAGATAGATCAGATAGATCATGATCTGTCCAAGGTGGGTGAGAGTGTGTCCCGTTCCACCCCCCCCCCCCCCCCCCCAGATAACCCCCCCCCCTCGAGCAGTAAATGTTCACGTCTTGGCCCAGCTTTGGAAAAAAATGGTTGATCGTCCACACCAAGTCGTCATTATAACGTCATTTTCCAAGAATTTTCCCAGGCCATCGGGGAAAATTAAGAGTTGTTTTCTTTTTGGGAGAAGAAAATAAAAAAAATCGTTTTCTCAAGGGTACAAGAAAATAACTTGGTGTCGGAAAGAAAGGGAAGAAAAAAATGATGGAAAAATATATATACAAATATTACGACCTATCTACACACGTTGATATATGCGTTTTTCCTTTCGTCGCCCTTACTTCGACTCAACGTCATCATCATCATCATCATCATCGTCGTCGTTATCCGTGCGCTTGGTTTGGTTTTTGGTTCGGTTCGGTTCGGTTCGGTTCGGTTTGGTTTTGATTTTTGGTTCGGTTCGGTTCGGTTCGGTTCGGTGCGGTACGGTTCGGTACGGTTCGGTTCGATTCGGTTCGGTTCGATTCGGTTCGGTTCGATTCGGTTCGGTTTCGATTCGGTTCGGTACGGTTCGGTTTTTTTTTGTTTGATTTGATTTTCCTCGAACACCGCCCGTCCTCCTGCAGGAGCCTGGAACCCGAGCTTGCGGCGGGGAAGCTGAGCCCTCGAGCAGCCGCGGAGAGGCTCGCTGATTGTTTGCTCGGGGCGGCGAAGGTCGACAGCCGCGCGCGATAGCGACGTCCGCGGCGGCGGCGGCGGCGGCAGCGTCGTCTCCAGGTGTCTTCAATTTAAGCGCCCTTTTGAGGAAGGACAGCGCTCCCATTGTGGCCACCAGACACCTGGAATTTTTTAGTCCGATTTAGGTTTTTATGTACAGCGCTGTTGTGCTCGTAGAAGGGTTAAAAACGTGTCTCTTTTTTGTTGGTTTTTTTTCTCTCACACGCGGGTGGGTGGATGGATGGATGGATGGGTGAATGGATGGATAGCTTGTTGAATGGATGGATGGATGGATGGGTGGATGGATGTGATGTGATATGATGTGATGTCGTCGAATCGTTCTCATGGAAGATTTTTTTTGCTAGTTCGAGAGATGGATCGAATTATTACTACAGTACGTGAAGGACATTCGTCTCCAGCCACTATTACAGTAGTGTTACTCTCGATACACCTATATACAAACCAACCATTCGTATGGATCAGGGCTCTTCGAGGCTCATGTCAATAACTTTTTGGATTCTCACGGGTCGGATCGGGTCGGATCGGGTGGGATCGGGTCGGGTCGGGTCGGGTCGGATCGGGTCGGGCCAGGAATTTTTCAAACTCTCGCGAAATCGGGTTGAGTGGCCCTTTTACCCGACCCGACCTGACCTGACCTGACCTGACCCGCGAGGTTCGACCCGACCCGTATGAACAGAGCGGGTTTTTGATCGATACTTGGTTGGAATTGCTTCGATGGGCGGGGGGGGGCGGGGCTCAGTCGTGGTCATGACGAATGAGGTGCAGGGAGCGTTTGTTTTGTTTTTGGGGGGGCTTTAGTGCGTCTAATCATTTGTCGTACGTACTTTTTTTGGTGATTTTTTGTACGCACAGTAGTTGGTCTCCATTTTCCGTTTCTTCCTTGTCGCTCGTTTTCTGCGGTTGAAGCACAGCTGCGTGTTGTTGTTGGACGGCAGCACACATCGGTTTGAACGGCACACCCGGTATACCGGCACCTCAGGTATGACTGATTGATGCACGCGGAGGTGTGTGTAATGTGGTAGGCCTGACGATATTTTTAGTTACCCGGTATCGGGTATGTTGTACCGTAGCTGCTGCTTGTTTTCGCTGTCTCAATTGTTGTGGATGTCGGTTGTTTGATTCTGTTGAATACCTGATAGCAAGTACCTGGTACGCATGCATTTTTCGGGTTCGACTGAAATCTCAAGGTTTCAGTACGATATGTACCTTTATTCGGCTCAGATGGAACAGGCATACCTTTTTTTTTCTTTTTTTGTGTGTGTGTGGGGGGGGGGGGGGGCTTTTTCCCCGTGTTTATTTTTTTGCTGCGGTGGCGGAGCTGGATGTAGTCGCTGCCGCCCTCTCTCAGCAAGCGCCGGTGTATTTCGTTGTTGCTCGTGATTTAGGGAACGAATACGTGCTTGTTTAAGTTGCCACATGTTCAGCAGCAAAACTCGGTGAGGATCGAACGGCAGTCGGAATGCTGAACCCCAAGTGCGCTATAAAAATGAAAGCACGTACCCGGCGGGTGGGGGCGGGGGGGGGGGCGGGGGGGGGGCGCGTACTTATTTGTTGCCCGCCTCACGGCCTCATTTGACCGTTGACCACGCATCCCGTTCGAGACGGAACACCGTTCCCACTTCTAACAGAGGCCAGCAAGTACCGGAGGGGGGGGGGGGGGGGGGGGGCGTACTCATTTGTTGCTTACCTTAGTCATTTGACCATTGACCACGCATCCCTTTCGAGACGGAGCACCGTTCCTACTCCTAATAGAGACACCTCCAACAATTGGGCGCTCATTTCGTTGATTCCATATATTACATAGAAACTTTTTGCTAATCTTATCCCCTTCCTGTTTGGCCGCCTGTGGCCACCATCTATCTCCTAGGATAGCGATCGTTTTCTCGCTGCTATCTAGTGTGTCAAACTCCTCCATGTCACATTCGTCTAAATCCCTCATCTCTTCTAACACACCCCGTTCCTCCTTGCATATTTCACATTCTCCTACTATGTGAGTTCTACTCTCTATTGCTTTGCCACACGGGCACATCTGTGCATCTATTTCCTCCTCCTCCTCCCGGCTACTGGTATACCTCTTTCTTCTTTCTGGCAGGTCCAGGTCACCTACACGAAAGCGCAGCTTCAGCGTTTTCGCGAAGTCCATTGGGCCGTGCAGATACGTTTTCATTCCTATTCCTTCCCTCACTCTCCCGTATATCTCTAGGTGTTTTTCCGATTCCACCTTGTTTCGTAGCGCTAGCCTTTTCCTTCTTTCTATCCTTTCTTCTACTTCTGCCTTGTACTTCCCAAACTTCCCGGCGAACATCACCTCTTCTTGGTTTCCCCCCGTATCCTTCCATACTTTCTCAACTACGCTATCCCACCTTATCCCAGCACGCCCTTTTGTTACTTTCTCCCATACAGCTCTATCAACTATAGCCGGCAACCCCTTTTTTGGCATGCTCCTTACTTTATATTGCCATTTCAACTTTCTCATATCCCTGTTTGTCTTGAGTGGGTGCATTATTACCAGTTCTGCTCTTAATACTGTATTACTTGTCGTACTTGAGCGTCTTGGGATTTTTTTAGCTGCTGTCATCTGTACTGTTTCCAACTGTTTTACGAGTTTCGCATTCCCTTCCGATACTTCTCCTGCATATTCTAGCTTTGGTACTATCACATTCATCAGGATACATCTCTTAATCCTGGTGTCAAGGTGCGAGTCAGTTAGGATCGCATCCATCTTGCATATGTGTGCTTTACCCTTTCCTATTACTTTTTCTATATGTGTATCCCAAGAGCAGTCTTTTGAGATATCTACGCCAAGGTACGTATACTGGTCTACGATCGGTAATTCATCTTCTCCCCACTTCCAACTGAAATTTATCGGGTTCACCTTATCTTCGTTACAAACAACTACTGCGCATTTCTTGACGTTCGCCGTCACCCTCCATTTCCTAGTGTATTCTAGTGCGTTCTCTATTTGTTTCTGCAATCCTTCAGGTGTTTCTGATATCCCCACGAAGTCATCAGCAAACATCAATCCCGACACTGTATCTTCCCCTACCGTGACTCCCTGCCTTGCTGCTTCAACTGCTACTATCAGGTCGTTAATATATATCTTGAATAGGTTGGGTGACAGCGTACATCCCTGTGCAACCCCTTGTAAAATATCAACATACTTCGATATTTCCCCGTCCAGCATCACAGCACCGTCATCTTTTTCATCATTCTCCACATCTTTCCTCTGATTCCTATTTCCCATAGTTTTTTCCACAATCCATTTCTCCATACTGTGTCGTAGGCCTTCTGTACATCTAGAGAGAAACAGTACATTGGTAGCCCCGCGTCTTTCCTACCTTGGATTATCTTACCTAGAGTGTACACGTGGTCTACGCAGCTTTGGCCTAAACCCTGCTTGCCCTTCGCTTATTTTGTCTTCCTTCTCCATCATCGTTCCCACTCTATCAATCAAAATCTTACACAATGTTTCGCCTACTGTGCTTAGTAGCGTTATCCCTCTATAGTTCCCCGGGTCAGCCTTATCTCCTTTCTTGAATAAGTTAAATACCACTCCTTCTCTCCACCTCCTAATAATAGGTGAGTACTCGTGTTTCCATATCCAGTTATACAACATAACCAGCATGGTAAGCATTCCTTCTCCCCCGTAATTCATAAATTCATTCACTATTTGGTCTGCCCCTGCTGCTTTTCTATTCTTAAGTTTAGCTACACATTTTTCTACCTCTTCCCTCGTGAACTCTCTCTGTAACCCTTCCGAACCACTGTCTCCCCTGTCTGATGCACCTACGTTCGCCTCTGCCCACGCGTTGATTTCCTTCTCGAATTCTGCGTCGAACGTTTCATTATTGGCTGTGGGTGTTCCTAGCTTTACGGTAATGCTCGACTAGTACTTCCCTTTTTCCCTTCGAACTATTAACCATTTTACCGTTCTGTGCTCTTAAGGTAGCTATTCCCGTGTCAGCCTCTCCTGCTTGTTTGCCCAGTATCCCTTTTATCCCTACCCACATCTGCTTCATCCCGCCCTCTAAGTCTTCATTCGTTTTTTTTACTACGTCTTTCCATCTCCCTTTCTTCTTCTCTACCATCTCTTTTACTTTCTTTCTAGCCGTATCATATTTCTCCCATCCTGTCGTAGTTTTGCTCGATGTATACCTTGTGTGTGCCTTTCCCCCTGCTGTTATAGCCAATTTCACTTCTTCATCCCACCATTTTACTGCTCTGTTGTATACTATCAACTTTTTCCCTACTACTTTACTTGCTGTGGTCTTGACCAACTTCTCCCATCCTTATTATCCTAGTTCTTGCATCATCCCTCTCTATATCGTTCCTTGTTGTTCCTATTTTTTATTTTATTTGCCTTCTGACAATGTGCAGGGCGTCATCCATTCAAAATGAAAAAGCTGACATAATTCATCGAATACCACTAACTTCATCGAACCAATTCTCCTTCCCTGCGTGTACTCACTTGCACCCCCACCATTTACCGAGATATTTTACCTACTATGTATCTATACGCCACGCTTCCTACTCCGCATCTACATTCCACCCCCACGCCATGGGAAGTAGTCCTCCCTCCTCCTCCCTTCTCCCCCTGGCGGCCTGGTGGTCTCGCAGGGCGAGCTTATATCGGTGCACTCTGCGCGAGATCGCGACCTGGGTTGTTCCTATTCTTTCCAATAGCTCGGAAAATTGCTCTGCAGTTTTGGCCATCTTATCTTGGAACTCTTCCCGTTTCTCGTTTTCTGTAGTTCATCTGTTCTCCATCTGTGTAATTTCCTACCTCGTCTTTGTTTGAAAACTATTGTCTGTCGACTGTCTGTCCATATTAGACAGTGATCCGTAGTTCCTACGTCCGCCGCGCATACATGTAGTTATGTTTCCTTCCCACTTCCAGTTTCTACTACTATGAAGTCAAAGATAGAGCTTGCTCCCTTTTGTATGCACTGTCTAGTCCATTCCGGTTCTGCCTTTTTTACTCTGTCGCTCAACTTCTTCATCTCGTTGTGTTTGAGGAACAACTTCAACATCTCTTCCCCATTCTTATTTTTTGTTACTTCCCCATGCTGTCCAATGCTTTCATTCAGTTTGTTTGCCTTCCCAATTCTTGAATTAAAATCTCCCACTAGTACTACTTCTCCTTGCCTCTTACACTTCTGCACATCTACTGCTACTTCTCCGAACTTCCTCTGTATATCTTTTATTGTATTCTTCGACTCTGGGGGCGTATAGATGTTTCCTAAGAAGTAATATTTCGCTCCCCACTCCCCTGGTGTCTTAATCCATATGCTTTCGTCGAATTTAGTGTCTTTGATCACCTCTAATACGTCACACAGGTATTCTTTGACTAGGAACCCCACGCCCCCCGCCCCCCTATTATTGCTAATCTGTCGCTTCCTCTTCTTCCCTATCCATGCGTACTCTCCAACTTTGCATCCTATCTCCCCCCCATCTTTCTCCCACGACTCTTGAATTCCCACTATGTCTAGGTCGCGCTTAAACTTACTTGTTCGACAATTTCGATCCTTTTTCGTTCATCCGTGGCGAACCCACATACATACGTTCCACGATCCTATTCTCAGCCTCTTTTTCGTTTCACTATCCGCTCTAGTCTTACCTGCCCCTTCTCCGTTGTCGCTACGAGTATTTCTGTCATCTCTTCTTTGAGCATTCTTTCCGTTTCCGTTTCTGTTTTTTGTCTCCTTGTTCTACGCCCCTATGTTTCTCCCCCATTCCCTTTGAGCCACCTGCTGTTTCCTGCCTCCCCTTACCTTCGTTCACCCTGGAACTACGTCTTAGTTTCGCTATTCCATTAGCTCTACATACTCTCCATCCCAGTCTTCTAACCCATGCCGACACTTTTTCTGTCTCTGTCCTCTGCCACTCCATGCTCGCTTTCGGCTTTTAGCGTGACTCGAAAGTGTTCTCCCTCTCGTTCTACGTTTCCTATTGCAAATCAGTACAGTCCTACTTCTTCGCACTTCCTCTTGAACTCAATCCTCGTCATGTCGCTAGGAACTCCAAATTTCAGCACTATTAGTACTCTACCCTGCCAGTCTTTCTTGCTCCACCCACCCTGCCTCACCGTCTTTCTCCTAATCTCTTCCGAGAATATCTCCAGCTTGTTTGTGTTCATAATAGTAGTGGGAAACGTTCAAGTTACTGGGACTTCCCAATCCTAGTACTCGTTGGGGGTCTGGTGTCTTTCAGTTATTTTGCCGGCGCACCATACTAAATAGTGTCTCCAACACGGGCTCGTAGCCTGGAGCCAAGTTCAACACCCTTAACACAAGTACCCCAGGTTTGTGTCAGGCGATCTGCATGGTAACCATCCTGGCGTCCCACGATCGTATTTTCTATCTTCTTGCCCCGCTGCTCTACTGGTTGCTCTTCTCCAGGGAGGTCATTTTTACCATGCAAGGTTCAAGGACAGCTTGCTTAACACAAAATCTTACTCACACATCGGGATGCTCCGTACGTCTCTTTCTCCGTCATACGTGCGTTTCACCATGGGTAACTACCCCACTAATGCTCCCGAGTAGACCTTCGCTGCCGATAGCTTGGCCAACAATCCCCCCACACGTTGTACCGGCTTATATCCTTCAAGATATCAAGATATCTACGTACCGCTTGGTGCTCCTTCTCTTTGGTCATGTGGTCGGTCAAATGCAAGGTGTTTGTTTCATAAGTACAACGGGTATTGACTTAATGTCATGCATCATCCACACCTCCCCTTCATTTAGCGCTTGGTATGTGCACCAAGTGTCGGGGGATATTAGGAACAATGTCAGACCAGACTTCCACCGCCCGATGGAAATCGGTAAAGTTTTATGGGTATCTTACCACAAGACCCAACCTTCATGTGAATTGAACACGTTGGGGTGACCCTGCAAGGGGGGGGGGGGGGGGGGGGGCATCGGCCGGCGAGGGGGGGGGGCTGATTTGGCTCGCTCCGCTCTCGCTTGAGTCTATTACGGGGGACCATAGTTAACAGGACCTATGGTATACATTAAAAACCTATATGTTCAACAATTTTTACGAACAATATTTGGTCCTGTTAACTATGGCCCCCCGTAATAGTCGGCAAGTCGGCTGTGGCCATCAGCCATCACCTGGCGGCTCCGTCAGCCGACTATTCCGACTGATACCAGTTAGTTAGTTGGCTCGCGGCACCTGTGGTGGTCCGGAAGTTAATGCCCGCACCAACAGCAAACGTCATGGGACAGAGAAAAATGTGGGCACGAAATTGTCTTTTCTCTCTACCAATACCACTTAGTTATTAGGGCCGTCTTTAACGACACTGGTGTGAAAACTTGCCAACTACCCAAATTGGCAAGTTTTTTAGAAATTTTAGTTTTTAAGTCTTTGCTAAAAACTTGCGAAACGAAATGGGAAGTCCGAATTTCCAAAAACTTGCCAGCGAAGGGCTTGCTTGGGGAATATCCATAAAAAAAGCTTGGCTAAACGCTTTTGCTAAATTGGCAAAATCCAAATCCCCAAAAACTTCCTATTTTGGCGAAAACAAATATTATTGCCAAATACGTGTCGTTAAAAATTACCCTTAGTAGTGAAATCCTGCCGACACACAGCTCCAATTATTTCAGCGTCGGCCGCAGGAAGCAGGCTGGCCTGCAGGGTTAGGGCGGGGGGGGGGGGGGGGGGCGGATATCATGCATGGCCGTATAGTCGTATGACCACAGACCCTCGCACCCTTACAACGTCGGGACGGAGCACGTCGGTTTCTCCCCGACCAGGTGGGCATATTGCTTGCACCGAGCGCGAAGCGAAACGCGAGGTGTTGGGCGAGTCGCATGGAGGGTAAGCTGCATCCTACTGTTGATAAGAACCGCTTGTGTGAGGCGGACTTGCATCCATCTGGATGACAGCTTCAATGGAGTAACTGTTGGGATAGGGGCAGGGGGTGGTGGTGAATTTACTGTCCCCTACCCAGGGGTACAGAACAAAAAAGAGAGAGAGAAAAACGAAAAAAAGACACCAACACTCCGAAGAATGCTATTCAAGAGCCAGGACGAAGAACAACAGACACTACTATTACGGGGGACCATACCTGGTAGTAAATAGGACCCATGGTACACGCACAAAACATGCATACTTACCTCTATTTTTGCAGAAATCATTCGGTCCTATTTTACTATGGTCCCCCCAAATAGTACCCGTTACTACGAGGTATACATAATGTACATGTACGTCGTACGTGTTAGAGTCGTAGGATGGGATTTCTGCACGAACGAATGAACGAAAAACACACACACACACTTTGTTTCATATTTTAAACGTGGCTTTACATGTGGTGTACGTGAAAACAAGGTATAATATGGACGTATTCGTACGTGGGGAAAATCGCGTTTTTCGTCATTTTTTTTAACTTGGTTTTACAAGTAGTGTAACAGCAGTGGTACCTCCCCCCCCCCCCCTCCCCCCTGCCCCCCCCTGTCGGAGTTTCTAAAAACGAAATGGGGGGCCGATTTTTTTTCTTTCCCGTGTACTCCTGTCCCACCTACTGTATATATGATCATGATCCTACGATAGATATTACTGCCTGACAGTGAGTTGTTATGAGGCTTAGCTTGGGTAGGCGATAGGTTAACCTTTTACTTTTAGCCCACCGGACTAAGGCCCTCACAAAATGGCGTCGACGGCAGGACACGGGTCGTTGGTCGTGAGTTCAAATCTCACGTCCACCATGAAAACGCTTTTTAAAGAAAAAGTGAGTTTCCTCATGCCAAGAATCTGAAAAAATGCTTCTGGATCCCCAGAAATTGGAACCGCGTGTGGTGGCGCGTCGACCCGTAAAATCCGGTCCGTTCCAGGGGGGGGGAGAGTGCTATGAGGCTTAGATTGGGTAGGCGATAGGTTAACCTTTTACTTTTAGCCCACCGGACTAAGGCCCTCACAAAATGGCGTCGACGGCAGGACACGGGTCGTTGGTTGTGAGTTCAAATCTCTCGTCCACCATGAAAACGCTTTTTAAAGAAAAAGTGAGTTTCCTCATGTCAAGAATCTGAAAAAATGCTTCTGGATCCCCAGAAATTGGAACCGCGTGTGGTGGCGCGTCGACCCGTAAAATCCGGTCCGTTCCAGGGGGGGGGAGAGTGCTATGAGGCTTAGACCTTTTACCTTTAGCCCACCGGACTATAAGACCCTCGCACTCGATGAAATCATGGAGATAGAGCGGGACACTTTGTATCCCTGGACAGGTCTGCCTATTAAAGCCGGCACTCGTTGGTACTCGCGTTGATGTTCGCTTAGAGATAGAAGAGCCACTTTATTATTATTACTCTTCTTGCCATCCGACAATGTGCAGAATGTGCTTTATTACGAATTACTCTTGCCATCCGACAAATGTGCAGCATGGATCTTCAACATGGATCGCTCACATAACTTTCCCGAAAGAAGAAAACCTCGGAAACAAAAGGAAACCCATGCACCGAGTCTACCTCCCTTCCGTGCCAACATCCTTTCGTGCACGACGGAGACTGAGACCACGCTCGTGCCTCTCTGGAAAACCCATGGTTTTCCACCTAAGATACGCCTTCCAATTACTACAAATACGATCCCAGTGCCAGAACCTACGTAATTACCGGGTTTTCAACCTCATACAAAGCAATATCATAACAGAGTGTAGATAAACACACAACACGGAAGGGGTTGGGTCGACACGCGCGGCGCGGCGCGGCGCGGTACTATTTTTTCGAAGCTGTGCTCGCTCTGATACCACGACCGACGACCGCGCTCGCTTCTGCCATACTATTACAAGGGGGGCATCACGTACACTCGTACCTACCTGGCACTGTGTTACATAATATTACAGGGGACTGTATTATATAGGACCTACGTTACACACAAAAACCCATATATTTCGCTATTTTTACTAACAATATTTGGTCCTGTTTACTATGCCCCCCCGTGAGAGTATACTGGCACCAGGTACTAGTGATCATAACCTAATATGGAAGGTAAAAATAGAGGGATGTGCGCTCGATGGGATCCATCATGGGTTCTAACTTCTGCTGCTTGAGGTACGGCTCCCCGGAATAGAGTTTTTTGAGTTCTGTTATACTGGTGCGTGCCCGGACCCGAGCGGATTAGTGGTTTATATACTATTAATATTAAAAGGCAGAGGGAGTGGAGTGTTGGCGGGTGGGGTCAAACCTCGCGGGTCAAAGGTCGGGCCTGGCAAAGGTGACCCGACCCGATCCGTGAGAGCTTGAAAAAATCCTTACCCGACCCGACCCGACCCGACCTGACCCAACACTTAGCATTATTAGGTCAACGCACGGCCAAATACCCCAACGATCCCTCGCCCCCCCGTCGCGGGTGACATGGCGATGGTTTTCATTGACTATTTCTTCCTGCCCCTTACGGCTGGGTCTTCCTTTCATTTTTTTTTAAAGGTACTTTGCCGGCTTCGTTGCCTTGCCGTTCAGAGGTGTGGGAGTGGGTTTTGAGGAGCCGCATCTTCGACTCATGTTCCAGTAGTCCGTGGAATCAAGGGTTTCCATGAGTTTCCCATAATTCTGCATATACGGCTCATCAGAGTGGGCTAGTGTTGTGATACTGCTTTGTATGACGTTGAAAGCCCGGTAACTACCTGGGTCCTGGCGCTGAGATCGTATTTGTACTACTCGGAAGGCGTATCTTAGGTGGGAAACCAGGGGTTTTCTGGGGGTTTCCCAGGGAGGCACGGGCGTGGTCTCAGTCTCTCCGTCGTGCACGAAAGGAATAAAGCTGCTCTTCTCTCTCTGAGCGAACAACAACGTGAGTACCAAATTAGTACCGACTTAATAAGCAGACCTGTCCAGGGGTACAAAGCCTCCCGCATGTCCTGATCCTAACATGAGAGGGAAAAACTGACGATAAAAAAGTGTCAATTTCAGCAACGAACGCGATAGCTGCGTGATCAGGGGGTTATACAACTTGGTGCCCGAGTTACAAAATGCGATGAGTTGCATAGCCACCCTGCGGTACGGTCTACAACACCCGTACTTGTGATGGGCGCTCGCGCGGCTCATAATCGGTTGATAAACACCAAAAAGTTATCGCTGTTCTAATCGTACCATTAGGCAATACGGGGGACCATAGTAAATAGGACCTATGGTACACACAAAAAACTATATATGTACCCATTTTTACTGACAATATTTGGTCCTGTTTACTATGCTATGGCCCCCCGTAATAGTACATGTCTCAGGGTTCTGCAAAGGGGGGAAAGCTTTCGCCGCGTCGTTAGCAACCTACCAGGTAAAAGGTGTACTGCACATACATACCTGGTATACAGCCTGGCAAGTTTTTGATTTTCTGTTTGTTTCACCCTACCATACTCGGAGGCAAACATCCCACTGCTCCTCCAGACACATCGGAGGCTTTTGTCCTGCGATCACAGACTGCGCTGTGGCGATGAGTGTGAAATGTGAAAAAAACAGCAGCAACATACTGAAGTATATATATTATGCGGTGCCCGCACTGCGGTTATATTATGTACCAGGTATTATAGTAGACGCACCCTGGCTTGAAAATTAGACACCAGGTAGGACGCAGTACTACCTGGTGCTTGGTACTGCATGCAGTGGCACGTGGATTGTTGTGCAGGCGGGTTATTATTACGGGGGACCATATTAAATAGAGGACCTACGGTACAGACAAAAACCTATATACTTCCCTATTTTTACTAACAATATTTGGTCCTACTAACTATGGTCCTCCGTAATAGTATCCTTGTAGCGGGTGCATACTACATACCTGGTATATATATATACATATATATATTTATACCTGGTATATACCAGGTATATACGTTGTGTATGCTTTTTGTGCGGACGAAATGAAAGGGTAGCTATTATTAATAGCTACCAGGTATTAACTATTAACAGTTCTATTCGTTGGGCACCAAGGTGTATTTTTTTTTATATATTCAACGATATGAACGCCCAAACGGTACTTTTTTATTACGCCTTTTATATACATACCCGGTACATGGCCGGACAGAGTGGCGTCTATGTAACGTGGTGGGTGATAGCATATCACGACTCAACGTATGTATACAGGGCAACCGATAAGTCGTAGCCCAACGCATATATAATTATATACCTGGTATATAATAAAAATATAATATATACCAGGTACAATATATCTATATTATAATAAATATATAATATACCTGGTATATATAATATACTATACCAGGTATAAGATACACACAGAATTTCGACGCGGGTCGACGTGGGAAAAGGAAATAAATGCTGGAGTCTCCTCGCGATGCAAAAAGCAACACCACGAGTCCCAGTGGTCGGGGGAGGGGGGGGGGGAGGGGGGGGGGGGGGGGGGCGGGGGGCTCTGCAGCTGCGTTATACCCCGGATCTGAGTTAACGACTATAAAAAGGAAGGGAGAGAAAAAAAAAAAGAGCGCAGATGATAAATGGGATGGAAAAAGCTAGGAACAACACAAGAAGAAAAAAACAAACAAAAAACAGAGCAACCGACAAGCTGAGGCGCCGGCCAATGGCAGGTGGCATAGGAGCGGGTGAAGTACTGGTATATAGCTACTTGTCGCTACGAGTACCAGGAACTAAAAATGGCCGAGAATCGAGTTGGGGCGTTATCCAAGCTGGACATTCTGGGTTAATATTCGGCGAGCGTGAAAGGCCATTCAATCTCGAAAGGAAGGAGTCTTTCAATGGGCATATCGGAATATCCGTGGTCTACCGCACGGCATATAAATTTATCAGGGATGCGTGTTGTTACTGCAAACGGGGGGGAGGATACGCATGCATGTGTTGCTTGCCGTAGCCAGATCCCCTCCGTATACTCTTGAAAGAGGCCACACGTCCAATAAAACATTTGGGCGCTTATTTCTTATTACGATTGCAGAGAAATAATAATAATTTCCATGTATATTACATATAGATAGGTACTTTTTGCGAAGTAACTGCACGAGTCTTATCCCCTTTTTTTTTTTCGCCGCCTACTGCCGTGGCTGTGGTCACCGGTTTTTTTTCACTCCTATTAATAGGATGATAGCAATCGTCTCCTCTGCGCTGCTATCTATATTACGAGGGGCCATAATAACTAGGACCAGATATTGCCAGTAAAAATAGCAAAATATATTCCTGGTAGGTTTTTGTTTCTGCCGTAGGTCCTCTTTTAATGTGGTCTCCCGGGTGAGAGTGTAGTACCAAAATTTTCTCCGCTGCTAGAAGGCCGGGGGGGGAGGGGGGGGGGGAGCGGGGGCGGTAGCTGTCGGTAGCTACATGATGCAAGCACCAGGTAGGTATCGGTCGCCCCGGTGGTTCAAGTGGTTAACCTCGAATTCTACTTGTTTGAGTCCTGGGTTCGAGCCCCAGGTGGGTCGGACTTTTGACTTTATTTGCAAAAAAAAAAAAAAAAGGATTCAATTGTTCAGAGCGCCTTGCAGCGTGGGATTGTTCAGAGCGCCTTGCAGCGTGGGTATAGGCACAATTCGATGCGAGTCGACGAGGGAAGAAGAGGCTGAAATCTTCTCGCGATAAAAATGAAGGCACGTACCGTAGCGGGAAGGGGGGAGAAGAGCCTGCTATGTGACCCCGGATCTGAGTTTCGAGTTGGAAGGAGAGAGAGAAGAAGATGTGCGAAGATAATGGATGGGATGAGAAAAAAAAATAAAAAAATGGAGGACATTATATATTCATCAGGGATGCATGACATATGTTATCACGTTATTATACGGCGAAGTAGATCTTCGAAAGACGTGAGCAACATTCGCCTTGACTACTCGTATATAACATGGCAAGATGTGGCGAACGACATTATTATTTTTTTCTTGAACGTTTTATTTGAGTGAAATAGCTGAACGGACGTGAATCCTGACGCGAAACCTATACCGCACGCATGGTATTCATTAATTATAATCGCGCTACGTACGTACAGAGTATATACCCGCGTCATCCGAAGCTTGCAAATAGGATACGGTATCGCGTCATATGTGTACATATATTGTGCGTGCCAGTGTGATGAGCTGAGGTGTAACGTTGCTTAAGTTTTTTCGAGACGCAGATGGGACGACGTTATATCGTTCGAGGGAGACGAAACAGAAAAAACTACCAGGTAACAAGTCAAAATAAATCCAGTCTCTGGCGAGCGAACCCACCACAGACACCCAGACAAACAAATAAATGAATGCGCCGGCAAGGGAACAGGGGGGGGGGGGGGGGGGGGACACTGCACATGTATTTTTCTGGAGTAAAGAGTCTGGGGGGGGTATACTCAAATCAAGTAAAACAATACTGAGAAAACTCAGGTTTTATTTCATTTCTGACGAAAAAATCCCAACCCGCTTCGTAGTTTTATTTTCAATTCCGATATGGTGACCAGTGTGACTGACTCCATTTTCTCATTTTTTTCTAGTATTAACCCTGTGGTGCCGCTGCCAAAAATGTGTGTGTTTTCTGCTCTAATTTCAGGAATTTATACCCGAAAAAACTGGTTGGAGTCTATAGGGAAAAAAACTGTTTTTTTTTTTCCCGTCGCATAAAAACCCTACCCAGCGAACTGACAGGGAGCAAGAGCGGAAATTCTTCAAGTACGCTCTCGGCAGACAGGGAGGGGGCAAATATGCCCAACTCTAGGTACCGGGTATGGTAATTTTTTCGCCAGGAATTAACGGTTTCTTGGGCGCGTCAAAAGGAGAGGGCTCTCCTCCGGGGATGATAGTGCTCCGTCTCGAAAGGGATGCGTGGACAAAGGCCAAATTACTCGAGGGAAGCAACCAATGAGTGCGCCCCCCCCTCTCCCCCTCCCTCACCACAAGTAGTCCTATTATACCGTTTTCTGTCCAAAGACTCACTTTGACAGAACCGCAAGACGCCTAGGGAACACCAGAGCAACGGAAATCGTTGGCTCTCTCTGCTCCACTACTACAGAAGTGTAATAATAACATAACACGCGTGCATGCATGCGTGCGTGCATCCATCCGTCCCCGAAGAGTCTTGCTTTCTCTCGTGGTTGTTGAAGTAATTGCAGACAGTTTTTAATATTAAAATATTCATGCTCAGTTATCATCTTTCGTCGTGTTGCCCGCCCCCCTAGAGAGGTAGGTTTCAACTGAACATGGCGGTCGCTACTACTACACACAGTAACAGCAAAGCAAGTAGGCGCGAAACATGCCTCCAAACAGAACCAGCACTACCAAATCAAAGCAGGACCAAAAGACAAGCAAACCAGCTACGAGCGGGTATTACTATTACAATAAGTAGTACCCAAAACAGGAACGAATGGTGGGAAGGAAAATGCAAGCACGACAAGAAAAAAAAATACACACAAAAAAAAACGCAAATCCGAATACATATGAAACAACGATTCGCCTGCACTGCTTCCTCTTCTTCATTGTTGTTGTCTAAACTCCTATTAATACTTCAAATCAACCCAATTACTAGATAGAGACCGCACCACACCACCCTCCCCCCCCCCCCCCCAGTAAAAAATAAAACGTGCAACACCCATCAATAAGCCGATTGGTAACATACGCCGCCCGTGCTTCTGCTGCTACAACAGCACCGCAGAAAGCAGGCTGCTGCTGCTTTAGCAGCAGAGTGTCTCATACCAAGCAATATTCAATAAAGCTACGAGTGTCGCATTTGTAAAAACAGGGAAAAAAAACATACGCACACACATACATGGGCGGGGGGGGGGGGGAGGGAGAAAGAAAAAACTGTTTTGCATCATGCCATCTACAATAATGTAGTTCAACATCGATCAGCCAATCAGCCAATCAACCACCCCCCTTTGTTCGAGTCAAGCCACCATCAAAGAGCACTTCTAAAAACCAGGTATGGCAAGCTCACGTCCCTTCATCCCCCCCGAACAAGCAGACAGAAAAACAAAAACAAAACAAAAAAAGCCCAGCAACAAACACCTCATATCTTGAGCTGTATGATAAAAGCTCTCCGATACCTGTCTTCAAACCCATGATACCGTACGGTCAAGGTATGAAACCGTGACCGCCGTCATCGAAAAAAGGCGCTCCCTCCGTTTTCTCTTTCGGGAGTGTTGGCAGAACCTGAACGAACTCTCGTGCGCGCTGCGCTGCTTGCTGGCGATCATTTTTTTTTTCTCACTTTTCTGAGATCCGTCCGTCCGGCCGCGCAGACGCTGCCCGCCTAAGACACATCAGGGAACATATTATTCGTCCAAAAATGGACAACACCAATAAAGGTGGGGGGACGGGGGGCGTACTCGATAGGAGAGATGTACTCGATCTCATGCATGGCCGTAGTCGTACGACCATAGACCCTCGCATCCCTAAAATCCCGGGGGTACCAAATTGCTGTCCAAGACAAAAATATGCAACTCGCCCCCTCCCCCCGCGCCCCCCCCCCCCCCCCCCCCCCTCCCCCTCCCTTCGCCCCCCGCACACCACAACACAACCACTAACGAAAACTATTTGACTTTACTCTGTAGGCCGAGACACCGCCGTCATTTCCGTCGAGCTGTTCCAAATTCTACAGCAGAATTCGGTCTACTACTGTCCGATACTCGCATTTGGCAAGTGAATTCTAAACGAGACCGGAAAACATGCATAGATACCACCACACCACCAACTTCTCCCTTGTATTTCCACCCCCCCCCAACCCCCCCCCCCCCCCCCGCCGCCGCCTCCGTACGGTACTTCTAGACCTTGTATGACCCCCATCCCCCGTCTATAATAAATGATCATTTATTTTTGGTCACTCGCTATCTCCCTGAAGAAATATGGCTCCAACGAAACACGAAACCAGCAATACACCGACGGACCAAGGACACCTGACGAACCAACTCATCACTATCCTTATATCGCCCCTCCCCCCCCCCCCCCCCCCCCCTCCCTTCCCCCCAAATGTGTCATCGGTGACTAGTATATATACATTAGCAATGTGAGAGGTATGATGCGTCGTGCACGGAGCGGAGCGCCAGAGAAGAGACAAGCCTTCCATTCACTCGCAAACCAGAGCGCCAGCAACTGAAACCCGACCGTCTCACAATATCTCCCGTGTTATGTATCTAATGTAGTCTTCCTCCCTTTTCCCCCGCGGCTCTCTCACGCAGCGAACATGAAAAGCAAAGCGCGTACCGTTACGGCTCCGAAAATACTGACATGGCCACTTCGAACATCTGCAAATCTTAAGAGAGAGAAGACCGAAAGACACGAGGGGGGACCGACCCGGGCGCGAGCCAGCGAAATCTAGCAAAGCCAGGGAGCAAGGAAGCAAGCAGACCAGCGACACCCCCAAGCGAGGGGGAGGGCAACAAAGAGAGCGAGCTAGCTGCCTCTGCTTTCGTTGCTGCATCCACTTACTTTTTTGGGGGGGGCGACGGTGACGGGGCATGCAAATATTTGAAAAGAAAAACCGAGGCGATAAAAAAAACGCACAACAAGAAACTTGATAAAAAATAAATAAAAATACAGCAGCGCGCGCGTAAAAACACCCAGCATCATCAACAGCAGCAGCAGCAGCAGCAGCAGCATCAGCAGCAGCACGACTCGCTCTGAAAACAAAAAGCAAACGCTACCTAGTCGGGGCAGGCGATCGCAAAGAAACCTTTGCGCGACACCACCCGGGCTCAAGAGCCCTAGACCAGACGTGCGGCCGTAAGTCCCGCCCCGTTTCTTCCATGACACTCGCAACCCCCCTGTCCCCCCTCCCCTCCCCCCTCCCCTCCCCCGGTCAGTGTGCTTCGTCTTCGCCATCCGAAAGAACGGTCGCTTCGCACCCTTGCTAAATAGCGGGTGTGTCAGGGTAGGGTGTGTGTGCCAAGAGTAGGGTGTGTTGGTCAGCATAGGATGTGTGCTGCTCGCTGGTGCTGCCGTGTGTTTTAATTGATGCCAACGCCGGAATTTTGTGATGAAACCGCCGGAATACAGCCGCGTGGCGGGCAGATCTCTCTCCGCCTTCCTATGTACTGTCTATGTAGTTGTTGTTTTTTTTCGCAGCGGTATCATATGCACCCCGATACAGCCAGCAGCCCGCAGGAGCAGCCAAAAGAACAGCACCCAGCAGCAGCACCAGCAGAAACGGCAGCAAGGAACGGCAGCCAGCAGCAGCAGCAGCAGCGGCGGTGTTTGGTGAGCACCGCCGCATCATCGAAGTTCGGAGGCCGGCCGCACACTCACTAGCGCTATTTGCGTATTTTTTTGTCTGCCCCCCCCCCCCGCCCCCGAATCCTTCCTTCCCAGGGTCTTTCCTGCCTTACTTGCGGCTGACGAAGTGGATCAGCAACGCCGGTGTTGGCATCGCGAACATTACCTGCTGAAGGAACTATTTCGGTGGCAAGCGGCAGTGGCGGATTGCGGGCAGGCGGGAAGACGAAGGAGGAACCGGGGGGCGAGAGGGGAAAAAGAAGGGGGGCGTTATCAATAGTTCAGTTGTGTTGGTTCAGAAATAGGCCGGCTCTAACGCTGCGTCATGCGGCCAATGGTAAACAAGATACCCAAGGTATCACGCATCATATATACACCAGTTCATGTTTTTTTTTTTTTTCCCGAACTGCTAAAGCTGACTGTATCATACTGGTATACCAGGTATGATCAACAGGTACGTTTCGATTCGATGTTGTTCTTCCCTCGTTTCTTCCATTTTTTTTTGTTTTTCTCTTTCAAGGCATGCTATTGATATTAATAGCAGGTGTGGAAGTTGTGCTTGTCGTATCGCATACCGGTCTAGGCATTGCACTATTAATATCTACTCTGCTCACTGCAACAACGATGTATTGCTGTAGTATCTGTGTGTCGAAGTTTCGTGACCTCGGCTTTTGTTTCTCTACGAATATTAACAGGATTTTACCCTTTTAGCACTGCAGTCTCGTTTTGGGGACAATAGAGGATAAATTACTTGGAATCTGAGTGGTTTGTCCCCAAAACGGGACTGGAGTTCCAAAGGGGTAAAGAGACGGCACGGACCCTGCTGGTGGTATATGTCGACGGAAAAAGAAAGAACGGTGTTAGGTGAGGAGCACACACAGCAGGAGTGTTCCGTGTCGATTCTTCGATCCCCTATGATGAGCAACAGAGAGATACTCTTGCGAATACAAACACCCTATAGGAGCACACACAGCAGGAGTGTTCCGTGTCGATTCTTCGATCCCCTATGATGAGCAACAGAGAGATACTCTTGCGAATACAAACACCCTATATACAGGGGTACGTACGTATAGACCAGGTACAGAGCTGTCTACTGCTTTACTTACATACCTGGTACAGTATGTACCTGGTACCATATGATAAAACCTTGTACCTGGTACCTGGTATGCTGCAGGACAGCTGGAAGGCTCGTACGCAGCTGAGGAAGCTACACGTGGTTCAGTCTCTGAAAACGTACCAGGTAGGAAACACCACGGCTGGGGATTGTTCGACACGTTTAATTAACTTCCCCTCGAAAATGTGTGTCCACCAATCCACGTCACCAGCCACATTAATTACATCCACCAAAAAGACAACCAGAGAAGCCGGTATGGCATGGCCATGGCGATGCGATATCATGGCATTGGCTCATCATAAAAGCGGGAAAACATGACCCTTTTTTGAACCGCAGTCCCATGTCGGGGACAAGCCATTCAAATTTCAAGTAGTTTGTCCCCAAAACGGGACTGCGGTCCTAAAAGGGTCGAAACAGCACGGGAAATTCTCCATCATCCAGTTGGGGTCTGCGTGTTTCGCCGATGGTTCGGCTGGAAGGTCTATTTAAAGCTACACACCAGGTATCGTGTTTTGAAGTTTTCCCGCTCTTGGGATAAGTGCCATCATCTCATCCCGGCTATCTGGCCGTATCTTTGGTGAGCGTGGCTGGTGGACACAGATTTAGGGAAAAGTTCCGTCGGTCTACGAGTATCTTGGCGCAGGCAGTAGGTCGTACAGCACTAGTATTAATAGTGGTCCCTCTGGTATCATAGTAGTGCCGGTATGAGCCAGCAATGCCAATACCGGTCGTGTATACAGGAGTACCTGGTGTAAGATATTATCAAATAGTGCCAGGTGGGAGTCTTTCGACAACGCAACGTCAGGCCCATCGAAAGGACTGGGCACGACATACACATTCTATGAAATAGAAGCAACAAAAAGAAGTCAAGGAACAATAAGTCGAAAGAGAAAAAAAAACAGACAAGAAAAAAAGTGTCGTGCCCCCCCCCCCCCCCCCCCCCGTGCAGGGGATGTGGGAGACCTGGGAACAAGTTGTAAAACTTGCTCGTACCGTAACGCTAAGGGTGTAAGGACCGCTGCTGCTGTGATATCCATATGCACTGTTGATATTAAATATTTGGTACGTGTGCGGTCGTCGGTGAATGAAGTGCAACAACATCAAAATGGTCAGACCCTCCAACCAACGCAGAAAACAAAGGCAGGCCTTTTCTCTACGTACTCTGGACCCATCCTGCACCGGATATTACCACGGACATCTATTATTCATAAGTTGAGACGTAGGACTTTCGTGTTTCTCGTTTCATACGTACGGCATACCTGTCACCACTATCACCATATATATCAGAATATATGCATTTTCGGTCTTCATTGGTTGAAAACTCGGAGTATACCACACCAGTATGCCCTTTTCTCAGCAGTACAACTTTAGGTGAAAACTAGGCTGGCAACTACTAATATTAATATTTAAATAGAAGACACAACATGCGCCGGACTACTCTATTAATATCAATACTATTACTTTACTATAAATATCAATACTAATAGCTGTGTATCAAACAAACGGTTTATATACAACGCAATACCCGCTCACGTACGTAGAGAGTAGCATTACTCTACTACAGAATTATTAGTATTCACGTGCAGGTAGGCAGGCTAGGCGCCCGCCTACCCCACGGGCATGACACACGACATCATAGCGGCAACCGGCACTATCGATAGTCTGCACGCTAGGAGAGTGCTGGTGAATCCAATCTACGTATGCCGAGTAGGCCACCTGAGAGGCACTACACGAGCGGGCAACCGGCACTACAAAAACCAGTCGTACTGAATACGACATAGAGCTTCAACGACTATTACGACGGGGGACCTATAGTAAATAGGACCCACGGCGGTGCGGACAAAAACCTACCTGGTATATATTTCCCAAATTTTACGAACAATATTTGGTCCTATTTACTACGGTCCCCCCTAAAATGTATTTTAGGCCCTCAGGAGGCTACTCACCACTTCGAGCAGGTTGCACTTCTGCGCCAAGTAGGCGGGTTCGAGGCAACGGTAGTGCGGCTTGGCCAGCAACACGCGATTCCACGCCTTCGACGCCTGCTCGTCGTTCCCCACGCAGGACGCGATCATCTTGAACTTAGAGAATCGTTGCCATCGGGACCACCTGCGACCTCCACCCTTCAGCCGTACCTCGAATTCGGCGTGCGTTCCAAGGATGGTGGAGACCAGACTGGAGGCGGGCGCGCGGGGGGGGGGGGGGGGATGGGGGGGGGGTTGAAGTGAGCGCGATGGCGATGGCGAGGAATAAGGTACGAATAATAGGAGATACGAAAGCGATACCTGGTACGTACGTATGGAAACACGTTGGGACACAAGCAGGAGCAGAGAAAGTCCCCCCTCGAAACGCGTGGCAAGTAAGTGCAAACAAAAAACGCTGATACGAGAACCGCAACTATGAATAGTACTGGCTGTACGTAGAGTGCTGGTGTTCGATCGACTTCCTTGCGTTTTTGCTTGGTTTCGGACAACAAGGAGTACTATTGTTGTTGTACAAGCTATCACGTACCCTGGTGCGTATACGGCACTGAAAAGTAGTACCGAGTAGTCGTAATTTTGTACCAGTTATATAAGATTGTTGCGGCTTGCATTGCTCGGCACGCGTCAAGAGGCAAGTGCTGTTTGTACGAGTAGTGTCACACCAGCAGCGGCGCTTGGGTGGCTCGCTTCGGCGACAAAGCTGGTTTCGCGAATGGTGTGTTGGTGCAAGCAAAGTCGTTCAAGTACTGCTGCTGCTGTCCGTCGTGAAAAAACATGAAACAAGACGATATTTATGTTATGATCATCAGTACTCTGAAAAAAAGAACTGGATTCTGTCCTGGAGGTAGGTGTCCCTACTGGAAGATATCAGGTACGTGCGTATGGTACGTTAAAATGGTGAAATAAACCACGAAAAATACCTCTCGCTTAATTATACTTACGAGTACGTGGACTGCTGCGCTGGCTGGCTGGAGGAGCAGCAACACCCACACGAGCACACATATCCCACACATATCTCCTATCACAGATCATCTTTTTGAAAAAAAGTCATCCTTGTTCTTTTTCCTCCGCGCGCCAAAAACAAATACCATGGTAGAGCAAAACAGATACGTACGGCAGACAGACACGGCAGAGACCCACAGGCAGGGATAATGTCGATCATGTATTAATAAAAATATGAGTACTACTGCTGTTGTCCTGCGTTACTATTATTAGTAACTTCGTAACATTATTTCACGGTGATCAGCGAACGGTAATTTTCTGGGCGACGGCCGCCACTGCCACAGGCGGAATGATGGCGGATGGCGGGCGGGAGAATGTGCTATCGGTGAGTACGATTTCATCAAGTGCGCGCCTGCGCAACGGCTCCTGTGCTCGGCTACCGGAGGGGGTGAGGCAAGGGCGAGCGACTGACAAAAATCAATAAAAAAACGTGTACTCGTACGTACTACGAACTGCTGTGCTGTACGTACCACGAAACACCTGGGCGAGGTTTAAACGAAATTCCAAATGTTCGAAATGTTCCACGCACTATGATACTCCTGGTACGAGTACGTCCTATCAATATTAATATAAGAGCACAACATTAGAATAGGCACAACAGCAGTCAGTGCAGCCTATTATTATTATTATTATTAATAGTGCGGACACACTGCAGCAGCAAAGAAGACGGGAGAGGGGCACGACATCATCTTGCTTGGAAAAGGCGGACGGCAGTCAGGAAGAGCGTGCTTGAGTTGGAAGTTCGAAAGTGAAAAGTTCTTCTCGACGAACTCACAGCTTCAATTTGATGCGCACGAACAAAAAATCGAAATCGTATCACCACCACCTGAGAAAACTCAAAACTTCAAAATATATCGAGCAAAACGGGAGCAAACCAGAGCAAAACGAGCAAAATGCTACGAGTCTGCCCGTAAATATAAGGACCATTTCGGTCTGAAGCGTATCATCAAAGCGACATGTATATTTACGGACATCATCGCATCTCGAGATGAAATGTCGCCATTGGACCGCCCCTCTTTCCTCTTTCCCTCTGCGATGGTGGAACTCACCGGTGCCCCGCGATGTGCATGGTGAACGTCATCGATGCAGCGCCCCCCAGGCCGTGGTGCGTATCCGGCACAACACCGAGCCTAGCCAGCGCGTCCCGGTCGCACTCGCTCGAGGACACCTCAAAGGTTTTCGTCGATGTGCACGAGGAGAGGTGACGACATACGTCCTCAACCTTCCCATGGTTCTTGAAAGCACCTCCTCCGAACACGAAGCCCCATGCTCTCTGGAGGCTGATCGCTGTCCGCGCGCACATGTCGCCGTCCGGTTCGTTCTCGCGGGAGGGCTGGCTCCGCCCCGGGCTAAG
This sequence comes from Nereocystis luetkeana, assembly GCA_031213475.1. Lineage (NCBI taxonomy): Eukaryota > Phaeophyceae > Laminariales > Laminariaceae > Nereocystis > Nereocystis luetkeana. The sequence goes on along the minus strand of JARUPZ010000011.1, from coordinate 8,079,563 downwards.
CCAGTAGGGTCGTCGGGAACCGCCGTTACTGCGGCCGAAGGCACCACCAGTGACGGAAGCGTTGCCTTCCACCACCGTGCCCAAGTTATGGTGATCCCTGCTGGGGAGGTGTCCAGGAGGGGTGAACCACTCCAACCTCTGGATTTGCGGAACGCGCTGCTGTTGCTGCTGGTTGAGACACCGGTGAAGCTGGGGCTCGGAGAACGAGCGCTCGCGGGATCGGCGCTCCATGCCGGCATCCTCGAGCTTCGAGAAGTCCCACTCGCAAGCCTCTTTGAGGGATATTTTCGGGGCGAACGGGTCGGGGGCGGACACCTCGGCCCGCGCGGGGTATGTCCCTTGCGGGCACGGTTGCCAGCTGTTGTTGTCCGTGTTTCCCGAGTCTTGGGATGAGCTCCTCGAAGTGGCCTCCGTCTCGGCGATGGACTCCGGCTTCTGTCCCGGCTTTCGCGCGGTCATGGACTGGGTGATGACTTCGAGGGACACGCCCCCGAGGTGGCCGTGGTCGTGGCGATTCGCGTTTTGGGTGTCCTCGTGGAGATCCGTCTCGACGTAGAACAACTCCCCTGTTCGGGCAGAAGACAGGCAACACAACACCAAGAAAAAAAGCGGTCGAGAGGCGCAAACACAAGACACAGGACAAGCAAAAACATCCAAAGGGCAAGAGAGGACATCCATCGTGTTTTTTCCGGAGGCCGGTGCTGATGCTGTTTTTTTCTCATTTTTTTAGAACGCGGGCAAAGTTTTTCGGCGACACAACTTCCGCGACGACCGAGCTTGCGCGTAGCCGGAAGAGACGCAGGGGGGGCTGAGCGAGCGAGGCGGGGCACTGACCCCCACTGCCCCCGACCCACGGGTGTAACGATGCGGCCCCGGCCTAATCACGGCAGGATGCTCGCAAATCTCATCGTGTTCTATCTATCTATATCGAGATGCTTTTTTTTCGCGCTTGCCTTCACTGATCATCCGGAAGGCTCTCTCGGCAGCTTGGTCCCGTCCGTCCGCAGCCACCTTGCGCGTCGGGTCCATCCCCGCCAGAGGCATCGAAATGCGCATCATGTTCTCGCCTCACGGAGTATTCTTGCGTGCTCCTCTCTCCTTCTGATGCTGGTCGACCGTGTGTCCGTTGTTCGTGTTGGGAGGCTGGAAGGTGTGGGTGGTTGAGACAGTCAGGATCGGATATATTATAGGATGGTGATGATGATGGGGCGGTGCAGTGGTGGTTTTGGTCGCTGTCTGTGGTGTTTGTGTGTGTGTTCGTGTGCGGAAACAAAAGAAAAAAGAAAAAAGAGCAAGCAACAACGACACAGAGCAAGAGAAGATGAGAGGTTCAAGTGATCAACCACCCGGCAGGACAGAGTATAGACTATAGAGTATAGAGAATAGAGTATAGAGTATAGAGTGTAAAGTGCAACATAGATAGAAAGAAAAAGGGGGTACGATTTCAAGAAATTACGATCTGGGCGGTAGGGCATACGGCCGTGTGGTACGTATCTTTTTATCTTTCGCCTTTTTCCACTACTGTATTTTTAAGTACCAAAAAAAATATTCCAAGTGCGTACGCGTCCACCAATAAAACAAGTTGATAAAGATCCGGACGGAAGATGTTTTGTGTACGTCAGTCGCCAGGGCCCACGACTTTTTTGTACCAGAAGAAAGGTGTGACGTCAGCAACTAATTCATTGGTCGCTGTGAAAGGGAATATACATGTTTCGTTTCGGTTGAAACGGTCAAGTTCCGTTGGGGAATGGCGGGAGTGCCGGCGTTCCCCTCGTGCTCGTGGCTTCTCCGAGTAATCCGTAGTACGTACTACACTAAAATACAGAGTACGTACGTCGGTGTAATCGTTATGTAGAGCGAGCCTCTTTCGGCGTCTCGACAGCGAGAGGCTGTGCACGTAAACTGGTTCGGCGTGGCATGCATGTCTGCGCATCTATCTCATGACCCACAAGTCGATAAATGACCACTGCACTGCCGTAAGCTCACCCCGGCCAGCCGCCGCGTAGAGATACTCAATAATGCAAGACGTTTGCTTCGCGAGGTCAGTGGTGCATGGTTCACGTATGATGCGTTGAAAACCACCTAACATCTACGCATCTTGGACGACAACAGCAGTAGCAGCAGCAGTAGGTTAGGTCGCCGGTAAAACATGGAAGGCTTCGGGGAGGACAGCAGCAACGCGGCGGGTCTGGCCGGTCTCCACCTTGACGCCGCCAAGCTGGACGACATGGCGGAGTCTTTGAGAAAGCTGGAGTGCGAGAAGCGTGGCTTGTTAGACGAAATCGATGTTCTTCGCAAACGTCTAGCGGAAGAAAAGGTCAGAGATAGATAGATACATATATATATCGATGAAAACCAGGGGCATTTGATAGTACACCAGTACGAGTACGTACGTGTCGTATTAAGTACGTACGTGTCGTACTGGTGTAAACAGCAGCAGGAGTACAGCAGCAGCAGTACCAGGTACCGGATACTTGAGACAATTATGTATCGGACGAGTTTCATGTACTGGTACACATCATACGCAAGCACGAAATAATTTGTTTCGGAGAGTATCATGCGTTCATGTTGTGGTTTCTTGTCGAGCACGGTGGGCATTGCATTGTCTAACCTCCGCACCAAGGGTACACGTCAAGGGCACGCACGGGACCACTGCGTCGTAAGGGGGTGGTACCTGGGGGGTGATAGCAGTGACTGCAATGGGTTCGGGTTCTGACGCGTACTCGTCCAGGACGCCAGGCAGGCAGCAGGGGGGCTGCTATTGGGGCCTTGGGCGCTGTGGTAGACACGTAACTCCCAATATAGCACATGTGCGCAGCATCAAGCTCTAGGCTCGGAGTCATAGAATAGGCCTCTCTTCCCCTGGGTCCTACCTCCGAGTATTGGTGCTTGAGATTTTTGTGTTTATCGCGCAATTCAGTCTGATAACAACACTTACCGAAACCCACCGCACTCATACGTAGGATAACAGGGTGTTGCATCCCTTTTCGCCCCACTCGCTATTCGGACTAACCGAGTCCACCCCCCCCCGGGTGTCGCACGCCTTCTCTTCCCGCTCGCTGTCGGGGCTAACCGATCCCTCCCCTAGCTCCCCCCCAACGGGTGTTGCACGCCTCCCCACTCCCATTCGCTATCCGGGCGAATCGAACCCCCCAGCCCCCCCTTCCCCCCCCCCGCCCCGGATTACAGGGGAGTCATTGCGTGGCCGGCCCATTTATGCTTTTTCTGCGCGCACATGTCTCCCCCGTTGCTGAGTCATTTTCGTGGCAACGCTACGCGTAGGATAAATGAGCGCTCGATTTCCGAAGTTCTGGCTTGTGCGTGCAGCTCTCATGGCAAGGGTCGGTTGCCGGTTTACGGTATATAGATGTCCAGTATTCGTGGAACAACTGCAAGAAAGGGAAGGAAGGGGCATTCCGTTTTTTGTTCTCCAGGTAGCGTCTTGTGCCAGATGTCATAGGCTCGGTTCTAGGGAGATATTTCGTGCAAACCTACACTACACGTACGTGCAATCCTCTCTCGCAATGCTGAGTCCCGAAAAAAACTCCACCTTGTCGATCCGGGAAAATGAGAAATAACAGACAAATCGGAAAAATGGGAACGAAGCCTAAAATGAGAACCAAGCCGTATCTCCAGAACCATGTGGTGTATCAGAGAACCAAAATGATCCTGCGAAACCCCTTGGCCAGCCCTGTGAGAGGAGCTCGTCAGAACGGTCATGCTCCATCTCGTGCCTTCGGGTGGGCGCAAAAAGCGATATACGCTGGCTCTATTGTGATTTCTCTAGATGCTGGCTACCGCGGCGATGCCGAGGACTTCCAGCCTGAGCGACAGCTCATTCGAAGGCTGCTGTACAGCCCCACAGGACTGTCAACTTTTTTTCTTGGAGTTGTACACAATTGGTTTGCTTTCTAAAAAAAACCGTCCGTTCCCATTTTTTGTTTCGTTCCCATTTTTTGTTTCGTTCCCATTTTTCCGTTTTGTCTGTTAAATTCGGAAACAGTTACGCTGAATTTAGTCGGGTCCTGGGAGGTGCACATCCTTGTTCCAGGGCTCTTCGCAGGTCGTAACCCGGCCGCGGATCGGGACAGTTTTCTCCCGACCCGACCTGACCCGACCCGACCGGACCCAACCCAAGCCAACCCAACCCGACCCGACCTCGCCCGACTCGCGAGAATTGACCCAACCCGCGAACCACCCTGCTTTTTTATCGATAACAAATCGAATCAGCCTGGGTCAGCGTTTCCCGTTTTTTTACGACTAGACTTCCGGCAGCATGGTGCCATCCATGCGGTTTGGGTAAGTGTGTGTTGTCTTTCACGTGAATCCGTTATGTCTACCCAACTACAGCGGTTACACCCAATGCCCGTCCTGATTCCTTGTCCTAGAGGGATACTAAGGGTCATTCTTATCGGAGAGCTTTTTTTTCCAAATTTTCGACATTTTTTTCACGCAATTTTTCAATCTTCCATATTTTCCTGTTTTTTTTCCAAATATTGGAATGTTAACGAGCTTGATATTTTTGCTCCTGGAAAATTTCACGAATAGTGACAAGAACGCCTCCGTATATCGATACGTATCTCCAATTATTTCCAAACTTTGGAAATTTTGGAAAAAACGCTCTCCGATAAGAAGGAGCCTAACTATGTGGTCACGGATTGTGAGGCAGAGCAATGAAAAAATGCACTGATTAATCTCAATCTACCGCGCGCTGTGTGGGGATTGGCCGACATTTCGCTTTGTTTTTTTTTTTTCTTCCTATTTTGGTTCCGTTCGGATTGTTTTATTTTTCGCAGGCGAACCAAAGCGACGTGTACTACTACCTCCACAAAAAACTGGACGACAACTACGACGTGATCAGCGCCCTGGAGAGGCAGCTCATGGTTGAAAGCGTGGACCGCGAGAAGGCTGAAATGGAGTACGCCCGCCAGATCGAGGAGCTGGAGCACCGACGCGACGAGGAGCTGGGGCCGTTGAGGGAGAAGCTCATTACTGTGGAGGAGAAGGTTTGATGTGCACACACGCGCCCACGCACTTATGTATTCCTCCTCCTCCTCCTCCTCCTCCTGGTCTCTTGAGAAGGCCCGATAATGAGCGCTGGCCTTGAGCGCAATTCTTCTTTTACATGGTCTTCTGAGAGCTGGAGCTTTTTTCACGACGACCAGTCGGTTGGTACCGGCAAGGAGCAGTGGTTGCCTCTGCTACGGGCTGCCTGAGCTAACCCCGGAGCTGCGCGCACACAAGCACACACCCGCGGAGATTCCGCCAAGACGGCACACCGATCGCGTAAATGAAACGGAGTAGAACACGTTTTGGTCAGACGTTTACTATTTTTCCTGTTTAATGAAAACATTGACTGTCATGCCTTAATTAAAACATGTTCCCCACGGCATAAAGAGGACTGCAATTCTTAACTCTCTTAGTTTTTTAATAATAATAAAAAAATGTCCCCCTGAAACATTAGCCTATACCAGGTAGATAGTTCTCAAGAAGCACCTGCGCCAGATATACCCTGCAGCTACTGTATACTGTACCTGGTATGTAATACCTGGTAGCAAACAACGCTACGCCTGTGTCCATAATAGGGAGGTAGCGAATACTCAATACCTGGGAGGACGACACGGTGAATGCTTCGGTGGTTAGAACCGCTTTTCTTGCACGACATGCGGCAGCTGTAGTCAGCCCCAAGCTCCGACGAAAAAAGCATGAAGACTTCGACAGCAGCGACTGCTCAACACTCTACCTGGACGCACCTCTCTACGCCCAAGCTTAGCCCGACTAGGCAGCACGCCCGTCATCATTGACACATACATATCTGGGTTGAAGCCAACTTTTAGGACGCCGCGGAGCGGGAGAATCATCGAAGCCGAGCAAGAACCCCAACTAGGGAGGCTGTGGAACAAGGAGCATCGTCAAAAACCTCCGTCGAACCCAGAGTGTGGTAGTTCTCGAAATTAGGTGCTAGCTACTTTTGTTGGGGCCTGGCTTGTGGCCACGGTGTGGATCATCGCCGACGCGAGCTTTAATATAAGACCAACACAACAGTATCATATGCCGTGCCTGCCCGTATCTGCACACTATCCTCCTGCATGCTCATACCCAAGCTTTCCCCCCGCTACATGCCTGGTATAGATCAACAGCATGCACGAGGCGGCGGAGCACAAGCGGGAGTCGGACTCCACCAGGGCCAAGCTCCAAGAAGAGGTGAAGTCGACGGAGCTGGTGATCGAGTCCGACCTGAGCACCGAAAGGCGGAAGAAGCTGCAAGAGAAGCAGAGGGTCCGGAGACAGATCGATGCCCAGATTAAGGAGCTGAGCATCGAGCTGTTCTCCAAAAAGGTAAGGGGAGGGTCAGGGGTATCCGACCACACTCCTGTTTCCGAGGCCTGCTGTCCTACCTTTCGGAGGTTGGCGTGTACTATTGTGTGAAGCAGGAGGTGCGAGAACCAGCGTGTCGAACCTGGTGCTCATACGAGTACGTATAAAAAAAAGTCCCAACAAAACAAAACAAAAATCGGGAAACAATCAAGAAAAAAAAAACAAGTGGGAAGTGGTTGGCGGTGGAAAGGCAAAGGCAAAGGGAAACAAAACGAATACAAATCGAGCACACGTCGAAACGGAAACGAAAACAGTCAGAATTGAGATTGATACTCGAAAAAAAGGGGGATGTTCAACTTGCTCAAATATTGAAAACAGGCTCGGCGGCAATTAAAAGAAGGGGGGGGAGGCGTTTTTCAGGGTGGAGCTAGCTCTGAGAGGCCAGCGAAATACACCGCTGAGGAAGAAGTGTGTCCGTTAGAAAGTCTATGATACGATGATACGGCTCTCGCACAATACTTCGTAACGGCCACAATGCTTCGAATTTAGATGATCTGGAGCACCATCTCATAACTGCAAATATGTCATTCAAATGGCCTGCGTACCTGGTACAGCAGTAAGTAGCACAACAACCGACAGCGGCAAAACTATGATTAGGGTCTCCAGTAGAAGACTGTCTACTGTAAGATCGTGATCTGTCCTGCCCGATACATGAAACTTTTTTTTTCGAAGGAAGTCGAGCTCGCCGAGAGGACGGTGCGAGCCGCGGACAACAACGCCAAGCTGCATGTGGCCCTCCAGGCGAAGGCGAAGCAAGCGGAGCGAATGATGGTGGCCAATCAGGGCCTGACCTTCGAGAACAGCACTCTGAGGAACGATGTCGACCTCGCCAAGGTTTCGGAGGTATGCGCCGGCAGGTTGGGCGATGATCCCGTTTTGGCAGAATAGCACAGCGTGTCTTCCCGAATCACGTTTTTTTCGTTGAAAAGAAACGCCGGAGGTTGGCGTTTGTATCGCGGCAGGGGCCACAGGCCGTACCGATAGCACGACACCATGATATGGCAGCTACTTTCGGGCGGCGTCGTCAGTCACGCCTTCTTGAGGAACTCCCACACTAAATCCGGTACCAATTATTTCAGCCCCTTTTCCTCCCCCGTATATGCTTCCTCTTGCTCCCTTACTTCATTCACACATCGCCCACTATTTTTCACCGTACGTATATGTGCGACCTGCGCGCGCACACTCGCACACACACAGGTTGTCCTGGGCAAGCGCGTTCGGCTCTACCACGACCTCGTGATCGGCCTCAAGGCCCGCCTGGAGCAGGAAACTTCCGCCGCAGATGGCACGAAGAAGAGCAAGAAGGAGCAAGACCTTGCGGAACTTGAAGAGTGCCTGGCCCGCCGCGGGGGCAACAACAGCAGGGGAAGCAGCGACGGCAGCAGCGGGGGGAGGGGCGGGGGCGGGGTGGGGGGGGGGGGGGGGGGAGGGAAGAGAGCGGTAGTGTAGGGCTGGACTCGACGTCGATGGCTTCTGATACGGCGTCCGGCGCTCAGGTGGTCTGGGCCGGCGGGGCTTGCGGGGCTTTGGTGTACGAGTCTGTGGACGAGCTCAGGGTCGCCGTCGATAGCCTTCAGGTATATACATACACCGCAATAGATATTATCGGTAGAAGAGCCCCCTCCACCTCAATGGCGGGTCGGCCATGGTTGGGACTGAGCGGTTCGTCCGAACGAATTACGAAACGTATGAGGTGCAGGTGTGCAGGTATAATATCTTAATAATACCTTAATAATAAGAACACCTCTCAGTCTCCTATGGGGAACATTTCCATTTTCATCGTAATAATATTAATAGTACATCGAAAACGCTACAGAGCGGTACGAACCGTCAACAGAGTATATCCTATTAGTAACAATAGGTAAACTTAAACCCGTTTCACCCTTTTAGGACCGCAGTCCCGTTATGGGGACAAACTACTTTGAAATTTAAGTGCTTTGTCCCCACAACGGGACTGCGGTTCTAACAGGGTTTAACCCTTTCAGGACTGCAGTCTCGTTTTCGGAACAATTCGGGACAAATTACATGGAATTTGACTGGTTTGTCCCCTACAGTGAGCGGGACTGGAGTTCTCAAAGGGTTGAACAATCGGTCGCCATCCCGGCTGTAAATCGTTTAAAGCCAGTGCGATACACTTCGTATCTCGTGGGTTGGTGCGGCCCTCATGCGGCGTGTTCGTTCCACTCCAAAGCACCCGCAAGCAACCATTGCTTGGCGCGGCGGCTGCCCCCCCCCCCCTCCCCCCCCCGGTCCTCTTTTATTTCTCGTTGTTGACGTCCCCAGCTTTGATTAGGGGAAAAGCGTTTAGATATTGCGGGCTTCGCACGATATTTTGATATTTGATGAGTGAGTCGTGCGTTTTGCGATGAGGGTATCTTCAAATATTATAGCAACGTTTTGACCAAAACGCAATCTGACTGCTGGGGTGGGGGGGGTGGCGGGGGGGGCGACCTTGACTGAGGAGCTACTGATGTACCTACAAAAAAAACGTGTTAGTTTTTAATATAGTACCATTCTGTGTGGAAATACAAAAAACGTTTATGTACTATCACGGGGGCCCATAGTACATGGGACCTACGGTATACCTGGTATATAAAATCCTATATAAATTTCCCTGTTTTTCCCAACAATATTTGGTCCTACCGGCATTATTTATGGTCCCCCGTAATAAAATGAAGACGAAAAGGTCCTCATATTTCCACCCATAGTAATAGTAGTATGATTCATACAGCCTTCGCCGAAGGGTTTTGCTCCGACGTTAACCCTTCCAGGACCCGAGTCCTGTTTTTCTTTTAATCCTTCGAGTTTTTTTTTTTTTTCCAAAAACGCAATTTAATGGACGCATTTTTTTTTTCTCCTCAAAATCATTTTTTGTTTTTGTTTTTAGGGGTGAGAGGCAATAGAGCTGCAATTACGGCGGGGGGGGGGGGGGGGGGAAGGGGGGGGGGGCATAGTAAATAGGACCTACGGTATACACAAAAACCTATGTTCGTATCTCGCTATTTTTACCAGCACTATTTGGTCCTGTTTAATATGCCCCCCCCCGTAAGGGGGTTAGCTCTTCGACGTGAGAAGAAGCGCCCCGGAAACGCAGCACGGACCGTGTGCTGTTCCGTTGGCCCTCGATAGGGAGGCTGCTCGCTGTTGTTGCTAGGCATGATCGGAGCCCGGCGTCTTGTTCTATTTGCCTCAACTAAACTGTGCAAAAATAACACCTGGCACCTTCATCGTCGTCAAAAATGCCCAGAGGCGGCGCCACCGGTCGACCGCGGCGTTTCCCCACCAAAGTTAGGAAAAAAAAATGTCCGTGAAAACAAACATTCAGTCAAGAGGAAAAGTGCGGGCACCTAATACCTTTCATGACGTATAGTATACCAGGTACTAAATATAGCCAATAAGGTTGAGGCTCAGCGCTTCCAGTCTTCCCCCCCAACCCCGCGCCTTTTTTTGGCGGGTCGCCGTCTTTGGTCTCGTCCGAGGCAATTATCTCGTTTTTTTTTCCCCTTTGTCCGCTTGGACAATGTGAGTCCGGGGGCCTTCTTTCCCTTTTTTGTTTCTGCCACATACATACTGTTAATTTTTAATCGTGTGCTCTTGGCGGCAATTTTTCTCTTCTTTTTTTTTCTTCAAAAGAGGTCAATTACTGCGGAACGGGTTCTGCCCCCCCCCCCCCCCCCCCCCCCCCCCCGCCGCTTTCCTCCCTTTGTGTTGCTGCCGCTCTCTTGGCAAAATCCTTTTTTTTTCCCTACTACGTACTTCAATAAACATAAATACTGCGGGGTTTTGCCCCCCCCCCCCCCCCCACCCCCCCCCTCCCCCTCCCTTTGTGGTTGCTGCCGCTTTATGCATACGTGAAACAAAAAGAAGTTCGTTTTCGCTGCTGCTGCTGCTGCTGCTGCTGCGTACGTAAAACAAAAGAAGGACGCCTCTAGACACTAACACTCCCGAATTCCACACGCTCTGATTTTCTTGGTTCTGGTTTCGGCCGCGTATCGTATGCGAGGCCAGCGGTTGCACGCGGACCTACGGGAGGAGGCCGCGAGCCTGACCGCTCGAGCCGAGGGCCTGGACGCGACGAAGGCTCGGCTCGCCGCGAGCGAGGACCCCCTCGCCCGCCGCCTCCTCGAGGCGGCGGAGAAGTGGGCGGCGCGACGGCCCAAGCCCGTCGAAAACGAGGACAGCTGCTGTTCGCGCGTCCCCATGCCCTGGCCCGCATCTGGGCCGGGGTCTGCGTCTTGGCCTTGGCCGGGGTCTGGGTTTGAGTTGACGGGGCCAGGCGCCACTCGGACCCCCCCCACGGACAGCAGGAGCCTCGGACAGCAGAGAAAATTCCGAGCCAGCGGGAGGTCTACCACGGCTACAACGGTGATGACGAGAAAACACGGCGGGAAAGGGAAAGGGAGAGGGGGAGGGGGAGGGAGAGGGAGAGGGAGAGGGAGGGGGGTAAAGATAGTTGGAGATGGAGACTCGTTCGCGGTGAACCGCGGGGCATCAGGGTTGGTGCGAGCGCCAGGGCGAGAAGACCGGCGAGCTCTTGCGGCGGCGACGGGGACGGACAGTGGGGGGGCGGGGGCGGGGGCGGGGGGCGCAGGGGCCCCAGGGGTCCCGGGGGTTCCGGGTGGACCGGGGGGGGCACCGCGGGGTCCTCTTGCGGCGGCGGCGGCTACCTCGCTTCGTCGGCGTGAGCTCTTCGACGACCTCGTGGAGGTATTTCGAGAGTACCAGGTGGGTTGCTGGCCGGCTAAGCTTGCCGCGAGCGGAGGAGCGCTATCTCCAAGCGGCGGCGGCGGCGATGAGGACGTCGTTGCCTCTGATGGTGCGTTGTCCGAGCGAAAGGAAACCACCTCTCCCGGGGTGGGATCGAGAGCAGCAGCAGCAGCAGCGGCGAGCGATGGCGATGATGATGATGATGAAAAAGAATATCGCAGTGGCGAGTTGCTGCCTCCCATCGGGGTGCTCGGCGGCACCGACGGTGGAGGCAGCGGCAGCGGCGGCAGCGGCGGCGGCGGCGGCGGCGGCGGCGGCGGTGGCAGCGGGGGTGGTGGCGGTAGTGGTAGCGGTGGTGGTGGTGGCGGTGGCGGCGGCGGCGGCGGATTTCTCGGTTCGTTATCCGAGAGTGATCGCTCATGCGCGTCCGCTCGGACGCTGTGTGATTTTGGTCCGACAGAGTGTCGCAGTGCCTCCACACAAACCGTGCCTAAGGTGGGTGGGTGGGTGGTTACGCACGGCGAGTGACCGTAATCTGCCGCGGTTGTTATTGTGTTGTTTTGGCTTTTTGACGAAAATAAGTTGTTCCCCCCCCCCCCGGGCTCTCCCCCCTCCCCCCACCCCTTTCCCCCCTATATGTTATACAAAGTATGTAGGTAAGATTGGCGCCGGTTGGAAACGACACTGTAACACATGCCGCCGCTCACTGCGTGTGCTACAGCAGACAACCGTCAGGGTACCCTTGTTTTTTGTTCGGCGGTCGGTCACAGATGGTGATCGAATTATATCCTTTGTGCGGGATGGAGAACCTTTGCTCTGTAGCGCTTATGGTTAGGCACCCAAGAGTTTGTTACACAGTGCCTCCATGGCTGTCTAACACCGGAAAAAAAATTGGCTCATTGAAGTTGTGATCCATACGCAAGTCGGCCTCACAAGCGGTTCTTAGTGGGATGCAGCTCACCCTTCATGCGATTCGCCGTGTTCCTCACGGCGGTCGGCGCTTGGTGCAAGCAATGCCTGCCTGGTCGGCGAAAACCCGACGTGCCCCGTCCCGGCATTAAAGGGGTGCGAGGGCCTATGGTCATACGGCTACGGCCCATGCACGGTATCGACTACAATCCCCTCCCCCCCTTAGTTTCCCAACCACTTACCCCCCCCTCCCCCCTCCCGCGAACGCCCTGGCTGGCGCGTGTTCTGTCTTTCCCATTCTCCCTCTTACATATGTACGACGTCTGTCTTGTACATTTCTTTTTTTCATCAACTCGCTGCTTCAGCATTTCCCGGAGAAATTCGCTTCTGTCAGACCGGCGCGGAGGATGGTGGTGAGCAGCACCTTTCTCACCTCCAACAGCACTACGCGAAGCTGGGACCACGTGTCTCTGTCCAACGAAAGCCACTCCCCCGATCGAAGGCGTGGATTGTGATTGGCTGGTCGGTTTATTATGTGTAAAAAGCCCCGCGTGTATAGTGCGGGGAGGGAAGGAAGGGGGGGGTGTGCTCGATAGGAGAGATGTACTCGATATCATGCATGGCCGTAGTCGTATGACCATAGACCCTCGCATCCCTACGATGCGCGCGGGGGGGGGGGGCGCAGGGATGTCGTCGGTCGGTGCTGGGTTTATTTCGCTTACCACTATTACGGGGGACCATAGTTAATAGGACCAAACGTTGTTAGTAAAAACCGTTAGATACATGGGTTTTTAGTTTACCATAGGTCCTATTAACTATGGTCCCCCGCAATAGCCCTTCTCAGAGCGTTGGGTTTATTTCGCTTAGCACTAGTCCTTTCTCGGCGTGCGGCCGGGTTCCGTGAGGGCTTCCTTCGGGGATTGTCGCTCTTGGCGCTTCTAAGGGGAAAAGCAGACGACAGAAAAAATGGCTACCAGGTATTACAGAGCACCGGCCGGCCACTGCATCAATGGGGATGGCATTCGACAATTTGTGTCTGCCGTATGCGTGTACTTCAGCGTATACACAGGCAATGCGAGGAGTCGTAAACGTCGCGGGCGCTTATGTTCCTGCCCGTTTATTGATTGAAGAAATAAGAAATGGCGGCTGCTGTTGATGACACGAAATCCATTGGTTTTGGCCAGTCGCCGTCAAAAGGGCTCCTCCCGAAGAGATTAATGCCTTTTGTTGATTGGTCGATCGATTGATTGATTGATTGATTGATTGGTTTGTGTGGTACATACACCACGTACAGTAGTGATCGTTTTTTTTTCGTAGGCTGTTGGCTTGCTGGTGAAAGGTTCTCACCTATTTCCCGGCCGGGGTAAGAAACCCCAACACGCACGAAATCGGACGAGGAAACCGATTCCCCTTTCATGATGCTCTACACGTGTCTTTCATGGCAGATAGATTCTTGGCATTTGTGGGTACATGACAGGTTTTTCTGGGTCGGATCTGTACAAAAACGCGCGCAAGGGGTCCTGCTCAACAACCCCCTCGTATTGACAGGCCAGGCCAGCATCTAGATGATCTATCTGTAGATGATCTATCTGCAGATGATCCATCTGTCGTATGTGTGAACCACCTTTTAACACAACCGGTCCCCTCTCACAAACAGAGAGCTCCACAAGAAAACCCTGCCGTACACAAGCGCTTGCGGGGAAAATGATAATTTTCAGGAGCGGGTATATTATGCACAGCAGTAGGGGTCCCTCTATAATGCCGCTTAACCCTTTTCGGGCCGCAGTCCCATTTCGGGGACAGACTAGCTGAAAATTGAGTGGCTTGTCCCCAAAGTGGGACTGCAGTTCTAAAAGGGTCAACTAGTGCCGGCAAAAATAGCTAGGTGAAAATCGCTAGGCGCAGATGAAGTTAAGTTATGTGTGTTGTGTGGCGGTGTGCGCAATAATGCCGGCGCCCGCTACAAATATCGCCGGTACATACCGTCAAAATAGTAGAGGGACCACCACCTACCTGTATGCACTGAATTTATGGTGGGAACACACACCCCTTTGGTCCCTTTGGTCTCAGCGATGAAAGTTAAGAACATCACCCCTTTGGGATGGTGCTTTTGCTTTGGCGTGTTTCTTATCCGCGTAGACGATCGGCACCGTATGGCCGCGCGAGATTCAGGGGGCAGGGAGGAATGTCGAAGTGTGGTAGGTCAGTTTCGCGCTTCTTCTTGAGTACCGGTACTGGTTAGCCAACCGCGCCGAGCGAGCCATGCTTCTGTAAGCCAACCCCACGTTAGTTACGATCGATGAGCTGTAGCCAAGTTGCTAAAGATTTCGCTGCGCGCACCGACTCTCTGGCACGAGCGATTGTCTACAAGCGATTGCCCCCCCGGGTGGGGGCTGGGTCGCGTAGCTCAAGGCGCAGGGCACCGTTGAATCCGAAAGTTGGCCCAGACTGCTCGGTGCAAGTGTGTCCGCTATCGATTCGCGCGGTATACGCGTCAACGTCGGGAGCGGCTTGGGACCAGATTTCGCGAGGATTGGAGTTTCCTTGTGACTGCGGACAGCCAGCCAGCCAGTTAGCCAGCAAGCCAGCCAGACAGCCAGCCAGCCAGACAAGACAGACAGAAATGCAATTTCCGAAATAGAGACTCAGTTTCTCAAACTGAGAATACATACCCCTCTGCGCAAAGCCGACCGTCGCGTCGGGATGCTAAAAAGCAGCCTAGAGATCGGGGGGTGTAACCGTCATAAATCGCCCACGTGAGTACAAGAGATCTAATCTGCCTACTGCTGTCTGGTGGACCGTGAAAGAAAGATAAAAGAGGACGAAGCGAAGAAAAAAAAACGAAAAACAAAAAAACACACTCTACGTACGTCCCAAACTGTGTTCCAGTAGTAAAAAGGCCTTAGGGCTTTTGTGTTACTGCTGTAAGTGGATATCGTGTGAAAAGTCTCGATACCTATACCTTGGAAAATATCGCGCCATCCATATATCTCGTCGGACGCGTTTTGCCCTGCCATCCCCCTGGAGTCCTCGTAAGTAGTGCTTTTTGTTGTGTATGCTGAAGCTGAACGAAAGCTTCGGAGTATCACATATCGAAATCGTACCAATTACGATTATTGGTTATCGGTTATCATATCGTACCGAGCTCGATTCCGATATCGATATCCGATACTTGGTCTAAAGGGCCGGTAAAATTCGTTTGGGGTCTCGTTAGCGCGGCCGAATTCAGGTCTCCTTTTCTGTTTCGAACCAAACCCTAACACCGGCAAAACCATTCGCCCCATTCGCTATACGAATGCTTCCCTTGTTCAAACAAAAACCTGAACAGAATCAATCAGAGACCTCGCACCTCGATCGCATCTGCCTTTGTTTGTTCCCTGTCCGAAAAAAAGGAGCGACACACAGAAATATTAAATCCTTTGGTTTTGCCCCTTACGTGGCTCGCTTCTGTCCGGACAGTAAAAGAAGTAGAAGACTCTGTCCCTTCGCAATGCGTTTCGGGTTCACTTCCGGCACAGAAGGGACCCACGCAACAAAACGAAAAAAAGCGACCTGATTAACTGCAGCACGATTCTTTTCAGTCAGTCAGTCAGTCAGTCAGTCAGTCAGTCAGTCCTGGTCGAGCCGCCCGCCGCCCACCGCGCGCCGCGCCACGCCACGCCCATCCTCTTTTGACGCCGCGTTCTCCGCGCGATGAGGAAAAACAAACACCACCACCACCACCAAAATACGGTACACCGCCTGCCACGGCCGAGCCACGAAGACGGTACGCTTGAAACGATTACATTCCATTATCTTACTTTTTGCTTTCCCACCACACGACGCAACTACATGCCAGCAACGAAACACCAAAACAAACCACGACACAAAAAAAAAGTGGCCTTTCCAAAACCATGGGGTTGACAGCTTATTATACCTCCCCCAACGCCTCCCCCTCCCTCCCCCCCCCCCCCCCCCCCTCTTCCCTTCCCACCTTCCCCCGCACCTCCAACCGTGGGGGTTCAAACGTAAGCGCGGCGCAAAATGCTCACCGAAAGAAAAACCTCCACTCCGCTTCGCTCCGCTAGGCTAGGCCCCGCTTTGCTCGATCCCGCACACGACAAACTTGGTTCACGTTTAATACTGACACACCCCATCATGCCTTCGCTTTTGTTCCCTTCGACCGTACCACAAGTTTACCACGTGCACACGATACCATCACCATTCCGGCGCCGCCGCTACGCACGCTTGCACACTACGCCGATCACCCACCCGCTCAAGCCCCCAAAACTCGTAGCTTCGAAGGACGCAGGCAAACCAAAGCACACAAGACAGGCACAGGCGCGCAGGCACAGGCGCGCAGGCACAGGCGGGCTGGCTGGCTGGCTGGCTGGCTGGTTGGCTGACGGGTGGGCGGGCAAGCAAGCAGGCATGCAGAAGACAGACGCCCTGCACTCTTACCAAAAGGGCGTCAAGAGGTGAGGACACACTATTGTTTTCTGTGTTGTCAGCTCTCGTTCTTACCCCTCTTCCTCCTCCCCAACTTCAGTCACGACAAAACTAGTGGGGTGGGGGTGGGGTGGGGGGAGGGTGGTGGTGGTGGTGGTGGTGGGGGGGGGGCTCGACTCAGCACACAACAGAGCGCACCGGGGGGGGGGGGGCAACAAATTGGGCCCCAGCGGCCAACAAATGAGGCCCCAGCGGCCAAAGCAACCGCTGCAGACGCCTAACAGGAAAAGGACCCTCCTCGGCTAAAACAAAAAAAAAAAAACACGCGCGTAGCAGAGCCGGGACGCGGCCGCATGTTTTCTTCGGAACGCTGCTACCGCCGTAACCTCGATCGAAGCGGGACGGGGGCGAGAACATAAAACTTCAAAACCCCGCCCCCTTTTTTTCCGTTTCGATCGTCGAATAATTTGTACCCCTTCCATTTCCCATTTCCTATTTCCCACCAGATCACCACTACTATTACTACCACCACCGCCAGCACCTTCTTTTTTTTCCCGTGGCATAACGACACAACAACAAAACATTTTTTTTTTTTTTTTGGGGGGGGGGGTGACAAGAACCGACGCCCCGCCCAAACCGGCCTCCAGATACACTATTAATAGCTGGTCGTTTCGACCGGTACGCTGGTTGGTTGATTCGACAGCTACGCTAGCGCTGGTCGGTCGATTCGACAGTGACACTAGCAGGTTGATGCGGCAGTTACACCAGCTGGTTCGGTCAACAAATACACTAGCTGGATAATTTCGACGGTTGCGCCAAGTTTCACTAGCTGGTTGACTCGACAGCTACACTGGGTGATTGATTCGACATTTTTTTTCCGACTTTTAACACCAGCTCGTCCATTCAACGGTTACACGAGCTGGTTGGTTGATTCGACAGTCACACCAGCTTACTGATTCGACGGTTACACCAACCAGCCCGATGGTTGACTTGACAGTTACAACTAGCTGGTTCCAACCCCCCCCCCCCCCCCCCCCCCCCCCGCCCCCCTCCGCCTCCAAACAAAAATACTCGTCCCCGACTACGAACGACTACCGTTACACCAGCTGGTTCAGCTCGGAGGAGGAGAGCCGGTCCAAGCGGATGCACTGCCACCGCGAAATACCCCCCAAACAATCCCCCACCAGCATCTCCCTCCCGCCCTCGCACACCCGGACGAACGTGACTCGTTTCTGGTGCGGTCCGCTCAGCACGCTCAGCAGCTTCAATGGGCGCACGTCCACTCCCACGCTACTGCTGCCGCCTCCGCCGCCGCCGCCGCCGCCGCTACCTCTCCCCCCTGATGAACGGGTGTGAATCTCGCCGCTTCCGCGGCGTCGGTTAGTATCGGGCCGCTCGGAGTCGACGGCGCTCCATTGGATACCCCACAACAAGGCGTCTCCGTTTTCGTGTCCCGTAGCCGCGACAACACCGTCCTGGCAGACGGAGTCCGGGGGAAAAAAAAAGCAGGGTAAGATAAATAAAAAAGAATGAACACATAAAAAAAAAACGCGCTGTTGATGGAGTGGGACGGGGGGGGACGGGGGGTGGTGGGGGGGGTGTACTCGATAGGAGAGATGTACTCGATCTCATGCATGGCCGTAGTCGTATGACCATAGACCCTCGCATCCCTACAATGCCGGGACCGAGCACGTCGGGTTCTCACCGACCAGGCAGACATTGCTTGCACCAAGCGCGAAGCGAAACGTGAGGTGTCCGGCGAGTCGCTTGAAGGGTGAGCTGCATCCTACTAAGAACCGCTTGTGAGGCGGACTTGCATATGGACGATAGCTTCAATGAGTAGATTCAATTTCCGGTGTAGGCATTTCCAGAGACAGCAATGGGAGTACTATGTAACTGCCTCTTGGGGTGCCTTACCTTGAACACTACGTGATACGATCATTCCTAATTGTGCGAAGTAAAGGTTCTTTACCTCGCACAAACGATATCTAACTCGACAACCAGCTGTGGGCGACCGCCAAAAACAAAACAAAAAAAACGGTACCCTGGTTATCTAGCTCAAGTAGTGAGCGGCATGTTTTACAGTGTCGTTGCCAACCGACGCCAACCCAACCTATATAGAATAGGGGGAGGACGGGGGAGGGGGAGGTGGTGGAAACATGGTTGTGCACCAAGGTAGTGGAAAAAAGGATGCGACTCGCGGCTTGCAATATACCGAGCTCAATTATTAAAGACAACAAACAGTAGGTGTTCGTATAATGCCGGGAATGTATGATGTTGTACGTATGATACTCATACAACTAAGGGCTACCTGGTGTGAAACACCGAAGGGAGTAGTTCTGTTCCTGGGTCGGCGGGGCTGCTTTTTTCCCTCGCGGCCCTTCGGCTTATTACTGCCTTATTCTAGATACAATTCGAACTACGCATCACCCCCCCCCCCCCCCCCCCCCCCCCCGATTCTACGCGAAAACACACACACGATACACACACGAGCCGCGCTGCACACACTACGCTTTCACAGCAGTATGAACACTCGCCGTTTTTCACCATCCATATTTCAACCCGGATTCCAAAGCCACACGATGAAACACACACCAACGAGCCGCGCATTGCAAACAAAAAAATGAAACCTCGGCGGCATTAAGAGGCGTACGCATGTACGAATATAATCGTCAACACACGACACACACAGTTAGTTAGTTAGTTAGTTAGTTAGTTAGTTAGTTAGTTTGTTGTTGACTCCTTCGGTATTACTACGGGGGAACATAGTAAATGGGACCAAACATTGTTCGTAAAACGAAATGTACAGCAGGCTTTTTTTTGTGCGTACCGTAGGTCCTACTTTACCCTTTGAGGACCGCAGTCCCGTTTTGGGGACAAATTACTTGGAACGTGAGTGGTTTGTCCCCAAAATAGGACTGCGGTTCTAAAAGGGTTAACATGGTCCCCCGTAAAAAGTGTCACATGTACGCGTGATTAAATCTGCCTCTAAAGTGTCACAACCGAACCGCGGTCCTGAATGGGCGTCCTTGTCAAACCCCGGAATTGCCCCGAGACTAACCACACATGAGCCGCATTACATACACATATCGTACCATATATAATACATACCTGCTATATTAATATATATAGATACATACACTACAGCAGTAGCCGTAGTCGGCAAAAAGTTATAATCCCTAGTCTACCCGGGGAATCAGACATGCACGAGAGCCGCACTACATACATGCGTATTCATAGTACGGCGGAAAGTCGCCGGGACATTTGTCACCCCTATTTTTTTAGCCGAAAATAAACGTCACGAGCCGCGCTTCAGCACATACTATACAGAAGTCTTCATAGCTGTAAAGCGCCAGAACATCAGTAGTGATCCCTTTCCTACCCCGAGGCTGAACACACATGAGCCGCGCTGCATACACTCGTCTGCAGCAGGAGACTTCAGACACTGAAGAGGAAAATATCCCACTTTTTCCCCCGAGGCTGAACACTACATGAGCCGCATCACACGCACACACACGACAGCAGCAGGTGCTACCGCCAGGACAGCTACCATCCCCACGTTTTACCCCGAGACTAACCATGCACGAGCCGCACCACATACTTTCAACAGGCACCCTGAAGTCAAACATACAAGAGCCGCGCTACATCAGTCAACAGCAGTAGTAGTAGTAGCAGTAGCAACAATAGTAGTAGTAGCAGTAGCAGTAGCAGTAGTAGCAGGAGTAGTAGCAGTAGTAGTAGCAGTAGCCAGAACAGCCGCAATCCCTGTCTTATCCGGACGTAAACACACATGAGTCGCAGTACAACAAACCCTGCTTACGCCGCATGACACACCCTAGACTTGACCATATAAACTGGTACCGCCGCACCAGACACAACAAAACAATGGTAGTCCTTGCAGCAGTCGCCAAAGTCGTTACCATCCCCATTGACGCCAAACATCGCTACGAGCAACCACTGCATACAGCAGCAGCAGCAGCAGCAGCAGCAGCAGCAGCAGCGGTAGCAGTAGGGGAAGAGCAAATTGATTTTCACACGAGCGTGGGTACGATCGCTTTTTCAGGCGCTCCATTTTTTTTCAATACCGAACAGCATTGAGGTGCTTCCCTCCCCCCCCCCCCCCCCCTCGAGATGCTAACTGAACACGCAAGAGCCGCCACGAACGACTCTTTTCAACCTGTCAGAAAAGTCGGCGAGAGAGGCACAGCGCACCCACCTTTTATCTCCGCAACATTTATACAATATCACACCAAGCTTGGCAAATTTAACATCATGACTACTTACTTAGTAGAAAAAAAAAAAACGATCTCACAGCTATATGATTTTTACTCTCTTTTCTTCTTCTTTCTCGGATATTCAGACGCTTCCAATCCCCGGCTAGGTACGACTATTCCAAAACGAAAATGATACCCACTATATACCCCGGCCTGGAAAGTTTCGATGTACTGTGGGGTCTTTCCGCAGAGGAGCAGCATTTTGTTCTTCCGCGCTCATGTCAAGCAATTGTGCCGCACAATAAAAGTCCGTGGTCGGTCGGAACAAATAATCAGAACAAAAAAGCGGCAAAATAATAAGCAAGGCCGGACCCCATTGATTCTGTGTGTGTGGCGGGGGGGGGGGGGGGTCGCCACCGCTTCGGGCAAAACGGACAATAACATTTTTGCAGAACTACGAACGATATGATATGGTTGCAGTATTAATAGTGTTTTGATATCATACCGACAAAGAAAATAACAAAGTAATCGACACCAGATACGTGCCATCGAAAGCTTTCGATCAGTACTCATCAAAGATGCCACAGGAGATATGCCGAGCAAATGCAAAGCGTGCGCTGTCAAGTGTGCAGGGCCGAGTGTTTTCGCACTAAAACCTACCAGGTATAATAGTAGCGCTTGTGCCAGTCAACGCATGTCCACGGCAGAATCGCTCTCTGTCAAGGGGGTGTCTCCTGCTGGCATCTTTGGTATACATCTACGTACGTATTATATCTGCAACAGTAAAAAACGGGGATGCCTGGGGATGGACGGAGCGCAACACAACTTCGACACGATATATCGTTCGATGTGTCATTCATATGATACTTCGACATATCGAACCTTTCGATACGATAACCAACACTAACTGGGATACTATACGACACCCATCACTAAACATGTACTATTAATAGTACGATATATCGTTCGATATTTGATCTTTCGAAAAATCGAACCTTTCGATACGATATCCAACACCAAATAGGATACGACAAATCATTCGATATATTATATTTCGATCGATATATCGAACCTTTCGATACGATATCCAACACCAAATAGGATGCGATACACCATTCGATACACTATATTTCGATCGACATATCGAACCTTTCGGTACGATATCCAACACCAAATAGGATGCGATACACCATTCGATATTTAAAACTTCGATACATCGGACCGTTCGACGCGATATCCAACATCAAACACCCCTCACCACGAGAACACGCCGCTGACTTAGTTTGTTAAACCCTTTTAGGACTCAGGTCCCGGTGAGGGGACAAACCACTCAAATGATAATAAGTAGCTTCCTTGCCCTTGCCATCAAAACGGGACTGCATCCCCAAGACGGGTGATGGCATGGGTGATGACATATTACAAACAGAACCGTCGGGATAACCACGAGTATTGATACAGGCAGACATTCATACACACCGTGTGCCTAAAAAAACTACGCCAACACCGCAAAAAAACAAAGAAAAAACAATTCCGCCGTCGACTTCGCAGGAAAGAGACGAAGAAAAAAAAAGAAGCTCGGCAGAAAAAACAAAGCCCGGGATGGATGGACTACTTAGGGGAGGGGTCGCCGCCGCTTCGGGCAAACGGACTAACCAGCTTGCAAACCCACAACATTCCTACAAAGCCGGAAGAGTCAGGATAACTCACACCTGACGATAGTTCTTAAATACAGTATACTACACACATAAGAGTATTACAAACGATGAGGCAGGGATATACTAGGTACCTGGGTTATGTCAAGTAATTACGCCGCAACAGCAAAAACAAACCCGCCGTCGATTTTGCAGTTTTTTTTTTTTTTTTAAAGAAGGACGAAAAATAAAACGCGGCAGAACAGATAAAAAAAGGCCAGAGTTTTTTTTTTTTATCGATTGCTTATAGGGGGGGGGATCGCGCCCCTTCGGGCAAAAACGGAAAAAGAAAAGTGCGAACTTTTTTGTGCACAACATTCCCCTCTCAAGGCAGTATAAACATACCAGGTATCAACCCCTATAGAACTCCAGTCCCGTTTCGGGGACAAGCCAGTCAAATTCCAAGTAATTTGCCCCCGATTGTCCCCAAAACGAGACTGCAGCCCTAAAAGGGTTAAGGACCGTTTAGTCTTCACACGAATGCCAAAAACGTCCATTCTATTTCCCAATCATGGAGCACTCGTATTATACGCACAGATATATACCCGGCGCACAGATGCATCCCTCTAACAGCCCACCGTGGATTTGCAAGAAAAACACGAGAAAGCAGAAAGAAAAACGAGAAACGAAAAAACGCGGCAAAAACATGCAAACATCCCGTGTGCGAAGAGCTTTGATCGATTATTTATAGCGGGGGAACCGCCGCCGCTTCGGGCAAACGGACAAACTGACCATCACGGTCGCCCCTATTAACAACACAAGGAGGCTTCGCACCGCCGTATCTCTTGAAAAAATATAAATGTAGCGTCGATGGAAAGAAAGCCCATGATGTCATCAACCACGCACTTGGAACAGGCAACATTTCTGACTCACGCAGTGGTCCCCTCGGGGTACAACACACCACTGCTTTCGGAGCTTGTTTTGGGTCCACCATTTTATATGGGCCTCCGTGACGGCGAAAGAATTCTAAGGTGCGTTTTTATCGGATGCTAATACACAAAACAGTCCTTCTTACATTTTCCGTCCCGAGCGGAAACTCTCATCACTGGGGACGGAAATGTAAGGACCGTTTGGTCTTCACATTAATGTCTGAAAGTTCACTATATTTCCGGCCAGCGCGGTACCTGATAAAGGACCGCTTGCACATACCTGGCGTACAATATGTATTTTTGTAGATTGACTACAAAACACTTGTCGTGCCAGGCGCACAGCAGTATCAATGGTCGGCGATTCTATGAAGTTCTGAGGTGCTTGCCGCCGCCCGGGTTTATCCCCGGGGATGAATGCCAACCCCCCCCCCCCCCCCCCGCCCCCCTATTATATACCTGGTACCAGGTATAGGTTGGGTTGGAGTCGGTTGGCAACGACACTGTAGACATGCCGCTTACTATGTGAGCTATAATACTAGACAACCAGGAGGCGGTTCTTTTGTTTGTTTTGTTTTTTTTGGCGGTCGGTCACATCCGGAACCATTTGTGCGAGGTGAACAACCTTCACTCCGCACAAGTGGAAATTATCGTATCATGTAATAAAAGCGTTAATGGTAAGGCACCCAAAAGGCAGCTACGTACTACTCCCATTGCTGTCTCTGGAAGTTGTAGCACCCGAAAATAAATTATATCATTGAGGCTGTCATTCATGTGCAAGTCCGCCCCAACAAGCGGTTCTTAGTAGGATGCAGCCCACCCTTCACGCGACTCGCCGAACACCTCTCGGCGCTTCGCGCTTGGTGCAAGCAATGTCTGCCTGGTCGGTGATTACCCGTCCCGGCATTGCAAGGATGCCAGGGTCTATGGCCAAGCGACTACGGCCCATGCATGTCATCGAGTACCCCCCCCCCCCCCCCCCCGGCTGCCGGTTTTTATGCTCAATAAAAACAAAAGAAGTGTACCTGGTACAGCAGTACTCTTTTACGCGTTTTCAGACTTTCGCAGTCGGAACGTCCGATAATCGCTTCATCACGGGCGGGCGGCGACTGCGAACGACTGCGAAGGGCTGTAAGATAGTTGAAAGATTCCGTCGAAACTACATACGGTAAGTCGCTGACTAAGGAACTAGTTGGCTAGGTGTTGACTGTAAGTTGCGTGTCATATCTTGCGGAGCTCTTGGGGCTTTTAAGCTTCTGAATGGAGGGTTTGTGGCTCGAGTTGAGTGTGTGTCGTTTATCGTAAAAACACCAAGAAAGTTGCCGGTGGTTGGCAGCTACAGTTGGTTTGCATCGCCACCTAACTAATACTATTAGTTGGATTGCTTCGCCACCCAACTAATACCATAAGTTGGCTTGCTTCGCCACCCAACTAATACTATAAGTTGGTTGGCTTCCCTACCCAGCTAATACTATAAGTTGGTTTGCTTCGCCACCCAATTACTAAAAATATCACTGTAAGTTGGTTTGCTTCGCCACCCAATTTACTAAAAATATTATCAAGTTGGTTTGCTTCGCCATCCAACTAACACCACAAGAGCCGGTTTGCTCCGCCCCCCAACTAATGCTATAAGCTGGTTTGCTTTCCTACCCAACTATTATGGGGGGCCATAGCTATAGGACCAAATATTGTCAGTAAAAATGGTTAAATATATAGGGGTTTACGCATACCATAGGTCCTACCAGGGTACCTATTAACTATGGTCCCCCGTAATACTGCTATTGAGTTGGTTTGCTTCGCCACCCAGCCACAGTACTCTGGGTTGGTTTGCTTCGCCACCCAACTATCATCAATACCATAAGTCGGTTTGCTTCGCCACTCGACCAAAAATAATAATGCTACGTAAAAGTTGGTTTGCCCCGCCCCCCCAAAAAACGCTGCAAGTTGGCTTTTGCTTCGCCACCCATCTACAGTAACAAACTACCCGTCAAGTCGAGTCCAGTCCAGCCAAGGCATGACTTATTCACGGCCTTGTGGCAGACCACTCAAAACTGCGCGCACGCAACGGGTAACCGCAGGCGTAGGTTTCCGGGGGCAGCTCAGCCCCTTTAATCAATGTAGTCACCTTTTTTTTAGGACAAACTACAAATATCCTAAGTAGGTTGGCCCCAAGCCGGGACTGGGGTCTTGAAAGGGTTAATCAGTCAAGCAGGCAGGCAGGCAGGCAGGCAGGCAGGAGGCAGGCAGGCAGGCAGGCAGGCAGGCAGGCAGGCAGGCAAGCACGCACGCCTGCCATATCTCCCTCGCTTCCTGGCCCTCACGCCATAGAAACGATATACAGCCCGAATCGAAACACAACCCACCACCCAAACAACAACGGCAGCAAGAACTACCAAACAAGCACACAACAACACTACCACCCCCCCCCCCCCCCCCCCCCCCCCATCACCAATACCACCCTCAACAGCGACACCACCGCCACCACCACCACCACCAACCCGCAAAGAAGCACGACACATCCCATACCACCACGGCCGCACAGCTCCGCACAGCTCCGCACTGCACCGCACCACGCCATCCAACACCACTACCACCACGCCTAACCAAACCACACCGTGCCATACCATACCATACCATACCATACCACATCACGCCACACTAAACCGCCACCAACAAAAACAATAGCCCAAAAAGCAAAACCGCAACCGTACCCCCACCCCACCCCACCCCGGCCGCATCACACCCCATCGCAACCGCACCTGCCAATCCGAGCAGTTCGTGGAAACAGCGCACGTCGGCGAGGCCCCTCTCCTCATCGCCGTGACAGAGCAAGATGCGAGCAGACGGCCGTTGACGGTCCACACCCTCAGCTCCGGGCCGGAAAGGGTCACGACGTTCCCGCTGGTCTTGTTGATGTCCACGGCGGTTATGGAACCGCGGTGTCCCGGGAGCTCGCGCACGAATGTCTGGGACCGCCGGGATCGGGAACGAACCGATGTAAGAGGTAGTTGTGCGGTGTGGTGTGGTGTGGTGTGGTGTGGTGTGGTGTGGTATGGTATGGTATGGTATGGTATGGTATGGTATGGTATGGTATGGTATGGTATGGTATGGTATGGTATGGTGTGGTGTGGTGTGGTATGGTATGATATGGTATGGTATGGTATGGTATTTTATGGTATGGTATGGTGTGGGAGTGCGGAATTATATGATACTCAAGTATGATACTGTACGATATGTTGTGGTGTTTTATGGTGTGGTATGGTATGGCATGGGATGGGATGACAGTGCACGATATGGTACGGAATGGGGGAAAAAAACACCGGTATACCCACGTCAGCAGCCGCTCACTCAAAACCCAGGTTCGATTTGTTCAACCAAACACCGAAAAGCCATCCGATCACACTTCCCCCGCGAAACCCCCCCCTTTATCGAACAGCACATCTCCGTGGTCACAGTTCGGACCAGACAGGTTACCTGGTAAATACTTCGGTGGCCATAAAAACCGAAAAACAAAAACATAAGACAGCAGTGCCGTCAAAACGTCGGGGGACATCGCGGGGTTTCCACCAACCTTTCTCCGGATGTCCCACACGAGGACCTTCCCGTCCGCACCCCCCGTCGCCGCGCTCCCGCTGGCCATGCAAACGCACGCGCACGTCACCGGGCCCGCGTGCCAACCCAGGGAGGCCGCCAAATCAAGCATCCTCCTCGACACCTGCGTCAGTCGGACGAGGGGTTGGGAGCGGCGGCGGTTGGGGCGGCGGGGGGGGTGCACTCATGTCATGTATAGCCGTATCATAGTTGTATGACATAGACCTTCGCACCCCTAAAATGACGGGACGGAGGTCATTTTGGCCCTTAGTACATCTACGTAGCTACACGAGTGATGACTGTGTACAGAAACAAGGCATTGAAGTTGGGGTGTTGTCTTGCGGGCGCTTCAAACGAAAAATTAGACGCTGCTGCGGTCCTTCGAGAATTTTAGAAATCAAGAGCTGCGGCATGGCGATGCGTCATAGCGAGAGAACGACAACAGCACCGGCAACAGCTGGAACACCAACACCACCAACACCACCATCACCACCACCAAAAAATAACAACAACTTAACACTAACACCATCACCACCATCCCCCATCAACAGCACCATCACCAACACCATCGACACAAGTTATGACACCACCACCGCCTCCAACAACCAACCACCCCCGCCCCCCCCCCCCAACCCCTCCCCCCCTCCCCAAGACAAGCACACCTGCCCCGACCCGGTCTGAAGGGTGACCACAGCCCACAGCCTACACGTCCCGTCCACAGCACCCGTCAGCAGCAGACTCCCATCCTCCGAGCAGGCCAGCGCCGTCACAGGGGTCAGGTGCAGCGCCTCGTGCGAGCTCAGCAGCCTGTCCGGCGATGCCTTGGAGGACGAAACGGCGCCCACCGAGACCCCCTGGAAGAAAGAAACGCCTCCGCTGGGCCCGCCGAACCGGATGTACTTGTCGGGGGAGCGCGGGTACATCAGGGCGCCCATACCGACGCCCACCATCTTTTTTTAAATTTATTTATTCCATGCAAAACGTGTCCACGGGGGACCACGTCACAAGCAAAGAGGAAGGCGATAAAAAAACGCGCGCAGTCAAGGGTGTATACACATTATATAATAGGACAGAGTTTCGCAATCTGCATGAACCCCAGCAGTTTGGTGTCTCAAGCCAAGGCAAATTAAGGCAAATTATATTTCGTCATAAAAAGGGGGAGGGGGGGGGGGGGGGGGGGGGGGGAGGGGAGGGGAAGGTAATGTCCGCCTCCTGTTTTTAAGTAATCGGTTAGGCCCGTAGTCCCATTTTGGGGACAAACCACTCAAATTTCAAGTAATTTATCCCCAAAACGGGACTGCGGTTCTGAAGGGGTTAAATACCAACAAGCGGGACGGCGGTTGGGCGCGGGAGAGAGGGGACTGTGAGGCTTTGGGTTACTAAATGGTAAAAACCGACACAGGAGTGCACTCCTAAAGGCTTCATCATTGCGGGGCTGGGGGAGAACCATGAAGCCGTCCTTCCACAAAAAAATGATCGCGCCAAGACCTCTGGTCCACGCGAGGGACTTGGGTTTACACGCTCCGTGTCCCCACAAAAAATAAAATACTATCAGGTATATACTGCGCCTACAGAAGTTTTCTCTCCTTGTGCCATACGTATCAGTCGTCACCGTTCGCGGCGACCCCCCCCCCCCCCCCCCCCCCCGCCCAACCGATCTCCACTCCCTCCCCCCCCCCCCCCCCCCGTCCCGTCCCTGAACAGGAAGGGCATCGTCCGAGAAGCCTTTTTTTCTATGTAACATGTGGAGAAAAAAACAAAAAAAACAGAAAAAGCCGCCAAATGTTGGGGGTATCTCAAATATATACATGGTAGGGAGGTAGGAACGGTGCTCCGCCTTAAAAGGGATGCGTGGTCGATGGTCAAATGACGAAGGCAAGCAATACATCAGCAAATGAGTACCCCCCCGCCTCCCCCCATCCCCCGTCCCCCCATCCTAGGAGATAGATGATGGCCACAGGCGGCCAAACAGGAAGGGGATAAGACTATATAGCAAAAAGTTTCTATATAATATATAGAAACAGCGTAATGAGTGCCCAATTGTTGCAGGTGTCTCTATATATCAGGAGAGGAGGCACGGTGGTCCGTCTTGAAAGGGATGCGTGGTCAATGGTCAAATGACTCAGGCAAGCAACAAATGAATGAGTACGCCCCCCCCGACATGCTCCGTCCCGGCATTGTAGGGATGCGAGGGTCTATGGCCATACGACTACGGCCATGCATGATATCGAGTACATCATCTCTCCTATCGAGTACACCCCTCCCCCCCCCCTCCCCCCGGCCCTCCCCCCGCCCCGAAACTCACCTTATCCCTGATAATGCACGCATCTCCAACACCACCACCACCACCACCACCACCACCAACCCCGCCACCAGCAGCGGCAGCAGCAGCTTGCCACGCGCCCCCCAGGCTCGTCAACGTTACTGGCCTCAACGCCACATCGTCCGGGGCACCGACGATGCACAGGGGCGGCGTCAAGGCGGCGTGCCACTCCACCGCCGCGGGGTCGGCGCTGCGCGAGCCATCGACGGCGGAGACGCGGACGACCGGGGGCACCTCGCGCTGAGGGTGCGGCTTCTTGAGGACCAGGGACGGGGTCTGGCCGAAGTTGTGTATCTGGGCGAGGGCTGCGTCTCGAAGGAGAGGGTCCTGTGTTGTTGTTGTTGTTGTTGTTGTTGTTGTAGTAGTGTTGTGTATGTTGTGGAAGTTGGACATTTTTTTGTTTTTGTGTGTTTTGTGTTTTGTTCGGTTTGGTTCGATTTGTCCAGAGTGGGTCCGAGTGGGTTGGAAGGGTTGGGGGGGAGGGAGGGAGGGAGGCAAGGAGGGAGGGAGGGAGAGGGAAGGAGGAAGGGAGGGACGGACAGGGACGGACAGAGGAGGGGGGTGAGATGCCTTTGTTTTATGTACCGAGCGTTCGAGCGTGAGGGTTGGGAGGGACGGAGGGAGAGGCGGACATTTGAGGGGGGTGGGGGCGCGCCTTGGACTTTGATGTAACCGAAACTGCCGTCATGGGACCTTCACGGGACCTTATCTCTGCCATTAATAGTACTGCGAAAACATGTCTACTCCGATTCTAAGTCGTTTGACCCCAACGACGTAAGTGCGGTTGAAACATAATTACGGGACGTTACGGGACCCTATCTCTGCAGGTGCTGCGAAAACTAATCTACTCCAAATCCAAGTGCTCTGGCCCCAAAAACGTGCGTGTGGTAGTATAGGGGCTATATATATGGGACATTACGGGGCCTAGCGGGACCTTATGGGACCTGTTGGGACATTATGGTACCAATTGGGGGCTTCATCCCTTATGGTATTGCGAAATATAGGCTATTCTAGTTCCAAGCAGTCTAAAAACGTAGGAGCGATATTTAAAGGGGCACGGGACCTGGCGGGACCTGATGGGACTACAATCTAAAATCCCACACACATTACATCCGTTAGTCCCCCAAAAACATTGGCCCGGTTCCAAAGGGCTTTGGGACTTTATGGGACCCACTGGGACCTACGTACCTGGTATACGGAACCTTGCGGGACCTAATGGGATCTATATATGGTACATACTGGGACCTTTTGGGGCCTTCTGGGGCCTATTTAGGACCTTTCAGGACCTTCTGGGACCTGTATGAGACCTTTTGAACCCATACGAGATACCACTGGTACTTTGGTACCCCCCGAGACCTTCTGGGGCCTCCTCGGACTTTCTGGGACCTCCTCGGACTTTCTGGGATCTCCATGGGACCTTTTGGGACCCCCATGGGACCTACATGGCACGTTTTGGGACCTTCTGGGACCTACTCTATCTGGGACCTACTGTATCTGGGGCCTTCTGGGGCCTTTTGGACGCGCACCTGGATGGAGTCGATGTCCACCTCGCCCTCGTAGGTGAGGTGCACGAACACGTTTTGCGCCTCCACGGCCTCGGGGCCCCGCTGCTTACATCCGAAAATCAACCCGATCCACCTGCAGAGCGAGCCCGCCGGGCGCACGGAATCAAAAAGGGGGACGCGAGCGAACACAGCAGGCGTGGGCGGCAGCAGCAGCAGCAGCAGCAGCGGGAGCGGGAGCGGCAGCGGTCACGTCAGTGGGTTTCGAATGGAAGAAGCGGCACAGCCCTCAATCAAGCATCCCCCTCTTCCCGCCCACCCCCCCCCGGACGTGATTGACGGTGATGACGGCAAAGGCAACGATCGCGAGAACTATAGCGCCGGCGTTTCCATAATCACGAACCCCCTGTACCCCCCCCCCGCCCTTCCCCCGCAACGCAAATTACGGCGATGATAGCGGCAAATGATACCCCATACCGATATCGATAACGATAGCGAAAACTAAGGCGATACCGACAACGGCAATGGTACCGATAACGATAACGATTCCGATTCTGATAACGATAACGTTAGGTCAGAAGATACTGACAACGATTGCGAAAACTAAAACGATAACGAGAACTAAAGCAGTACCGAAAACGAAGACGGTACCGATAACGATAGCGATAACTAAGACGATACTGATAACTGCTGTAAGACGATACCGAAAACAAAAACAATACCGATATCGATACCCAAAAAGTGGACAACTAACGATAGCATTAACACCAGCAGGTTCCGCACCGAAGAGGAACCACGACCCCCCCCCCCCCCCCCCCCCACCAACCCACTGCAAGCGATGACAACGGAAATTATAACGATACCGATACCGACGGTAATCGCAAAAAAACGATACCGATAACCGATACCGATGGTGACCACAAAAACGAAACTGATATCGATACCGATGATGATCACAAAAACGATACCGATAACCGATACCGACGATGATCACAAAAACGAAACTGATATCGACATGGACACCGACATCGATACTCATAGTCTGAACGACGACGATAATGACAGCGATAACGTCGGCGGGTTTCGGTCACACCCAAGAGACGCCACGACAACCCCACCCACACCGAAGCAAGCGACGGCGGTAATGATGATGATATCGATAACGTTGGCGAAAACGATATCGATAAGTATAACGATAACAGTCGATACTGATCGTGACGCCGGACACAGACAGCGATAGCGTTCGCGGGTTCCGCACTTGAGAGGCGCCACGACCCCCCCCCCCCCCCTAAACGCACGCGACGACGGCAAGTACAATGATATCGATACCGAGACAAAAAAAAAAGATCACGATGTTGATAGTGATATTAATAGTGTTTGACGATAGTGACAAAATATACACTATTAATAGATCGATATCGATATTGACACTGATAGTGTTAAATGATAATGAAAACGATATCGATACTGATAGTTTTGAATGATAATGATAACGACAACGATATCGATACTGATAGTGTTAAAAACGGCAATGATAGCGATAACGATGGCGAAAATGATATCGACACTGATGGTGTAAGCGACAACAACAACGACAACTATATGAGCTGGGCCAGCCAAGACCCCGTCTATTCAGGAGATCGGCCATGCAGCGCCCAATTTTACGCAGTTGGACATGGAATTTTGACACGGTGTTGCTCATGTACCAACCGAGACGTGTCGTGCCGGGTTATTTTTTTTACTTTTGTTCGAGAGATATGACCGAAAAGAACCCCCAAACATATAGAAACACGACAGAAACTCCTCTAAAAAAAACAGAAATTTTGGACAGGCGTGACAAATACGGTGTTTTATATTTTCAGCTAAAAATCGTCAAAATTAAGCGCTGCATCGCCGTAAATACATATGGTTTCTCGATACACTTGATTCAAGTATGTAATACTGTTTTTTTTTGCCATATATCGTGATGGGCAACGAATTGAGCAATGAAACTGATATCGATCTTCTTCTTGAAGCCCCAGTAACGTCTCCCCAAATTTCGCCTTGATCGGGAACGACGATTTTATTACTGAAGCCGGCTGGAATTTAGTTCAAAAAAATTGGTGTTTTTTAGTTTTCGCCGATATCTCGTCTAGTTCGAGTCAAATTATACGCATGTCATAACTTGAATATACTTCTTTTTTTTGCACATGCACACTGATATATCAGGGTCAGTGCCTCCAAACTTCAAGTCCTAAATCGCAGTGGTTCATAAGATACGACTCCATGATTGATTGTCCGTTTCATGGCTGGCCCAGTCTGTAGCGTCCGCGGGTTTCGCACCTAAGAGGGTTATCGACCCCCCCCCCCCCCCCCCCCCTCCCCCCCGCCCCCTCCCCCCCCCACCCCCCCCTCCCCCCACCCCCCCCCCTCCCCCCACCACCCCCCACCCCCCCCTCCCTCCTACACCCCGCCTCCACTCACGAGTGCAGATTCTTGCTGACGTGCGGGGACTCTAGCGCCTTGCGGTGCAGCCTGATGAACTCTGCCGGGTCGCCCTTTGCCCAGGGCGGCAGCACGACGTGGTTAACCGCCTGCCCCTTCTGGGTGAAGCCAAGGTCGAACCTGTTGGAGTTCACAAGAAACTCGGGCAGGCTGTAGAACTCCGGGGTGAGCTCTCGTACGTCCTGTGGGAGACGGGTTACGGGTTGGGTCGGGGTTGCGGCAGCAATGATCAAGATCGAGACGTGACGTTGACCAAGAAAGCGCGCGCGCGCGGGGGGGGGAGGGGTGTACTTCAGAGATGTACTCGATCTCATGCATGGCGGGGTGACAGGGGGCGTCGTCAATCAGACCAACTCGACCCGACCACCGAAGAACCCCCCCCCCCCCCCCGACCCCCTCCACCCCCCCCCCCCCCCCTCCCATGCCTCCTTACACCTTACCTTCCTCATAACCACAAAATGCATGACACCTGCTACGTCCTCCACCTTTTACACATCCTCCGGATTCCCTCAAAGTCTCCACGCTCTTTACATCCCACGTTTTGTTTCCACCTTCCCCACGTTCTCCACGTATTCTACCCATTGCTAAGCGAAGCACAGATCAGTCAGTACCTGCAAGTTCTCGCTCGAAGCAGACTCCCAGCTGGACCGAATATCCCGGAAGAGCCGGTCGGCCTTGTCGAAGCGGCCGCCCTGCAGGGCCAGGGCCAGCCTCGTGAACGGCTCCAGGCGGAGGAGGTAGTGAAGGATGTAGCCGGCGCAGCTGTAGTGGGTTCCGTAGTGGAACGGAGGCGGGTCTGGGTCGCGCCCGGTCTCCTCGGCGGCCTCGATCACCGCCTGATACATCAATCAATCACACAAACAACCAAACAGAAAAACAATCAGTGAATGAACCTATCAGCCACCCAATCAATCAAATCAATTAAATCAATCGACCAACCAATCAATTAATCAGTCAGCCAATCAAATCAATCAAATCAATCGACCAATCAACCAATCAATCGATCAGACAATCAGTAACTCAACCAATCGAGCATTCAATCAACCAATCAGTCGATCAATCCACCAACCAATTATTTAATCAATTAGCCAATCAATCAATCAATCGACCAATCAATCAACCACTCAATCAACCAGTCAGCCGATCAATCAGCCAATCAATCAATCAACCAACCAATCAACACATCGGTCACTTACTCAATTAATCAACCACCCAACCAATCAGCCAATCGACCACCCATTCATTCAATCATCAACGGATCTATTTCGAGCGCGTCATGTTTTCAGCAATCGTGCATGTCGGTACATCTACCTGGTACATCCGCACTATCGCTCTACACCACCACAACATCGCAACACCACGGACAACGACTGTCGAAAACAAAAACACAAACATGATGTCATACCACCAACTACCAGGCAGGCAACATCGCGAGTTGGAAGTACCGCAAAAATCCTTCGCGTCTTCTCCGTGTTTTGCTGCAAGCTTCCCCCACATCTGACAGATCATCCACAGATAGATCATCTAAAGATAATCTAGAACCCAGCCTGCCACTATGATACGTTGAGCAGGATCTACACGGTACAGATCCAGACCCGCAAACATGTCCTGGATTACGCAGACCATGCGGGTCCCGCACCCAGCAACATGAGCAAGAAAGGCCCTACCGATCATCAACACATACACCTTCCCTCGAGATCTAGATCATGAACCGGGAATCTACGGGTCCCCCCCGGTCGCACGAGCTGCAGACCCTACAGATCAAGAATACACGCAAATCTCCCTTATTAACAGAGTATCTAGATCACCGAGTAGAGACCGATGATCTGTTCGAGGTAGGACGGGTTTTTTCTTCTTTTCTGATAGATGAGGCGTCACCCTTCATGGCGCATTGTGAAAGCAAACCCTAAACCAAAGCTACAGCAACACAACACTATCAAGTACATGCGCACACATAGCACACGTCTCTACCCCCCCCCCTGCCCCCTCCCCTCCCGCGTCAACCCTTGGGGAAAAAAAAAAGAGACCCGGCGCGTGCACCGTTCCGGCAATGTAGGGATGCTAGGGTCTACGCATGTCCATACGACTACGGCCATGCATCGCAACCAGTGCACCTCCCTCTCACAACTCAGACCCCCCGCCCGACTGCGGGAGGTGTCTTTATTAGGAGTGGGAACGGCTCGCCGTCTCGAAACAGATCCGAGGTCAATATGGTCAAACGGATAAGCCTAGCAAAAAAATGAGTTTGCCTTCCTCTCAACCCCCGACCTCTGTACCCACCCACCCACCCACCCACCGATCCACCCACCGATCCACCCACCCCACATTTAACTCACCGCATATCGCTCGGTGAACTGCTGCGCGCGGGTCTCGCCGATCGCCCCCATCGGCTTCGACAGGTCTCGGTACACTCTAGGGTCGTCGAGGTCAAGCTCCCCGGAGACGTAGTCGGACAGCACCCACGGGAAAACGGGGTACTGCGTGAGGTCGTTGAACGACCTCCCCGCGAGGGTGTTGAGGGCCATCAAGTACTCGAAGTTCGTACACCTGGTTATGATAGAAGGGATGCGGGGAAGGGCGGGGGGGGGGGGGGGGGGGGGGGGGAGGGGAATGGGAGGGCGCAGGACATCCATGGCAACCCACGTTTGTGCGTGTGGGTGCGTCCTCAACATCTTGCCGTGGTGACTGTTTTGGATTGCCACCTTCGTCTACTACTGGATGCACGGTACTGGCAGGTGCCATAGTGACACAAGCGAAACTAAAATACAGTGACTACTGTGGTGTTCCAGTTTAGAGTTCGTCGCGAAAAATACACCGCTGCGACCACCCTTAACTTACGACCATCTCTTATCACCACCACGCTTACCACCACCGCCACCGCCAGCACCATAACGCCTCCCTCAGCAATACTAATGCCGCCACCGAAACAACGCCAATAACACCACCACCACCACCATCGCGCTGCGTACCTTCCAGACTGCCACGTTTTGGTCCAGCTTATCCTTTCCGCCTGCATGAACTTCTTGTACGCCGCCCTGGCCTGGGCGTGCGACGACCCCGCCGCCAGCCGTAGCTTGCTTCTGTCCGCATTCCCAGATTCCATGATCAAGTTAGTAATGGCTTTGTTCCGCGATTCGATTCCACTATCTGTTTTCATACTCCTACGATTATATTTCAAGGCCATTATTGACTCCATGGCTTATTATGTAACGTTCCACGATTTACGCCCATGATTTGGCTCCCAAAAATTAACCCCATGATATGGCTCCCACAAATTAGCCCCATGTTTTGGATTGCCTGATTTGCATCGTTCAATTCCATGACTACATTCCACAAGATAAGTCTCTCACGATTGGGATCCATGATTTCGATCTCAGGATTACTATCAATACATGATCGTCTTCCAATACTGTATGCTTGCCTTCCATTTTCAGTCCCGCGAACAGCAGCAGCCGCAGCGGCAGCAGCCGCAGCAGCAGCAGTAGCGACAATGCTACAGTAGCAGCAGTGGCCAGGTCATCATAATCACTTACAGCAGTACCACCACCAACACAACCTAAACCGAAACAAAAACAAAAAACGCCGACAGCACAGGGCTGGGCTGACCACTTCTAGAACAAACACGACGGCGTGCGGGCGGGCAGACGGGCGGCCGGGCAGACGGGCGGCCGGGCAGACGGGCGGGCGGGCGAATGGCGGCAACCGCGGCTTTGGGCACTCACTTCCCCTTGGCAAAAATGCTGCTCGGCAGACCTCGGGCCAGCAAGAATGTCAGCACGTCCTCCTGCTGTGCCTGAGTGGAGAAAGACACGAGGATGCTGCGTCCCAGAATATCAAATATCTCCAACCCAACATCGCGGAGCTGGTACCGCCGCTTGTACATGGCATGCACCTACATCGCATGCGTAACGAGTATACATCGGGCGACAGTTTTTCCGCACAGGCGAGGGGAGCGGAGGTGGGGGGAGGGGAGGGGGGGGAAGGGTGGGAAGGGGTAGGTGTGGTGTCGGTTAGGGGTGAAATAACATATAAACGCGAATATATGTTCTTCGAAGCACGTACATCGAAGTATACTGTAAAAAGCACTAGCCATCACACGGCCAGGACACTCTTGGCGATCACAACCAACAACAAAACTAACCGTGCGCTGACACTTTCGAGACCTCATCTACCAGCATACACGGAGTACATTACAGTAGATATATACTGTAGTCACAAGGGCAGCGCGGTATTATCACGGGGGACCATAGTTAATAGGACCTGTGGTATACATAAAAAAAACTATATATTTAACCATTCCTACGTTTTTGTTTTTTTTTCAACATCACTTTTACTTTCCAGCCTACAGCTCGTAGGAGGCTTTACCCTCGGCGATCTTCTGGGCAAGCCGTGGTCACAGGTGTCGTCCCTCCCCCCCCCCGGTACGTGCCTTTATTTTTTGTCGCGCATAGGGTTGAGCATTCCCACCGCTCGTCGACTTTCATCGAATGTACCTACCTCGAGCTCTCGCGCTTTCTCGCTAATCAATTTCTTCATGCAAGAAAAAGTCCCTACGAGCATGCACTCGGTGAGACTTGAACCCACGAAACTGATCTTGATAGGCACGCGGACCACCTACCACGCCACCGGGGGCGCCATATATGGTCATAATAACTATGGTCCCCCGTAATACTCGTAAGCAAACTACCCTCCAGCGGCTAGCCAGACAAGGGTAGCACGGCCAAATCCCACCTCGATATCTACGTACCGCCAACAACAGCAAACAAACAAAAAAGAACGAGCCGTGAATACAAAACCCTAACCCTGCACCCTCAACCCTCCTCCTCCTCCTCCTCCCATACCTGGTCTAGCGAAAAGCGCTGCACCCCAGAGTGCCCGAGCGCCAGAATCTCATCCTCGATTTCCTCGCGCGCCCCGCCCCCCGTCCCTGCAGTCTGCTCCGCCGTCAGCGCCGACCCCGACGCCTGGCCGCCGCCGCCGCCGCCGCCGTCCCCGCCTACCACGCCACCCACCGCAGAACAACCTTCGCCCTTAGCCCCCCCCGCAGCGGCGTTACCCATCACGTCTGCCTGGCTTCTCCTGCGAAGAGTCACCTGGATTTTCGCGCCGCCCACCTCGCCATCGTCGTCCCCCCCGCCGATACCGCCTGCCCCGCCACCCAACTCCCACTCCTCCAACCGCCGGACGCCGTAGAGAGGGTCCTTGCTGCGGCTGGCAGCCGCGGCGGCGGCTGCGGCCGCAGCCGCGGCAGCGGCCGCCGCCGCTGGTGGTAAGGGGGGTGCGTCGGGCCTGGGGCGGACGGGCTCTCGCCCGAACCCGTCGACAAAGTAGATGGTGTTGCGGCAAACCAGGAGCAGTCCGCGCTTCACCACTATGCCGCCGACGCTCCTGCTGACGTCGTGCGCGGTCAGTACCGGAGTGTCCTCGGCCTGCACCAGCCCCAGCAGCAGCTCGCGGTCCGACCAGCTCTCCCCTCGCGCCACCGCACCCGGTCCCAGGGAGGCCACAGACGGAGCCGTAGCTGCTACCGCCATGGGCGCCGCCGCTGCCGCCGGTGAAGCCGCCGCCGATGTCGACGACGCCTTCGAAGGTGGCGAGGACAAGCCCGCTCCCGCTCCTCCCCCCTCCACCTCGTCGTCAACCCCTATCGTCGACCCTTTACCATCCGAGTCGCCGTCGTCACCGCCGCCGCCGCTGCTGCTGGCCGCTCCTTCCAACTCGATAGCCTCACCGGCCCCCCGCTCACCGGAGGGGGCGCCGGCCTCGCCAAGGCCGCCGATGCTCTCTCTTTTGCTGCCTGCGCCAGTCTTTTTGGGGGGAGACGTCGATCCGCCAGTCCCAGCCCTGCGCACGCTACGGCCTCTGCTGTGGCCACCAGCCCTACCTTCAGCCCTGCTCCCACCCCCATCCCCACCACCGCCACCACCACCCCCCGCTTGCCCCTCGGCGCCCACCAGGAGGCCAAGCCCCAACATATCGGCGGACCCGCTCAACGGGACGACCTTCGCACCGCCATCACCATCACCATAATCATCATCATCCTTATCACCCCCTCCGTCCCCGTCCCCGCCGCTCCCCTTGCCCTCCCCTTCCTCGTCATGGTCGCCCATGATCTCGGACTCGCTCATGCTGAAGCCCCGGAGCGAGTCGCGAACTCGAGTCCCTTCCTCCTCTCCCTCCATCCCTCCTCCTCCTCCTCCTCCTCCTCCTCCTCCTCCTCCTCGCCCTCCTCCCCCCTCGCGTAGGCTGTGTAGCCCGTCCCGGCCAACCGCCGGACCCGAAGCTGCAGGGGTCGGCGGCGCCGAGTCCTGCCCTTCTACCCCTCCCTTCTCGCTCTCACCGCCGAAAGACGAAAGCCCGTCGTCTACTCCAGGGCTCGCCAGGGTTTCTTCCGTAGTGCCGCTATCTCGGCGGGGGAAATGACGCGACCCCTGCAAAAACAAAACGGGGAAAAGCGGTGTCGCGAGAGGCATTAATCGTTTGTTTCGGGGAGACGAAGGAATGACACGTTGCGTTTCGTTTTGATGAACCCATCCCTTTTTTATTCTTCAGCTCAACTCGTGGGAGACGCTTGGGGAGTGAGACTTATGCCATACTGATAAACGAGTCGTTTCACTGTTTTTCCGACACATAAGAGCGCGCACGGAAAATTTAGAGCGGTGGCGCAGAAGCAGGAGCAGGAGCAGCAGCAGGAGGAGGTAAGAGAAGGAGGAGGAAACGGCAGACGCGTCTTGTTACAAAGCCTCTACACGTCGGACATATGGATGATCTATCTGTAGATGCGATCTACAGATAGATCATCTACACCCTAAAACTGATTTTTCGTGGCATGAAGTTCAGAATATGTGTATCGTACAGATCGATAACCCAGGAAACACACGCTACATATATATCGATACGTCAGCCAGTAGTATCTGTGATATTGCATACCGCCTAATTTTGATACCTAGTATATCATCTGGTAATTATCTGGTGAACCTATATGCGATATCGCTTATCACCTATTACGGGGGACCATAGTTAATAGGACCAAATATTTTTAATAAGAATGGTTAAATATATAGTTTTTTTTAGCATACGATAGGTCCTATTAACTATGGCCCCCCGTAATACTGTAATTTGATATCCAGTGTCATCCGGTGATATCTTCCAGTGATTGTATGATAAGATCGAGGGATCCCCCAAAACACCATGCAAGTGATATTGGATATCACCTAAAAATTGATATTGAGTAACATCTGGCTATAGTCTGGAATAAACATGAGCTACTACTCTAGATCACACCAGATACAGATCAGGAGTTTATCTGCCTTGTATAATTTATATGTAGATCGTGAAGTGGGGGTTGGTGCTTCGTCCTGTTAACAGGTGTGCAACAGACAGCACGTAACAAATTGGGACCCAAGTTTTTTAGGCTCGATATTTGCCAACCTCACCCCCCCTCCCCCCCAGAAACAAACCCATGCATCTACAGTAGACTGAAACTTATCATGTAGACCCCTCCCCTCCCCTACCCCCTTCTTCTCTCCCCTCACCTCCTCGCCCTCCTTCGACTCATCGTCCAGATGCAGCTCCTCCAGCTCCAGCAGAGCCGAGCAGTCGGTGGCATCAAGGTCGAACACGCTCGTCAGGGGCTTCTTCCTCGGCCTGCCGTTCCCCCCGACCCCGACCGACGCGCTCATGGTCTTCACCAGCGCCGCGATAGCCGCCACGCTGCCACCCTCGGCGCTGTTACCGGCTGAAGGAGGCGCCGACGATGGCACCATCTCGTCGGAGTCGTCAGTGTCTACGGCAGCCGTGGCTGCCGCCGCCGCTGCCGCCGCCGCTTCAAATCGCACCGCCACCACCGCCGACGTCGACAACCTCGCGTCGCCCGTGGCCCCCGCCCCCGCCCCCGCCCCCTCCCCCCCGCCATCTTCTCCTGGGGGAGGAACCACCGCCTCCGCCGCTGCTGCCGCCGCCGCGGGTCCCACTACCGCCACCCCCGCCTCTGCACCTTTCGCTGTTGTCGTTACCACCGATGATGTCCCCACTGCCGACACCGTCGCTTCGGCGTTGGGTCTCCTCGACGGGGGCGAAGAGAGCCCCCCGGTCGTCGCCGCCACATCGGAGGGCGACAGCGGCGCCTTTTCGGCCCCGAGCGTACCGCCAGCCGACTCCGCGGTAGTTGCGGCGGCGGGGGCGCCGGCGGCGGCAGCGGTCGCGGGGGCGGAAGAAGAGGAGGAGGAGGAGGAGGAGGAGGAGGGCGCGGGCGCCAAGACATCGTACGTGTTGTAGAAGTCACGATTAGGCCGGAGCCGCAGCCTTGTGCGCTCCAAGCCTTCGTCCATGTCGAGCTTGTACCTCTCCTGCTCAGATTTGAAGGCGGGGTGTGGGGGGCGGCGGGAAGGGAGGTCGGCTGTCCATCTACCACGGCGGGGAAAATACGCTGGTTCGGGAACCGCGGTTTTCGTAGGGCTGCGAGGTGGCTTGGCTTATAACCCCTTGAAGGGTGCAGTTCCGTTCCGTTGACAAACTACTCCAAATAAAATGGGTTTGTCCCCAAAGCGAGACTGCAGTCCCAAAAGGCTACTTGTTACGCTGAGTAGAGTGGCGAAAGAAAGCCAACTAACCCACTTGGTCTTTTAAATACATTGAAAAAACACACACACACACAAACACGTGGAGGAGCCGAGAACGTGGGGCTTGTTGTCAGCCAACTAATAACTAGTCGGCGGCTTGTCGTCAGCCAAGCTCACGAGCCCGAGCGGTTTGACCTTCCGACGGACCGCCCGCTGCACTAAAACTAGTACAACAAGGCCAAAAGAGGCCTTGACGCGCCCCAAAACACCCGCCTCGCATCATACGCGAGTACCTCGTACAGCATCTTTGACACCAGGGCTCTCACCCCGTCAACTCTCCCCCCCCCTGCCTCATTCCCCAGCATCCCTCCATAACCCCTTACCCCCCCCTCTCGCTACCCTAGGAGGTATAAGAATTGGTGGCCGCAGACGGCGAAACAGGAAGGGGAGAAGAGACGCATTTTTTTTTTCTATATACGAAGTATGTGAGAAACACGTACTGAGCAACCAAATGCCAGAGGTGTCCCTATCAGGAGTAGGAAAGGTGCTCCCTCTCCGAGGGGTGCGTGGCCAATGGTCAGATTATCAAGGCAATAAACAAGTGAGGATCCTCACCAACCCCCCCCCCCACCCCAAATATAGGTTGGGTTGGCGTCGGTTGGCAATGACACTGTAAATTTTGCCGCTCACTACGTGAGCTAGACAATCAGGGTACACACCGTTTTTTTTCTTTCTGTGGCGGTCGCCGCAACTGGTGATCGAGTTATGGATTATTTATACGGGGTGGAGAACCTTTACTCCGCACGAGGATCGTATCACGTCCCGGGTAGTGTGCCTGGTATATGATAAGGCACCCACGAGGCAGTTACATAGTAACCTCGTTGCTGTCTTTGGAAGTGGCCACACCGGAAACTAAATCAATCAATTCGACGCAATCATCCACAAGCTAAAAAGTCCGCTTCACTAGCAGCTACTGGTAGGATGCAAGCCCACCCTTCATGGGCGACTCACCGAACATCTCACGGCGCTTTAGCGCTTGGTGCGAGCAAACAACGTCTGCCTGGTCGGTGAAAAACCGACGCTCTCCGTCTGGGCATTGAAGGGATGCGAGGGTCCATGATCATACGACTACAGACACTGCCATGCATGACACCGAGTACACTGCCATGCATGACACCGAGTACCCCCCCCCCCCGCGCGCTCATCTACTCCTACCACGACCGCCAGGGCCTCTCACCTCGTCAACCCCCCCCCCGACGCCATCTGCCCCTGGCCGGAGCGCCGCAATGGCCTCGGGGCTGCGCATGAACCGGCCGAACAGACCGCCTTCCCACAGCGATACTTGTCCCCTGAACCCTGCCAGCTGCTGCCTCCACGACTTGGAGGCCCACGCCAGGTCGTCCGCGCCGGACCACACCCACCGGCCGTGAGAGGTGGCCACTCGCTCGTATGTACGCGCTGTCGTTTTTTTTTTTTGTGATGGTGGTGGTTGGTGGTGTTGGCAGCGGCGGTGATGGAGGTGGTGTAAGATGTTGTGGTTGGTGTTTGGAGGTGGTAATAGTGTGTTGTTGTTGGCGATAGTGTTGTTATTTTCGCGAGAAGAGACCGAACGATGCGTAAGCCGGCGAGGGGGAACGGCAGCAGCAGCAGCAGCAGCAGCAGCAAGAGCAACAACGACAACCGCACCAACACCAACAACGACAACGACCACCCGGCGAGGGAGGAACGGCAGCAGCAGCAGCAGCAGCAGCAGCAGAGCAGCAACAACGACAACCACAACAACAACAACCACAACGACAACCACAACAACAACAACCACAGCAACAACAACAACAACATCAACAACAACAACAACAACAACAACAACAACAACAACAACAACAACAACAACAACAACAACAAGCAGTTGCCGTGATGATCAGGGGGCGGCGGCGGCGGCGGCAGGGGTGATGGTAAGGTTAAGAGGTTGCCAACGAATCGAGAAAAAGGGGTAAGACTGGTACTGAGAGTGATGGCTTTTGATACGGGGAGAACAATTACTGATGTGCAGATAAGCGAAGCTGGTGTACAGTAGGTGAAAGCGGTACCTGTGTACACATAAGCCATACATACAACCAGGCGGAGGTGGGGGGGGGGGGGCAGGGGGGGGCGTACTTATTTGTTGCTTGCCTTGGTCATTTGACCATTGATCACGCACCCCTTTCGAGACGGAGGGGGGGGGGGGGGGAGTGTACTCATATTATGCATGTCCGTAGCCGTATGATCGTAGACCCTCGCATCCCTTCAATGGAGGGGGGGGGGGGGGAGCGTGATTGATTGGCTTGATACCGCCAAAAAGCGCGGTGTTTACCAGGAAACAGTCGCCCCCCCCGATGCACCAAACAAAGCAGACACGAAACAAAACAACGCAAGGCTTGACACAAAAAAAAACACCAGTCAGGACAGAGATGCAGGACCGTTACCTACGGTACGTGTAACCACTTGACTAACCCCCTTCAGGGCTGCCCTTCCGTCTCCGGGACAAAATTGCTCAAGAATTACACCTGAGCGTATTAAATGTTCACGTGGAGTGCAGCATCAACAGGGTTAATAAACTCTTCACTCTTCGGCCATGCTCAAGTTCCCATGCGAGGCAGGGGTGTGTCTTACAGTAGCTCCACCCGCTCAAGCCCGCAGTCCCGTTCTGGGGATAAACCACTCAAATTATGAGTAGTTTTGTCCCCTAAACAGGACTGCGGTCCTTAAAGGGTTAATACTACCTGGCAAAAAATTAGTGGCATTTTTTTCGCCAATTTAGAGAAAAGAAAAAAAAAAACGAGCATTTTTTCTT
This sequence comes from Nereocystis luetkeana, assembly GCA_031213475.1. Classification (NCBI taxonomy): domain Eukaryota; class Phaeophyceae; order Laminariales; family Laminariaceae; genus Nereocystis; species Nereocystis luetkeana. The sequence continues at coordinate 8,035,079 of JARUPZ010000011.1, read as the reverse complement.
CCAGAGCTTTCCTCTCTGGGTTTTTATCGTCTAGAATTTTCCGTGGGATTCCACAGGATACGGGATAATCCCGTGTGGTCCCATTGATACTACAAGATCCCGTTCCCGCCGAAACAGGTACCCCGTACGAGCAAACGTTTATAATTTCCTAACTTCCAAATGTCATAACTTGCTGTCGCGTACTGTGCAGTACTAAGCCGCGAGGAGCACACCGCTTCGTGTACAACATTAACCCCTTCAACCATTTTCTTTCGCGTCTCGTACTCCACCACACCCCCGCGCTCTGACAGCACACCGTACGACATGTTACGCACCACGACACCACACCGACAACGCACCTATCATGTCCGCCCGCTGGATGGCCCTGTCCACCGTGATCGTCTTCCGGTTCGGCCCTCCCGCCGCCGCGAGCGCCCCAAGCGCGCCGCCCACGCCGCTCCCCAGCCTCGCCAGGGCCGAGGACCCGCCGCCGGCACCGCCGAAGTCCCCGTTCACGGTAAGCCCCGCGCGAGAAAGGGCGGCCGACAACCCCTCCGCGCTCGACACGTGCGGGATCAGGGAGTACGCCCGGTCCGTCGCCCGGTTGAAGCCTTCCCTCACCGCGGCCTCCTGCCCACCGCCCGTAAGCCACAGCGCGAACGCCTGGGCGCGCGTACCCTCCGCCGCGGCGTCTTCCTCCGCCTGGGGCTCGAAGGGCGCCTCTCCCACCAGAGGGTGGTCGAGGATCGAAAACCCGGTGCTGAGGAGCTCCTCCCCCAGGAGCTCCTGCACGGCCGGTCGCCGCCGCGCGAGAAGCGCGCTGGCCAGCCTCGTCGCAAGCTTCCGCACCTCCTCCTCGTCGCTCAGCAGCAGCCCGCGCAGCTCGGCCACAAACCCGGACACGAAGGCTCGGTCAGAGGCCGAGCCCCTCAGCCGGTACACGAGCGACTCGCGCATCCCGTTCAAGCTGCTTCCGGCACCGCCCAAGCCTCCACCTCCGACACCTCCGCCCAACCCGCCGACCCCGCCCCCCATGTCATCACCGCCACCCCTACCCCCGCGGTCTGCCGCCGCCACCAGACCCGCCGCCCCCGCGGCAGCAGTCTCCCACAAGCTCTTCCCGGTGGTGGGGCTCCGCCCGCTCGGAGGCGCGGCCAGGATAGGCGCGGAGGCGAGGGAGAGGCGCAGCCCGCCCCCCGCGCCGCTGCTGCTGGCCGACCCGATGCTCGGCAGCTCTAAAGCCGAAAACGTCATGGCGAGGCGACTGGCCTCGTCCGCCGCCGCGGCCGCCGACACCGAGGCGGCGGCGACGGCGTCCTCGGGAAAGTCGAACCTCGAGGACCACTTCTGGGGTGCCGGGGTGTCCGCGAACATTCCCGCGGTTGTCATCGGGGCATCCATCGTGGGCTCGTCTCCCATGCCGGACAAGTCTAAGGGCGGGGGTACCGCCTTGCTTCCGCCGCCGCCACCACCACCGTCGCCGGCGTCGCTGCTGGAGTCCGGGTCGTCACGTGGGGTTGACGCCGAGGAAACCGGTGAGCGCAGTTTCGGGCTTACCGGTGACTTCGACAGCGCCGGCCTCGAGGCGTAAGGGGGGCTGCTCACAGACGTCACGGATCCCAGGCCTCCTCCACTTCCTCCAGCGGAGCCGAAGGCGCCGATGCTGATGCCGACGCCTCCAGAGTTCCTCCGCTCCTCGCCGAGCAGCGCGTCGAAGTTATACGCGATCATCAGCAGTATCTCTTCGAGGAGGTCGTTCCCGTCCTCGTCCAACACCCGCCGCCGTCCGCCACCGCCTCCGAAATCGCTCATCCCTCCCTCCGACTGCTGTGGCTGCTGCTGCTGCTGCTGTTGCGACCACATATCGATCAAGCCTCGCTCACCGCTACCGCTACGGCCGCCACGGGCGCCGCCGCCCCTTTTCCCCTTGTCCAGCCTGCCCTCCCCCCCCCTCCCGCTCCCACTCCCGCGCCGAATGGTCCGGCGCAGGGCCACCACCGTCGTGATGTGGCAGGCGCCGAGCGCGACGCCCTTTGCGCCGTCGACGGACCCGTTGCCGGGGCCCAGTGCTGCACCGATTTGCCGGGACAGGCTCAGCACCAGCCCCACCGCGAGGTGCCCCGTCTCCACGCCCGGCAGCAGGCCCTCCGCCGCCGCCTCGGCGACAGCCGCCGTCACCGCCGCGATGCTTCCGAGGGCTCGGTTCATCCCTCTCGTCACCGCCGGGGTCGGGGACCCCTTCCCCGATCGGCGCTGTAGCGAAGAGGCCCTAGGGGCGGTAGCCGCCGCAAGCGCGATCGCGTCGCGGCAGCACGCCTCCAGGTGGCGGAGCATCGCGCGCTGGAAACTCCCAGCGGAGGCGGAACCGGCCTCCCTCCCCAGCGGGCTGAGATCCCGCGTCCTCGACGAGTTTCGAGACGACATTTCGGCATCTCCCTCCGCCGCCGATGCTGCGCCCGCTGCCTCTGCCTCCGCCTCTGCTGCCGCCGCAGCCGCTTCCCCCGCGGGCTCCCTCAGCATCGGCCCCATCACCGCAGCGCCGGAGGTGAAAACGCGAACGAGAGACGGGAAGACGATGGTGCCACCCGCCGCGATGATGTCCGCGAGCACGATCCGGAGGAGCTCGGAGGGCGGGTGGGGGGAAGCCTGCGGAGGGAACCCTTCCGCAGACACCGCCGAGGCCGCCGACGCCCCGCTGCCGCGTCCGCCGACGTGCCCACCGACGCCGCCCAAGCCGCCCCCTTCCACCTCCATCTCCTCCTTATCGTGCTCGCTCACGCCACCACCACCACCACCGCCGCCGCCGCCACCGGTGTCCTTCCTTCCACCGGGGCCGTCCTCCGGCTCGTCCCACGTACCGCCGAGCACGTCCACCAGCGCCCCGACCACCTCGGGCGACCGGCACGTCTGCCGGAACGACGGGTCGTTCATCAGGGCTTCCCACAGGGCCGCGCTGACAATCTCGTTGGCCCTCTTCGCCCTCCGCCACTCGCCCGCCTCTTCCGACGCCGTTGCCGCCGCTACCACCCCCGCGCCCGCCTCAGCCTCCACCGCCTGCACCCCACCCCCACTAAACCCCCCGGCCGTCAAGAGTTTGGGCGAGCCGAAGCCCGCGCCCGGCACGCTCCCCTCCACGTGAGCTCCACCGAAGGGGGAGGGCGGGGTCGGAGGCGTCGCCCCCCCACCCGCCGCCGCCGCCGTCGCCGCCGCCCCCACCGTATCCCGCTGAGCGGTTACCAAACCAGCGGCCTCAGCGCGGCGGAGCAGGGCCACGTTGATCCGGAGACAGGGGAGGATAACCTTCGCGACGCAGACCCTTACGAACGTCCTCGGCTCGCCGTCCGCGCCGCCGCCGCGGCCGCCGAGCCCACCCCCTGCCCCCGCCTCGCTCCCGCCTCCGCTTGGTCCCGGCGCAGTGCCCGCGTTTCTGCGCAGGAGGGACAGGACGCTAACGGCGTCCATCCCCTCTCCAGTAGCGGGAAGAGCGGCGATGGGCACGCCGAGGGCGAGCGCCAGGGCGGAGAGGAGGACCGGCAGGGACACGGAGTGCCGCGGGAGGCAGGCGGCCATAGCGCGATACCCATCCGCCTCCTGGAACTTGGACACGAACTCGTCTGAGCCTTGGAGCATCGTCGCGAGAAGCCGGAACGTCCAGGCCATACCCGCCTTTTGACGTTTTTTTTTTTTGTTGTTGTGTTTTTGCGAAAAAAACAAAAACAATCGTAAAAACACCGCGGAATAATGGAAGCGACCGGTGCGTGTGACATCATCATAGGCGAGGGGCAAGCGGGGGGAGGGGGGGGGGGGGGCGTACGTCATGCCAGCGAACCAACGGATGGTGTATTTAGAGCGGATCAAGGTCGAGCAACGGCGGCTGAAACGCGTCACCCTCACGTTGCTCACACCAGCAAGTATACCTGGCATCACAGGGGGGGGGGTGTACTCGATAGGGGGGGTTGGGTGTACTCGATAGGAGAGATGTACTCGATCTCATGCATGGCCGTAGTCGTATGACCATAGACCCTCGCATCCCTACAATGCCGGGACGGAGCATGTCGGTTTTTCACCGACCAGGCAGATATTGCTTGCACCAAGCGCGAAGCGCCGTGAGGTGTCGGGCGAGTCGCATGAAGGGTGAGCTGCATCCTACTAAGAACCGCTTGTGAGGCGGACTTGCATGTGGATGACAGCTTCAATGAGTTAATTTAATTTCCGGTGTAGGCATTTCCAGAGACAGCAATGGGAGTACTATGTAACTGCCTCTTGGGTGCCTTACCTTGAACACTACATGATACGATCAATTCCCTTGTGCGGGGTAAAGGCTATTTACCTCGTACAACTGATCTAACTCGACACCAGCTGTGGGCGACCGCCAAAAAAAAAAAAAAAAAACGGTACCCTGGTTGTCTAGCTCACTTAGTGAGCGGCATGTTTTACAGTGTCGTTGCCAATCGACACCAACCCAACCTATATAAAATAGGCGGGGGGGGCACGGGGGGGGGGGGGGGGGCATATCATAGTGCAGTAATGAGAAACAACTAGAAGGTGTGAAAACATAGGGGGATCCCTGTTTTTCGGTTCCACCGTGGGTGCTGATCACTAAGCCTCCCCCCGCAATAGCACTCATTCGCGGTTGTGCTACTAGGGATTTGGATGGTGTCGGGGGGGGGTGGGTCCTGCTAATAGGTACGATAGGAGAAACCCCAAAAACCCAGAACACGCTCGTAACATCAACAACAACGACGACGACACCATTACCACGACCGAAACCAAACACCGCCGAACCCACCCCCAACAGAACCCCCACCACGACCACTACGACCACTGCGAGCAGCACCACCTCCACCAACCCCTCACCTCCTCTCGGCAAGTCTCAAGCAGCGAGATGAACCAGTCCGGCCGGAGCGCGCTCGAACAGACCGACCTGTTCAGCCTCTGCCTCCCGACGTACAGCGGGCTGGGAAGCCCGCTCCCATCCAACCCCACGTCGACCACCGGCGGCGCCCCGCCCACCCACCGTTCTAGCTGCGTGCTCCGCGTGCTCCGCGCCACCCCCGCCTCCGTATCGATTCCCAACTCAGCCGCGATTTGAGATTCCCTGGCGCACGGCGACCCTACCCCTCCCACGTACAAGCCTTCCGCGGAGCACAACTCCCCCTTGCTCGCGGCGGCCACCGGCAGGGTCATAATCTCCAGCAGCATCCGCACGAGGTACAGGCGCACCATGGCCTGCCTGGATAGTACCCTATCGCCCGCGGATCCCCCCCCCCGGTCTCCCAGGAGACCCCCCCCCCTCAGCACCGCCTCCGCTGGAGCGAACGCCGGGTCGGTCCCGGGGCGACGCATCACGCGCGCCACGCCATCGCCGTCCGCGAGCGTACTGAGCGTCGCCCCCACGACGCGGTCGAAGTCGCGCGGGATTGTGCAAATCGCCAGGACTCTCTGGAGCAGCAGCGTGCACGAGACCATGAACACGTCGCGCGTGTCCAGGCCAGCCGCCGCCAGGGCGGCGGCCGGGCGAGGGATGCCGCCGAACTCGGCGATCATCACGGTGGGGATTGAGGACGAGCCACCGCCGCCACCACCATTACCGTCGCCACCACCACCACCACCACCACCACCACCACCGTCCCCACCGTCCCCACCACCCCCACCAACACCGACACCATCAACACCACCACCAACAACAACACCGCTACCACCGCCGCTACCACCGTCACCGACAGCTGGCGCGACTGCTCCGACACCTGCAACAGACGGCGTGGCGGGGCCTATTTCCGCGGATGGTGGAAGCGGCTCCGACGCCTCTAGCAGATAGTGCAGCCCGGTGCGGAACAGGCCGATGCGGTGAAGGACCCTCGCGTTAAATCGACAGTTCGGCTGTCGGCGGGCGAGGGCAGGGGGGCGGCGGCGGCGGTAGTTGCAAGCATACGACGATATCGGCGGGAAGGCAGCAGCGGTGGTGTTTTTGATTTGAGGTGAGGTACGCGGGATGTATGGTTTTTAGGCCTGACGTCACACACCGGGGCTAGGGCAAAAACAGTGGGGGGGCGGGGGGTGCGATGTACTGGGCTTGTTCTGCCAGCTTTCGTATAAACGTGCCACAAGTGTTTGGGGACACAAAAAAAAACAGCCAAGCGATACCAACATCAACATCAGCAGCAATAACACACCACACCAACAGCACCAACAACGACAACAACAGCAACAATGGCAACAACAACTACCCGTGCGGCAACCGGAAGGTACAGGCGGTAGCACCGACAAGAAAAAACACCAGGCCCGTCTGGGAGAGAACGACGCCGTGGACCGCCGGCGCGAATCAACGGGTCAACACCGTGCAGACCGTCCAGATACACAGCCCCCTGATGAGCGGAACAACACGCCCCTCGCAACAATTTTCAACGAACAGGCCGGTCGAGCGCAGCACTGCCACAAACCGTGAGTAAAATTTGTTTATTGTTTTTTACTTTTATTTTTCGATCCCTTCATCTCTTCAAATTTTCTTCAATATACAACTTGATGAGCGAAACCAAACCCGCCCCCCCCGCAGAAAAATAGGAAGGCGGTGCCTTCCTTCGAGCCCTACCCACGTAACTCAAGCCGCGCGAGATGCTGGGAGCGTAAAGCGCAGAGCCCAAACCACGGCACGCGAAGCGCAAACGAGCAAAGCGCGCGAACACGCGGAGCGCGGCACGCAAATGTGCAACAGGCACAGGCACACAACGCACAACGCGCAACGCTCAACGCGAAACTCGCAAGCACGCCAACTGCTCGGTCGGCGAGTGGGTGGCAGAGGGTCTTTTCGCGAAAAAATACAAATAAAAAACCCCAAAAAAAACATCGCCTTGTCATATTTTCCTGTTATCAGCGTTCCCCGCCCAATGCCCTTTCCCTTCCTTCACCTTCGCGTTGTGCGGCGACACGAGCGAGTGCACCAGCTGGAGCATGTCCAGCATGAGCTTTCTATCCTTGAGCCCCCAGACCTGATTGGAAAGACCACAGCGGGCGGGAGGGGTGAGGGGCGAGAATTTTGCGCCGGAAGGAAAGAGGTCGAAAAAAAACAGTCTGTGGTAAGCTCGAGATATGGTCTGATTCACTTAGGATCAGGGTAAGGGTTGCTCAGATTGGCTCAGGGTTAGGGTTAGTTATATTCGTCTTGTACACAGTGAGTATCAACCATTTTCTCGAATAAGTGGTTATCAATAGCAATCCTCGCTGTAAGAGCGGGCAGGGAGGTGTACTCGATATCATGCATGGCCATAGTCGTATCACCATAGACAGGGGGGCGCGCCATGGGGGAAACTTACTCGGCACCTCCTCGTCACCGTAGGTACGACTTGGCCCCAGATTCGCCAAAAAAATGTGGTTGATAAATGCACACAAATTTCCTCATGACGGCTTGTTTATCCCGAGATTTTTCGAGAGCGTTCCGAGAATTTTCCCAGCCGGTCGCGGATAGGGATATTTAGGGCAGCTTTGACAACGCGGTTGAGAGTGCACACAAGCTCCTCACTTTGATTGAGTAGTCATCTCGAGAGCTTCTCCAGGCGGTGGGGTTATATACGTAGCGTTCAGGGTACAAAGCCAAGTACATTCCATTTTTTTCGTTGCAGCTGGGGCAAGGGATAAGCACGGCTCCCTCCCTAGCCCCCTCCCCCTGCCCCCCGCTCAGTCGCCATATCACCACACACCCATTTCCCCTTGAAGGCCTCACCTGATGGTTCATTACGACATTCTTCAGGGCATACGGGTCGGTCAGCAGCACGAACGGACTCAGCCGCTGCCGCCCGCCCTCCCGCCCACCGGCACATCCGCCGCCGCCACCAGCGACACCGCCGCCATGGCTGCCCTCCCGCTCCCCCCCCACCTCCTCTTCCACCCCAGCCTTCCTGAAGAGGGCGCCCATCTCCTCTCGAGGGATAAACGCCACATCCTGCTCCCACCCCCACGCGTCCGCCCGCCTCTCCTCTGCCCCCATCTCCTCCTCGCCGCGGCCCTTATCAGCGCCTCCCCAAGGCTGGTCCTCACCCCCCACCCCCGACTCCCCCCCTCCGGCACCGCCTCCGTCGCCATCTCCTCCCTTATCGTCGCCCTCAAAGCCGACGCCGTGGGAGTCAGGGTTGCCGGTGGCGTCGCCGCCACCACCGCCGCCACTCCCCCCGTGAGCCCGATCGACGGCCATCTCGAAGCAAGCGCGGACCGTGTCCGGGCCAAGCAGCTCCCTCCGGCTGCGCAGGAGCCCGGCAAGGACGATGTACCCCCCGCCGGTCTGCATGTACGCCAAGCTCGGCGCCCCTCCCCCCCTCACGGCGCGCCTGATCAGGCGGATCGTCCAGCACAGCGCCGGCTCCGTCTGCGCGCGCTGCAGAAGCGGGAACAGCACCGAGGGCCCGCCCACGCCGTTGAGCTCCCTCGGCAGGCTCGACGGGGACACCCCTATCCTGTCCCCGTACGCACACGCCACCGGCCCGGGGCCGGAAGAAGGAGGCGCCGTTTCCCGGGCAGCGTTGAAGAGCCACCCGTTGACGAGGGAGGGCGACGCCGCCGCCCGCCTCGCCGATGCGGGAACCTGGGAAGGCCGGCAGGAATCGTCGGCCGCGTGGTAGGAGCTGTCGCCCGGTCCGCTCGCCCGGCGGCGCCCCCGGCCGCCTTGGATCGAGTCCTCTGCGGACTGATAGGCTACGCCGCCGAAGCCGCCGCTGCCGCCGCCACCTGCGGCACCGGGTAGCACCGGACCCCCCGGTCGCTCCATGTGCCTGTAATTGTTTTTGTCCAAAAAATAAAAAATAAAAAATAAAACAGTTCGAGGAACAAAACTTCCGAATGAAAAACACTACTGGTCGTTGAAAAAAGTGCCAGGTAGTGCCCAAGGAAAACAGGTTCCAGGATGAAACAAGTCGAGGAAACATAGGCCCAGAAAAAATCAGGCCGAGAAGAAAACAGGAGTACGGCCATGCCACAAGTAGTGTTCATACGAAACTCTACAAGCTCTACTGTAATCCCACTACTACTACCACTGAACCAACACCAACGCTACCCTCACCACCACGACCACTACTAGTACTACTACTAGTAATAGTACTATTAATAGTACTACTAGTAGTACTAGTACTACTAGTACTAGTACTAGAGTACTAGTACTACTAGTACTACTAGTACTAGTACTAGTATTATTACTACTACTACTACTATTAATACTACTACTACTACTACTACTACTACTACTACTACTACTACTACTACTACTACTACACTAACAACAACTACTACTATACTGCTACTACTAATGCTCCCACTATTAATACTCCTACTAATAAACACGACTACCACTACTACTATTACTACCGCTACTATTACTACGTACTACCACTTTCCGCAAGACAGCCCAACACGCCCCGCCCCCCACCCCAACCGAACCCGACCCTAACCAACCCAAGCAACAACCCACCTGCTGTTGTAAGCAAACGTAACCTGCTCCGGGGCGAGAAGCAAATAAAACGAATCCGTCACCCCCGCCCTGTCGGTGCGCTTCCAGTAGTAAGCGCGGTCTGTCACATTGAAGCACCGGTCGAGCTCGCGCAGTCCACGCCGCGCCAGCGAGAGCGGCACGTCGCCCCCAAGGGCAGCGAAACCCGCGGGACCGCCAAGCGCCTGCCGTGCGCGGGGTAAGCGGGGCAAGCGGGGCAAGCGGGGCAAGCGGGGCAAGCGACGAGGGTGGAGGGGTAGGAGGGAGAGGAGGGAGGTGGGGGGGCGGGGGCGGGGTCCGGCCAACAGCCGGAAGAGACAATGGGATACGCGCAAACCTGGTCCAAATGCTGTACATGCCTACATAAACCTGGTTTATACGTATATAGACAAGAGTTATACGCGAAACAGGTACAACGAAAAGCTAGCCCTGACATCTCCCGACAGAGAAGGGGCGATGAGCAGACTCCCTACTATCAAGGGCGACCGCCTGGAAGGGATGATGAAACCCCGACATCCTTGTGCCTGAGGCCGAGGGCAGGTGGGGGGGGGTGGGGGGGGGGGGCAGGATCAGGTAACCCCTTTTCCTGCTGCGAAAATACCCCAACCCTAACGAATCTACAGCAGTAGTCCACCCCATCCCGAACCCCGACCCCCCACCATCACCTGTAAGTGCCGCAGGACCCGCGTGCCGTTAGCGCTCGACACAGCCGCCAGCGGGCTCTCGGCGGTCCATAGCCCCGTGTACTCGGGCCCCAGGGCGAACATGTACGGGGCCAGGTCGACGGGCTCCGTGAGCAGGGCGCAGGGGCCGAGGTGCCACAGCGGGGCGACCGTGGCGCCTATCGACGCCTCGAGGAAGGCTTGGGGGTGCGGACAGCCGAGGTAGGCCGAGGGGGGGCCCTCGAGGGTGGGGAAACTCGTAGCGTCGATCTGTCCAGGCAGAGAGCACAGCACGTGAGTAAATAGGGCAGCGCAGGGTCGGATCAGGATGTGAGCGTTTTTTTTTTTTTTTTTTTTTTTGGAAGGGGGGGGGGGGGGGTGGGGCGATACTCAAGTCATGCGCGGCCGTAGTCGTACGAGATGACCGTAGACTCTCGCATCTCTACAATGCCGGGACGGGGCGCGGCGGGTCTTCACCGACCAGGCAGGCATTGCCTCCGCCAAGCGCGAAAGAGCTGTGAGGTGTTCGGCGAGTCGCGTCGCGTGAAGGATGAGCTGCGTCTTTTACTGAGAACCGCTTGTGGGGCGGGCTTTCTGGCTTGTGATGTGGGTGATTTTTTATTTTTTTTCAATCATCACTTCCACTTTCCAGCCAACTCGTAGGAGGTCTTTACCCTCGACGACCTTCTGGACAAGCCGTGGTCACAGGTGTCTAGCCTTCTCCCCCCCCCGGTACGTTCCTTTTATTTTTTGTGTCGCGCATAGGGTTCAGCATTCCCACTGCTCGTCGATTTTCATCGAATGTAGCTAACTTGATTTGTTTTTTAGGCGTCACCACTTCCAGACACAATCAGCGGGTCCGAAACAATGTGACCGCCTCGTAAGTGCCTTACCATACCCTACACAATACGAACGTGATATGGCCATTCCCCTTGTGCGGAGAAGATAGGAGGGTATCAACCTCGCGCAAATGACCTCCACACGTAACTCGAAAGCCAGCCATGGTGACCGCCAAAAAAACAGAAACAAAAAAAACGTCGAGGGGGGGGGGGGGGGGGTAGGATGAAAAAAAGCCCTTGAGAACTGCGCCACCGCTTGGGGGAAAACCGCTTGGAATCAGGCGGAATAGTTTTACGACGTATGGCAGCGGAAAACGGGAGAAGGGACACACGTGTTCAACACTTGAAGCGGTGCAGGCAGACACATAAATAAGAGGGGGGGGGGGGGGGGGGGGGGTAACAAAGCAACAAAGGACTGCACATCTCCGACAGGTCATGACGCATCTGCAAATAGCACAGATGGGAATACTTCTGCCCCCGAAGGGTTTGGGTCATGAATCTGCCCGAGGTGTATGAAAGCTTGGCGGGGGGGGGGGGGGGGGGGTATAATACGTATGTTAAAAAACCGCGCTACTCGTACGTACGACAATTCACCCATTTAGAAACTGCAGTCCCGTATAGGGGACAAACCACTCAATTTCCAAGTATCTTGTCCCCATAACGGGACTGCAGCACTACTACGAGCGGCCATAGTAAATAGGACCAAATATTGTGGGTAAAAATATAAACAAACGAAGTATATAGGTTTTTGTGCGTGCAGTAGGTCCTATTTTTTATGCCCCCCTACAACAACTAAAATGGTTTACGTTTAGAAAAACAAGAAGCGGCTTAGCTGGACATCGTCGTTGAAACACAGAACTATCATTACCCATTGAAAAAAAATAAAAAATAAAACATACCAGGTGTCACACCCACCCACAAAAAAAGTTGGCAGCACACAAGAAAAACAAAACACGCATGCGTCGTACACAAAAACGTGGCCTAACCTTGACCGTATCGGAGAGCTGCCCGTCCACCCACAGGCAGAGCTTGTCGCGGGTGCCTAAGATGCGGCTCTTGGGCCTCGCGTGCGTCAAGACCACGTGGTGCCAGACGCGCGCCCCGCCGCAGGCCAAGTGTGGGGGTGTGTTGAACCGGACCTCGCCTCGGATGGCGGAGCCTCTGAGGCAGAACATGAGGACGTCGAGGTCGAGGAATAGCTGCAGGAATGCGCGCCCGTCTGGGGAGGCCACCGCGAACACCCAGAGCACCTTCATTGATGGGGGGGAGAGCGTATGGAGGCAAGAACGGGCAGGGGGGGGGGGGGGGGTCGGGTGGGGTTGGGGTGGATGAACAAAGCAGACCGAGAAAAAAAGGCAAGGGTACCAAATGCCGGCACTGTCAGAAAAAAAAAACTGAAAAAACAAGACAAAACAGCTTTTAACCGAGAAAACAGGCAACACGAAGCACCGTAAAATTAACCCGCTACAACGTCTTTGTATACTTCGTACAAGGTGTTGAAACAACAAGCGAAAAATAAAAAACAAACACCATGCCCCGCGCCACAAGCGACGGTTACAAAAAAAAAACGCCGATGTTTCGTATCGTGACATACCTGCCGTCCGGGCAGGTGGACAGAGGGGCCGTCATCGTCCCGAGTCCCCCTGCGTCCGCCGGCGCTGTCCGCGCTGCCCCTCCTTTCAAACTTGAACGACCCTTCCCCCGCCGGGCCAGAATCATTGTCCCCTGCTACGCCACCACCACCACCGCCACCACCACCAAGGCTGCCACCGCCGCTACCCCGCCGCGGCATCGGCGAATCGCTGTCCATCGACACCCTTCCGAGGTCCACAGCGGGACCTCCTTCCTCCCCGGACGCGTCCAGCAGCTCACGCTCGCTCAGCTCGGTGCCGCCGCCGCCGCCCCTGCCACCGGTAACACCCGTACCACTGGCGATGCCACCGCCACCGCCACCACCACCGCCACCACCACCACCACCACCACCACCACTGCCGCTGTAACTGCCATTGCCGCCGCCGCTGCTAAGGGGCGCAGTGACGACACCGGCCGTGGCCGCCACCGCCGCAGCAGCAGTCACCGATGCCGTCGCGGCTGCCTTCACAGCGTCCGCGCTCCACGAAGCCATGTCCTCGGGCGGGCCCTCATAATACACCGCTCCATCCCCTCCTCCTCCTCCTCCTCCTCCTGCGCCCCCCCCTCTACCTCCACCGCCACCGCTGCTCCCGCCCGCTCCAGCGGGAGGCTTGAACCGCATCCAGCACGTGAACGAGTACCCGGCCGGTCCGGGCCACGGCGCGCCGGTCCCAGAACCCCCGCTGCCGCCGCTTCCACTGGTACCACCACCGCCGCTGCCGCCACCGCTCGCGCCACCGCCGCCCTCTGCTGAGGACGCCGATGCGTTTCCCTCGAGCCCCGGGATGTGGACCATCCTTACGCCCTCCTCGAGGGCGGCTTCCACGAGCGCCTTCTGCTGCCCTCGCCACAGCGTCGCGCCCTTCCCGCCCCCGCCCCCCGCCCCGCCGCCGCCGGCGGCGTTAGCATCGGAAGAAGACATGCCGCCAGAAGACGCGGACCTCCCCCTCCACCCGGCCCTCGACACCTCGTGACACAGGCTTGACATGTCCGTCTCGGGCGACCCACCCAGGCGCAAGAAAGGCGCCGACTCCTCCGCGGCCGCAGACATCGCCGCGAGCACACCCAGCCACGGCCACGCCGCGTCCTTGCCGCTGCCCGCCATCACCGCCTCCGGCCCCGCCCCCATCCCGATCCCGACCCCGGCCCCCACCCCCGCCGCCAAGCTCACCACGCCGTTAGCCGCGACGGGGGGGGGTAGGAAGGTTCCCCAGCCGGGGAGCCACAGCGGGGCACCCGCGGCGGCGACGCCTCCGGGGCATCTAGACTTCGAAGGCGGGAGAGCGAGGTGGGCTGGCCAGGCCGTGGGCGGCGCAACGTGGCCGCGGGAGTCCATCACGAGCGGCAAGGTGGCAGATCTTGTCGACCGGGCGGGCAGTGGCATGAACACGAGAAAGGTGGGGAAGGGGAAGGGATACAAGGCGACATGCCCAGTAAAGGACGGGGTGGGGGGGGTGAGGGGGCATGACCGGCTTAGTGTCTGTTCAGGTTCGGGATCGGGCTCGGGATTGGGTGGGAGTTCACACCGGTAGGAGGGTGGCGGGGGAGGGGAGACGGGATGGAACCGGTTCAGTGCAGGTCAGGTTCGAATTAAAATATTGAAAATACACTATGTACTGCAGTACTTTGCCCACCCACTCCTCATTGTTTTGGTCGGGTAACCCGGGCCAGTACCAAAATGGTACAAAACGAAACGGATCCAAGAAGGCTTTCAAACGGATCTAAAAACGGTTCCAAAAGGATCCAAAGTTAATCCCAAACGAGTCCCAAACGGGTTCCAAATGGATCACAAAAGGCTCCAAAAAGGGTCTAAAAAAGGCCCCAAACGAAACGGATTTCAAAAGGGCCGCAAACGGATGCCAAACGGGCCTCTAAGGGGCCCCCAACGGGTCTCCAACGGACCCTCAAGGGCCCCCAACAGCCCCCTAACCCCCCCCCCCCAACGGATCCCTAAAGGGTCCCCAACGGGTGTCCAATGGCCCCCCAACGGGCCCTTAAGGGTCCCTCAACAGGCCCGAAAAGGGTCCCAACCAAACGGGCCTCAAAAGGGTCCCAACAAGGGTCCCAACAAGGGTCCCGACAAGGGTCTCGACAGGGATGAAAAAAAAAAAAAAACTCTCACCTTATCACGGGCGCGATGTCGGCGTGGGTCATGTGTCGGCTGGCCACGAGGATCATGAACTCCACCAGCCGCTGCTGGAGCCTGTCCGTCAGCCGCAGGTGGGCGGAGAGGCCTGCCACAGTCCCTCGGGGCGCAGGCGCAGGCGTAGAAGAAGAAGAAGAAGAAGCTGCTGCCGTCCGCCGTCCGACAAAAGGAAAAAAAAAAAAAAAAAAAGAGTGCATGTCAGGTATGTGATTTTGGGCGGAGGAGGCGTGTTGTTGCCATACAGACAATAAGAACACGCCTGTGGACGTGCACCGCGATACGGTTGGGACCGATGCTGATAACCATTCGGGGGCCATCATGATTTTAACAAAAACAAAAAAACACGACCTACCGTAGAAGTGAGGTATAGCCAAGCGTCTACCAGGTACCTAGAGAGACCGTGCGGGGAACTACTTACGCGTAACGCCACGATGCCCGTGGGCCCCCCACAGCTCCTTGTACCGCGGTTCGGATATAACACCCTGTATCATATACGCCGGCAGCCCGGACTGCTCTTCTTCGTGTGGCCAATGCTGATGCCCCCTCTATAGTACCGGTATGAGATGCGCCAGCCAACCATACCGGCATTGTATATAGCGGCAACCGGCACTTATCACGGGGGACCGTAGCAAATAGGACCAAATATTGTTATTAAAAATAGGGAAACATGTAGGTTTTTGTGTGTACCGCAGGTCCTATTTAATATAGTCCCCCGTAATAACTACTCCGCACACTGCCTCCCACACTGGTAACTCCCATCTGTGCCAAGTGATCTCACCGGCATTATAAATAGCGGGCAGCCGGCACTACTATTACGGGGGGCCATATTAAATAGGACCTACGTTATACACAAAAAAACTATATATTTCGCCATTTTTCCTATTAATTTTATCAATATTTGGTCCTATTTACTATGGTCCCTCGTAATAGTACTAAACTGGTACTATTCAGGGACCACTTTTATACGACCATCTTCAGGTCAATCTATTTCGGCAATTTTTCCGCTCAAAATCATGTATGACACCGTATACCACTGCGGTCAGTAATTTAAGGACCGTTCAGACATTCACATTAAGACCAAACATCCCTTCCATTCACGCCCAGAGGATACAACACGCAAGATAGAACACACACATTCCTGGAACGATTTTCCGAGCCGATTTTCTCCAAAAAAAGCGCCTCACCCTTTTTTTAGAATCGCAGTCCGGTTTTGGGGACAAACCACTCGAATTCTTTCAACAGTTTGTACCCTAGATTGGACTGTAGTTTGCCCTAAACGGGTTAAGGCGGGCAAACACAAAAACGAAACTGATGGCTTCGGAAACGATAACGTCGAGACCACACTGCCTGCGCACCAGCACGGAGCAGTCAGCCCATAATATTGACACATAACAGTTTGTCGAACACGTGGTGAAACCTGTCCTCGGGACAGGCGAGGCTGGGCTAGGCCAGGCTAGGCTAGGCCAGACTAGGCTAGGCTAGGGCGCAGCGCTACCGTACCAGGAAAACTCAGCTCTCTCACCTCAACCTTTCTCCTACCGATACTCCACTGCTACGCAAAAAACATATAGATCATATTAAAATTACAGGGCAATTACCGCAGAATAGCGTGACGTTATCACAGGGAGAGGGCGCGATCGGTCTTTTTCAGCGCTCTATGCTGCCAACACAGAACAACATTGACCCTTTTAGGGCAAACTGCAAACTGCAGTCAGTCCCGTTCTTGGGGACAATCCACTCAAATTCCAAGTAGTTTGTCCCCGAAACGGGACTGCGGGTCCTAACGAAAAAAGTTAGAGGTGTTTTTTTCGGAAAGATCTACTGCTGTAAGGTTCGACTGCAAATATCTCCTCGAAATATGCTCCCGCCCGAACACATCTACGCCCGAAAATGAAAGGTTCGACTCTATTTGTCAATACTAATATAACACCTTTTACCGTTCTTCGAAACAGAAAAAAAAAGAAAAAAAAGACCGCTGTAAAAAAAACGATCGCACGCACCCACCCCCCCTTGTGCGAACTCAGCGATGTTGTACGGCAACATGCACACCGCTCTGGGTGTCCTGTCAATACAGGGACAGCTCGGTCTTCATATTGACGTCTAAACGGTCCTTATATTTCCGCCGAGAGTACTACCCGGTGACACTGAGACGAGAGTGCAGCCTTAAACCCATTTAGGACCTGGGCAGTCCCGTTTTGAGGACAAACTACTCAGGTTTTGAGTGGTTTGTCCCCGAAAACGGGACTGCAGTTTTTACCGCATCAACAGAAGGGTTAAAAGCGCCAAGAAACAAGGTACGTGGCCAATTGCAACATGGCTAGCCAACAGGCAATCTCGCCCTTCATTTTCCTCCCTCCCTCCCTCCTTCCCTCCTTCCCTACCCTTCTGGACACCGCTCGGTTTGTTGGAATTCGGTCATGTAAGAGCGCTTGCAATCAATCGTCACGGAAAGCGATACGACTGGCAGTACACACTAAAGACTCAGCAGACAGGCCAGAACAAAAACAAATGAAAAAAGACGGCGGCGGCAGCGGCGGCGGCGGCCATTACGACCAACCTGCGCGATGATGATCCATTCACCCCGCTACCTCGTCCGACCCACGCCGCCTAGGTTCACACCACAACACACGCCGGACCCCATCGCTCACCGGACAAAGCGAGCGCCTCCGGACGCCTCATGTCTCCTGCAGCCTTATCGAAGCCTTCAAGCGCGCCGTCCCTGTTGTGGATGCCACCGCTGCCGCTACCGCTGCCGTTGCCGCCGCCCTCCGACGCCGCCGACAGGGCTACCGCAGCTTCCGCGGCGGTGGTGCCGTCCCCGCTCGGGCTAGCGCTCGCGTCGACGCTGCCCTTGACTGCTGCGTGCGGAGAACGAGAGGTGCGGATGGTGCGCCATGAGAAAAAAGCCAATAAGGACACCGACAAACTCAAACAACAACAGCAACAACAACAACAACAACAACACGCGCACAGACAAGACACAGGTAGACAGCGTACACAGACACATGACACAAGAGACCCCTCCCCCCCCCCCCCCCCCCCCGAAGATGATCGACATTTCTAGGAGATAGGTGGGAAGGAGCCGATACGACAAAGCTAAAACATGTTTTTTTTTGCTGTCACACGAGAACATAAAACGTCTTGAGAGCCCATTTTTGTTGGAGTATGCCTCCATTAGCAGTAGGATCGATGCTCTGTCTCGAAAGGCATGCGTGGTCACTGGTCGAGCGAGTAAGGCAAGGAACACTTGATTACACACACCCCCACCGGCCAATGGTCACATGACGAAGGCAAGAAAAAAACTAAGTACGCCCATCCCCCAACCGCTCTTGGTGCAAGCAAGCAATGCCGCCTGCCAGGTCGGTGAAAACCCAACGTGCTCAGCCCCGGCATTGTAGAGGTGCGAGGGTCTATGATCATACGACTACGATTATGCATGATATTGAGTACCCCTCCCCCCCCCCCCCCCATGGCCATACGACTACGGCCATGCTTGATATAAAGTACACCCCCCCTTCCCCCTCCTCCCCGCCTCTTTCCACCCTCCAAACACCTCCAACTCCCCCCACTCGCCTTCGACAGTCTTGGCGTACAGAGCCTTGGCGAGAACGTCCGCCGCCTTCCTTGCAACGCCGGCCGTCACCAACGCCTCCGCTTCTGCAAACCCGCCCGCTCGCACCACCTTTTCATCCAGGGCGAAGGGTTTCATGGGTGGGGGGGGGCGGGATCAACGCGCCGCCAAAATCGCGGTGCAAGCACCGTAAAAAAAAAAGACTGTTGTACGTACGTACGAAAAGTGTCCCAAATGTCCAGTTGGAGTCTTGCACATCAGCATACCAGGCATATCAATATTTTTGTTTTTTCTTGATATTGCAGTATTGTTTTTGCATCCGTCTTTGTGTTGTTGCTGCTATTTCATACCATGGTTCCATGTCATACGTACATCAGTAGTCTCGTAACTGTTGTTTTGTCTCACACCGGTACCATTCTTGTCTTTTTTTCTTTTTTTTTTCGGTTTCTTGAATCATTGCTTGCCCTGTATTGGTTACCAGGTACCCACCTCTCTCGACGGACACATAAGGGCTATCGAGGGCACCATAGTGCCGGTCCCTGTATAGTGCCTGTATCATATGCGCCAGCCCAACAGTGCCGGCACTATATGTAGCGGCAACCGACACTATTACTTAGCACACTGCCTCCCACACTGATTAATCCTACTATTAAAACAGCAGTATCTTGTGCATGTGACTACTACTATTAATACAGAGTAGTAGTAATGGCCCATCTATAGTACCGGTATCATATGCGCCAGCCCAACAATGCCGGCACCATATGAAGCGGCAACCGGCACTATTACTTAGCACACTGCCTCCCACACTGACGAATCCTACTATTAATACAGAGTAGTAGTAATGGTCCATCTATAGTGCCGGTATCACATGCGCCAGCCCAACAATGCCGGCACTATATGTAGCGGCAACCGGCACCAATTACTCCGCACACTGCCTCCCACACTGCTTGATCCCCATCTGTGCCAAGCCATTGCACAGGCACTACTATAGCGGGCATTACAGATGGACAAGATCAAGACCACTGCTGTATACCTGGCATGCGCATACCAGGTATCATTTTTCCGACGCTAGGAAAGTATTGCTGATAGCAGTCCTCTTGTCGGCTAGACACACAACTACACAAGCCGCGCACCTCGTTGAGCGCACCGAGCGCAGCCCACGCAATTTCCTCCCTGAGGTACGGCAGCACGCCGAGAATCACCTGGAGCGCACAAATCACGCGGGGAAGGGCCAGCAGTGGCAGCAAAAAATAGCATCCGCAGCACACCGTCATTATCATCATCATCAGCAGCAGCAGCAGCAGCAGCAGCAGTAGGAGCAGCAGCAGCAAAATTAGAACCAGCAGCATCGATATCAGCAGGAGCAACAGCAAACAGTAGCAACAACAACGACAGACGTACCTATATATTTCAACTCAACAAAAACAGCAGAACACAACAGAAATTTATCCAGAAAAAAAAAACTTACCAGCCGCAGCGAACAAAATACGCTACGGTACCGCAAAATATCGTACTTTGTACACAAAAAGGGAAAAAAACACGCAGAAGTAGTAAAAGTCTATGAAAAAAATAGCACAAAAAAATGTTTTGAGAAACGTTTTCTATTATCGTAGCTCAACCCTGTTTTACTGCTCCAAAAAAAATGCCCTATATGCACTTGAACAATTTCAGGCAATCCGTCCCCAAAAAACATGGCTTGCAGCGCCAAAAAGAGTTATATACCGGTATAGGACACGCACGCACGCACGCACGCACGCACCATCACCGCGTCCGCGTTCCGAACAGTCGCGTTCTGAATCGCCGGGAGCGCCTCTCCTCTCCCGGTGACCCTCGATCGCCCACCATTGCCACCGGTCCCGGTGCCGACGTCACCTATGCCGCCGCCGCTGTCGCCACCGACACCATCCTCTCCACCCTCGAAGCGCATGTTTTCGCAGGGGAGCTCGGTGATCATCGCGAAGAGGAGCTTCACGGTCGGGCCGGCGTACGTGGGGCTGTCCATTTTTTTCGTTTTTTTTCGTGTTGTGTTGCGTTGCGTTGTGTTATTTTGTTTTGTTTTGTTTTGTTTCGTTTTTCGTCGAAAGGATAGAGCCGGCGGAGAAAATGTAGCGAGCGAGGTCGAACAAGAAAACAAAAAAAAAACGAACGTACGAAGGAAGAAAGGTCGGGGTATAACAGGGCGGATCGGACGAGGGGGGGAGAACGCAGTCAGGTCAACCACGTAAAAGAGAGAGGGGGGGGGGGGGGGAAGGTGGCAACGAACCACAACGCTGACTCGGTCGCCCGAGATATTGAGGTCGCCCGAGAGGCTTACTCGAGCTCCGCGCGGACATGCATACACAGACCAGACGGACGAAAACAGGTCGATCGCCAGAAGCGCGTTAGATGGTAGACGGGAGAGAGTACACGATGAACCATGAAACCATGTAAACGCACATGCAAAAGCACATGTGCACACACAAGAGCGCACGTACACACGCACAAACGCGCACAAACATACACACGCGCACGCGCACGCGCGCGCACACACACACACACACACACACACAAGAAAAACACTGGCACATACAACCGGCATACATCTATCCATACCTGGCGACCACGCCGGAGTTGACCAGGCAGCACGCGAGGCTGTCGTAGCTGATCTCCCTCCTCAGGTACCTCCTGTTTGCCCTGCACCCCACCAGCTGTTCCCCTCTCACGGCGGCCACCGGCCCGGCCGACGCGCTCGCCACCAGCGTGAACAGCGCCGCCTGAATCACCCGGAAGTGTTCCGCCTCCATCAAACACGCTTCCTCGGCAGAAGGAACAGACCCCCCCCCGCCCCTCCTTCCCCCTCCACCACCACCGCCTCCGCCTCCGCCTCCGCCGCCACCGCTGCTGCTGCCACTGCCGCTACCATTCGTCGCCTCGCATGAGTTTATCGGCCGCTCAACTGCTTGCTGTTGTTCTTGGGTTTCTTGTTGGTCGTTGGCGGAGTTGGTAGAGACGGTGGGAGGCGGCGGTTGTTGGGGGATGGCGCGAGGGGAGAAAGCGGCGTCCAGGCTGGAGATCGCCGCCAGGGCTGCCTCGAAGCCGCAGCTCTCGCGCCACACGTCTTTGACCTTTTGCACAGCAGCAACGAGAGGCGGGGGTAACAAAAAAGGCGCGGGGTGTGGGTGTGTGGTGGAGAGAGGGTAGTGCGGCTTGGGAAACAAAAGAGGAGGGGGGGGGGGGAAGAAGAGAAGCAATGCAGCGCAGGCAACAAAAAGCGAGCGGGGGGGAGGTGGGGGGGGGGATGGTACTCATTGCATGCATGGCCTTCATGTGTGTGGGGCTCATTGTTATGCATGGCCGTAGGCCGTATGATCACAGACCCTCATGGCACCCCTACAATGCCGGGACGGAGCACGTCGGGTTTTCACTGTGACCAGACAGGCATTGCTTGCACCGAGCAGCACCGCGAGATATTCAGCAAGTCGCATGAACGATGAGCTTCATCCCACGAAGAACCGCTTGTGAGGCCGACTTTCGTGCGTGTGGACAGCATGCTTCAATGAGTTAATTAAATTATACACAGTACGAAATAATATATAGAAGGGGCAGGGGGGGGGGGGGGAGCAGGGGGGCATGGGTGTGACAAAAAACCGACCGAGGCGAGTGGGGGGTTGCTCTGCATCCAGGGACTGCCCGCGGTTTGCGCAAAAGTATTGGTAGATCAGCAGTGATCGCGCTCGCGCCGCCACCTTCGGAAACGAAGAATCGTCCGTCGTCCGTCCGTGAATGCAGCCCCGAGTCTGCCATTATCATTCTTCCGAAGAGATCGATGCCCACTCTATCTATCCATGCGGCGCGCAATGCACACAGGAAAGCGTAACGACGCCAGCCTGAGAAAACGGGAGGCAATATCTGCCTGCGCGAGCGCGACCAAACCCATTTATCACTTTTCCAAAGCATCCACTACGCCTCCCCTACCCCCCCCCCCCCCCCCCCCCCCCCCCCCCCCCGCCCCTGGTCGTACGACCATGCTTGAGATCGGTTACATCTCTATAATCGAGTACACCCCCCCCTCCCCCCACCTCCTACCTTTCCCCCTCCCTCCACTCCTCCTCCCCACCCCCTCCTCTCCTTCGCCCCCCCCTCGCCTCGCGGTAATTCACACCCTCCACATTCGCCAAATGGTCTACTTCTCTCTTTCTTTTCTCTCACCGCTTGGTGCTTGCAGAGAAGAATGCTCCGGAGGCCCATCAGAGCCGCCGCCTGCCTCCACCGCTCCGCCCTAGACTTGCTTCCCTGCACGAGCTCGATCAAAAACGCCATGTCTTCTGGTACTCCGCTGGGCTCCGACGCCGACGCCCTTTCCAGGGCTGACAGTGCCGCCTCCGTGCTGGGCGGTCCCATGTCCCTGCGGAGGCCAAACCAAGCCAAGCGCGTCACGGGGGAGGGGGCGGGGGGGAGGGGTACTCAATAACATGCATGGCCGTAGTCATACGACCATAGACCCTCGCATCCCTACAATACCGGGACGGAGCACGTCGGGGTTTCACCGGCCAGGCGGGGGGGGGTACTCACTTTTTGCTTACCTAGGTTATTTGACCATTGACCACGAATGCCTTTCGAGACGGAAGGGGGGGGGGCTGGGGGTACTTATTTGTTGCACCCGTAGGTGATTCGACCATTGATCACGAATTCCTTTCGAGATGGAATGGTGGGGGGGGGGGGGGGATAAAACATACCTGGTACTGGTATTAAAGAAAGAACATAAAAAAATCGAAAACATCATATTGAAGGGGGAATGGGAGTCAAGCGAAACGCGGGGGGCGGGGAGGGGCGGGGGAAAAACTCTTTCACGAACAACAACCAAAAATCGGCAGTTCTTATATTTCAAGAAGGGGCAACAACTTCGGTTGTGTGGCAGCATGACAGCAGGGGACAACGACTTCGGTGTGTGACAGCAGGGGACAACGACTTCGGTGTGTGACGCTAGAAAATAAAAACTCATAAAAAAAACTGGAAGCCCATGTTGAACACCTTCTCTATTCTATCCCACAATTACTTGTCGAATTGTTCCAACCAAACCGTGCCTTGGGTTCAATACATTTAGGTTCGAGAGGAAAACTTTCCATATATATATATATATGTATATATGTAGCCGAGAAAGTGCCTTTCCCATTTTTTTTCATGGGGAGCATTCGCTGTTTCTTGGTTACCTTTGAAATAAAACCGTCTTTTTGCATACCGTATACAGCTTGACCGATATCCTACACAAATTCCGAGTGGTTGTGTCTCCCACAAACGCGAGCGCAGGTGCGAGGGGGTTATAAACCTTTGAAAATCGACCTAGACGATCAGCGCGGCTGCCTCTCCCCTCCAAGCAGTTGGGTACCGCGCCGCTTATTCGATCGGTCGTGTGCGTACATGCGCAATAGACAGAGCGCAGTCTGTGAGTACCCGGCGACTGCCGCGCGTTTTCTCTCACAGTACAAGCAGTGTTGTGGGGCGTGGAGTGATCGCCTCCGCCGGGGGTGATACAAACATCAAAAGCCTGTCCGTCTCTGGTCGCTACGTACTCGTAGCCTTAACTGGTCGGTCGCTAGCTGTTCGGGGGCTGGTCGTTATCCCGTAGGTACCCTGCTACCACACCCGCGGCGGGTCTGTATACCTGGTACACAATACGGGCGGGTCGTTCGCGTTATTTACCGATGGCTACTTTTTCGTGGGCTGGTCGTTAACCTCCCTTTAGTTAGCCCACCATCCACCCGCAACACTGTTAACACTATTACCTACCAGGTACCAGGTATACCCTATACTGCTGTAATAATAGCAGATATGGACTTGGCGTTAGAGTTACTCGCCGGTCGCTTGCTCCTCCCCGGCCTGGCCGTTCACTTCCGACCAGGCATCACTCGCGAAGAGAGGGAACCTGTACTGATCAATATATATACGAAGTATACCAGGTGCCTGGTAAGTACCTGGTTTGCCTTGAAGAGCTGGTACTGCTAGTCACACCGCACCCAAAACAATACCTACCGCTGGCCGACCCACCTGATAACCTGGTACAACGTATCGTGCATGCGCAGGGCCCGGAACTGCCTGCAGACGGCCTGGCTCGACCCCAGGAGCAGCGCCAGGGTGCCGCACAGGAGCCGCGTCGCTCGAGACACCAGCGCCAAAGCCCCGGTCTCTTCCACCCGCGCCCCCGCCATGCCAGCCTCCCCTCCACCTCCAACTCCGCCTCCAACTCCACCGCCGCCACCGCCAGCCCTACTGCCTATCCCAAACCGATCACCGCCCACCCCTATGGGAGTCGTCAAGCCCTGCGGGTGTCGCATGGCCCGCCAGATCCCCGGAGCGCCGGGACATCCCCCAACATTGAGTGTCAGGACGCGCTTGAGCAAAGGCTGGAGGACCTGGTCGAGGATGCCGGTCGCCTGGAACATCGCCGTGTACTTCTTCTCGTCGAACTCCAGCAGCTTCTCCAGCATGCGCCGCATCATGTCCGCGTCCTCGAGCAGCACCAGCGCTTTCTCCAGGGCCGCCGCAACCTTGGGATCGCCTTGCGTCGCCGCGCCGTCTGCATCACCCCCTGCATCGCCACCCCTACCACCACCGTCACCACCACCGCCGCTGTCTCCGCCGAAGGATACCCCGTGAGCGCGGGCGCCGCCGCCGCTGTACATACCTGTCCAGTCGGGTGATGCACTGCCCGCGCCAGCACCAACAGCGAGAGAGTCGGTCCCAACCAGGGGAATTTTTCGGCCTATCCCCGGGCTGCAAAGCGGGTCGCTAAGGAGACCCATCATGTGGTCGAGGCACACGGTGAACGCGGTTGACGTAGAGTGCAACGCGTCCCTCGGGTGGACATCCTGGGGCGGCGGCGATATTTAAGGAGTTCCATAGAAGAAGGACAAAAGGGGGGGCGGGAGGGGGGGGGGCGTACTCAGTTGTTGTATGCCTTAGTCATTTGACCGTTGGGTTTCCATAGTTGTAGGAAGTATTGTTGAAATGCGGAATACATTTTCCCTTTTTTGAGCGGGGCTCACTTGGTTGGCGGGGGGGGGGGGGGGGTTGGCTCGCGTCAACTTGCGTCGGCATACCGACCTACCGACCTAAAATCAGGTAATAGTTGGCGCATGGCGCCTACCGATTAGTTATTACTCGTGAACTCCTGCTGACTCACTCACAGCTCTTATCAATGCTACTAACCAAATTTTACCCTACATTTCCGGAAATATTAGTACAAGCTCAGACGGACACTCTTAAGCCGTGACTTCCTACACTCTGTTTCACACTCATAAGCACAGCCGGACGGACGACCGTCGGGAGGCGCCAAGAACAGAAAAGCGGAGAAGGGGGGAAATACCAAAATACTGTTAATGTCGTACCAACAGACCAAAAGCAAGGAGGTGGGAAGCCGTACCCCGTAAATTCAGGCGAGAACATAATACGGCACCTCGGGAAAAATAAAAAAACACCACCGTACGAACGCACGCACGTACGTACGAAACCCAAAAGAAATAACGCCCTCTGGACATTAGACAATAATCCAATCGTCTCCTATAAATAATAGTTTCCTATTGTGCTCCCTAATTCCAACTATTGGAAACACATCGAGCTCTATTGTCGAGACGAACTGTATTCTTAACAATACTCCCCGACACCTGCCCTCGTTGTCCAGACACATTTATATCGATTGAAAAGCCCGAAATCACTTGTTCAGACAATTTCAAGTTTTAGGCAGTCTCCGTATTCAATGGTCCGGGCAATTCCAGTTGACGGGCAATCTCTAAAATTGATATGTCCAGACTGTTTTTATTAACGAAAGAAAAATATCCCCACGCGGCCCTATTGTCCAGACAAATGGTATTTGATTGAAATGAGACCGGAATCAATTGTTCAGAAAAAAACAATTTATGGGCAGCCTCCGTTTTCAGCGGTCTGGACAATATTAATTAATGGACGAGCTCCAAACTTAGTTGTCCGGACAATTCCAACTAATAAACTGTCTCGTAAACCAACTGTCCCGAAAATTCCAATTAATAGACAGTATCTAAAATCTTTGTCCGGAAAGTTCCAACTACGGTAAAAAAGAAAATCTACAATGCCAAATGGTACGTGGACAGTCTGCTAAATCAACCGCACGCACAATTCAAAATAATAGTGCATACGGACTACCAGGTATTTTGTTCCACATAAAAAAAACATGGGCAGGGCCGGTATCAAACGTCCTACGTATCACACACAGCAGCACTCACAAACATACCACCTCCCACCCTCCCCCCCCCCCCCACCCCCGCACCACCACCGCTACTGCCACCACCACCTGCCTTGAAGCTAACGCAGATAACTTCGAGCGTCTTGAGCGCAAGGCCCTTCAGCTCCCGGCTCTCGTAATACGGCAAGGCGCACAAGAAGAACGACAGGGCGTGAAACCTCGTCTCCAGCTCGCCGTAATTGAGGGGGTGGTTGCTGTACAGCCCCAGCACGGCCTCCAGCAGGCGAAGCCTGAACTCGTCCGCCGCTGCCACGTCCGCCGCCATCTCCCCCGCCCCGACCGACATCCTCTCAAACCCCCTCCTTCTCGCCGTCCCCTCCCCGCCACCGTCGCCCTCGCTGGATGGAAACCCCTCCATCATGTCTCCCTCCCCGTCCTCCTCGTCTTCTGTGCCGGAGGACCCGATCGACAGCAGTACAGGGGCCGAGTCGGGAAACATCCCATGCTCTCGCGACCACCTGTCCAGACGCATTGCCACCGCCCTCTCCGCGACCATGACCACCGCGTCCTCGGGGTCGAGCCCTTGGTCCGTCAGCCCGTGCCCCCCGGCCAGGCAAGACAGCTCGCACGTGCCGGAGGAGACACGTCCGGCTACCCCCTAAATGCGCGCCCGGTCGAGCACAATGGGAGTTGGAGGGGGGTGGGAAGGGGGGGGGGTGTGGGCGGAGAGGGGGGGGGGGGAAGGGTGCTCATTTGTTGCTTGCCTTAGCCATTTGGCCATTGACCGCGCATCCCTTGTGAGACGGAGCATCGTTTTCTACTCCTGATAGAGAGACCCCCAACATCTGGGCCCTCATTATGGGTTTTGCTTTTGTTCTCCATATTCTGACTATAGTTACGTTGAACAAAAACGGTGGTCGAATCACAGAGGTGGGAAAAAAAATCAGCCCGGGAAGGGGAGAAGGACGAGGGAAAGAGGGAGAGGGTGGAGGGGGGGGAGGGCGGGGGGTGTAGTCGTATGACCATAGACCCTCGCATCCCTACAATGCCGGGACGGGGCACTTTGGGTTTTCACCGACCAGGCAGACGTTGCTTGCACCAAGCGGGGGGGGGGGGGAGGGGGGCGCGTGTCACCGCGTCTGGCGGCTGGAGCTTTCTGCGAGCGAAGGCAAGCCTGTTTAGCTCATGCGGACGAAGCTCTAGCTCTGTCCATAATGGTGTACGAGAAACGCACGGCGGGAGACGGCCCGCAAGCATCACGCAAACAACCAGCCTCCCACGCAGCGCAATGAAAAAAATAGGCACGTACCAAACCGTAGCTGAGGTGCAGCAGCAATCTACCTGACAACAATCCGGAATCAGCTAAAGATGAAGACTAGCCCACTGATGAAAACCGGGAAACAGGGGATGTTTGTCTCTCATCCCCGGGGTTTCCAGACTAGGAGAGATGGCACACAAAACTCATGCACTACTCTATTGATAGCGCAAACCAGGTATTCATCAGCCTTATACACATTCCAAAAGCCAGGTACTCGTACCTCAGGTATTCCTGAGTGATGATGTCATCGCACTATTACGACTTACGGGCGGCGGGCATAGTAAATAGGACCAAATAATGCCAGTAAAAATAGCGAAGTATACCGGTTCTTGTGTGTACCGTAGGTCCTATTGAATATGGCCCCCCGTAACAGGTGTGGTTTAAAGCCCACATACTTACCAGGAAAAACCGGCGCACACTTAGTCTATACCAGGGCGTACGAAATATAGTACCAGGAAAATCTTCGCCGTCAAATCGACCACGGTTGTTTGTTCCCCATCAATTTTGTGGAATTTCCGCAACTGTTGTTCTGTCACATGCAAGCTGCAAGCTACACTCCGCCAGGCGCGTCGTTGTTTTACAGCGGACGGGGCCGTTGTTTGCGTGGAGCACGCACGGCGGGAAAGCTAAAACTGCACGCTTCCGACTCCGCAAAGCATGCGAGCACAGATGTATTACAACATGCAAGGGCATCCGAGAGCAAGAAAAAAAAAATAGAAACGAGAGCACCAGCAAAAGAGCACACGCTGAAGAGCAAGCCAGAGAGAAAACAACCAAAGAGCGTATCGGCTTTCGCACACTCGAGCCAGCATGCAACATACGCGAGCCTGCGGTTTGGTTACAAATCACTCGGGAATCATCCCACTGGGAGATTCTTCGCAGTACAGTCTGCAAGACCATACGTACAAGAGCACCACCCGAAGCACCCGAGAACGCAAAATAGCATGCACGGTCAAACCTTATGGTCTATATCCAGGCACAGTACCTGCAAGCAGACAGCCTCCACCGGTGGGGTGCACTCGGCCAGCAGCGACTGTATGATGCCAAACGCGTTCGGGTTACCGGCAACCAGCTCCGATAGCTCAGGCCGCGCCCCGCCCCCCGCACTCCCCGCCAGAGCCGATTGGTCAACACCTCCGACCGAAATCGCGGAAACCAACAAGCACACCTGTGGTCGTTCCACGACAACAACGACGACAAACGGGGGAGCGAAACAACTCGGGAAACGCATTTTTGCGTTTACAGCCGGCAGCCAAGATAGACATATGATAGCTGTCGCGATGATATTCAGGAGCTCGTGAACAAGGATGGTTGAAGCGGTCGGCTCATCGGCCGGCCGGCTCGTCGGTCGCTTCAACCAATCGAAAAAAAGGAGTACCTAATTTTCTGCGCCGTGAACGTTAGACCGAAAAATACCACTCGAACAAATAAGCTAAATCAGGGGGGCTGTTGGTTTCAATCCGACAAGACAGGTATGGTTGGGTTGACCAGTAGAAATACATAAAAACGGAGGGAGCTGCTGGCGGGACAAGACGACAATGGCCGCGTTGAGAAGTACGAGTACAAAACACCCGAGGGATTTATCGGTTGGTTGTGTCGCCTGTTGTCTGTAGGCCAGGAAACGCGGACTCGCGGAAGCAACAGCGGCTGCTGTAGCTGCTGTCTATCTGTCTGCCTGACTACCTGCCTGTTTTATCTGTCTGCCTGCCTATCTGTCTGTCTGTCTGCCTGCCTGCCTGCCTGCCTGCCGCGCAGAGCAGCGGCTTGCACAAAAAATCGTGCGGTTGCATTGAACGAAAAATGATTGTTCTTGCTGCGCCAAAGGCTTCTCGCTACTGGGGACCGTGCGATACAAAATTAAGACAGCAACACGCGCGCGCATGTAGGAAACCTCGTGAGGGTTTTTTTCGGTATGCCATAAAAATAACGAAAAGAAGAGAAAAAAAAAGACAACGATAACTGGCATCTATACAGCCACAATGCAACACGATTGAGCCAGAAGCGGCGCCGACACTGACTCGGCGCCGTGCTACGTAGCACCCGGTCCACAAAAGCCTGCTCGGGACAGGGTGGTTCCACGAGTTCGATCTCTCCCATTGCCAGTCCTCCACGCTAACTATTTATAAACATGTATAGTCCAATCAATAAAGGTATATACCAGGTCCTGGTATTACGAGGTTACTAATCAGGACCCACAAGAGTAGGTCGACATGGGGGGATACGCGATTTTCGGGTATTTCGTGGGTTTGATTACTATTAAATACCTGGTAGTTGTGGTATGTAATGCTATGACCAATAGTGATAGCCAACAGACATCACATCAGGAACGCCTCCGTCGGTTCACTGCTGTTAGTTCTAGCAAAATAATATTGAAAATATAATTGCTACTGTAGTACCCCATCACAAGGGTGATAATACAACACACGGGCGATAAGATAACAACATGGGTGATAATATAACACACGGGTGATAATACAACACACGGGTGATTAAATAACACACGGGTGATAAGATAACACACGGGTAATAAGACAACACACGGGTGATGAAATAACACACGGGTGATAAGGTGCCACACGGGCGAAAAGACAACACACGGGTAATAAGACAACACGCCCCCTGGAACGATTTCAGCGACCCGATTTCTCACGTACAAACCAGCGGCGGGCGAACGCAACAGCAAACAGTGTCGTAGCCTTCCGCAGCCCCGACAGATCGCCTACAGATAATCTACAGCTCATGATCTAGATCGTTCAAAGCAGATCTACTCCCGATGATATTGCATGATCTAGCTCATGTTGCCGGGTGGGACCCGTATAATCGGCACGATCTAGCACATGTTTGTGGGGTTGGATCTGTACTACTATGCAGATCCTGCACAACATGTCACAACGGCAGGTGATGAACTACAGTAGATCATCTACTGTAGACAGATCAGCTAAATCATTATCTGTATGATCTGTCAGAGGTGAGGTAGCTTTTTAAAACGTCGTCGAGACCTTTCCTAACAGAAACATCGCTCTGTGCTTGCACTCTCACCGGTATCTGGAAAAATCAGCTGGAAATTCGTCTGAGGAGGGGGTGTGCTATCCTACCACCCGGTGTGATACGGTACCACCCTGGCCGAAAATATAATCTCCCTTTGAAGCCAGAGATTAAGTAAATAATTATCTATATTTCCGTCCAGGGAGTGGCACATTAGTAACACCAAGGGAAGGTTTCCCAGCTGCTCGCCCACACTGCTGTTGTTAATAGTAAATGTACCGCTTACCCGCACATACACGCCGATACAGCAAGCAACTCCTTCATGAACGAATCCAGGATCAACAGCCAAATGCAGGGAAACAGTGCCCAACAATCCTATACCAGGTATACCGGTATATGCTATCAAAAACATAAACCTGCGTATCTCCTCCCAGAAACGCCAGGAGGGTACCTACAGGACAAATGCATCCAATACGTACGTAGCCTGTTCGAAAACGTCCGGAGAACTCAGGGGAAAAGGAACCCAATGATCCTGGGCGTAAAACCGAAACTACGTAAAACATAAGTATAATGCACCAGTTATATATTGTGTTCCCGAAAAACTGGAGAGTGTGCATAGGAACAGGAATCTAGATAGACTACCCTGTGTGACTACTCGTAGTATACCTCCTGTGTGCTGTGCCTGTCTAAAATTTCTGCTGTACCCTGGTACCTGGTATGCACTAATACTCGTACACGTACGTATCGTCTTTCTCCAAAAGATCGTCCATCACCTGCTCGAGCATGGCGGGGAGGTGGTCGCCGGAGCTCTTGCGAACCATGTACCCCACCGTCTCGTAACCGCCCGCGGCTTCGAAGTCCTGGACGAACGCCGGGACGAAACGGCTGGCGCACCGGACCGTGCTGACCGTCGCCCTCAGCGCCGCCAGCCACAGCCCCTGGGTCTCCGCGGCGTCCCCGATCAACTCCGTCGAAGGGGGTTCGCTTTCGGTGTTGCCGCCCCCCCCACGCTTTGGCGATCGCTTGCGCATGCCTGTGGAATGGCCCGAGAGGGGGAAGGGGAGGGGAGGGGGAGGGGGAGGGGGGGGGTACTCATTTGTAGCTTGCCTTAGTCATTCGACCATTGACCACGCATCCCTTTCGTCGACCATTGACCACGCATCCCTTTCGAGATGGAGCACCGTTCCTACTCCTAATAGAGACACCTCCAATACTTGTGCGCTCATTACGTTGTTTCCATATATAACATAAGAGCATTTTTGCTATTCTTATCCCCTTCCTGTTTCGCCGCCTCTGGCCACCACCTGTCTCCTAGCATAGCGATCGTTCTCTCGCCGCTATCGAGTATACCAAACTCCTCTACGTCACATTCGTCCATTCCCCCCATCTCCTCCTTTAACACATCCCGTTCCTCGTTGTACATTTCACGTTCTCCTACTATGTGAGTTCTACTCTCTATTGCTTTGCCACATGGGCATGTCTGTGCATCTACTTCCTCCTCCCCCCGGCTACTGGCATACGTACATATTTCTTCTTTCTGGCAGGTCCAGGTCACCTACACGAAATCGCACATTCAGCGTCTTCGCGAAGTCCACTAGACCGTGCAAATACGTTTTCATTCCTATCCTTTCGCTTAATCCTCAGTATACCTCGAAGTGTTTCTCCGATTTCACGTTGTGTCTTAGCGCTAGTCTTTCCTTTCTTTCTTGCTCTCTTCTACTTACTGTATGTCTTGTACCTCCCCAAGTTCTCTACGGACATCCTCTCTTTTCGGTTTCCCCTATATCCTTGCGTACTTTCTCGACTACGTTTTCCCACCTTATTCCAGCTCGCCCTTTTATTACTATCTCCAAACACAGCTCTATCAACTATGGCTGGCAACCTCTTTTAGGGCATCTTCCTTCTTTTATACTGCCATTTAAACTTTCTCGTGTCTCTATTAGCTGTCTGGAGTGGGTACATTCCCAGTTCTGCTCTTAAACCGTATTACTAGTCGTGCTTCGGGGCATCTCCGTTTTTTTTTTCCTGCTGTAATCTGCACTGCTGTTTCCAACTGTTTTCACGAATTTCGCGTTCCCCTGCCCATCCTTCTCCTGCATATTCTAGCTTTGGTACTGATACATTCATCAGAGGGAGGGAGGGGGGGGGGAGGGGGCGGGACGGGAGGAAGGGGGTGGCATCCAGGAAGGTTCGGCTGCCCACGTGTACCATACCACTCTATCTGTGTGCCGGGGGTTGATGAGTGCAGACACGTTTGGACCCACTGTGTTCGTTGCCCAGAGGGTGCGTCGTGAGGTAGTTGCATGGGGTGGGAGCGGGAAAAGGTCCCACCCGTACGCCGCACGAGTAGGAACCATTTTAGCCGCGAAGGGGGCCCCCTACGTCCCGAGGCCAGGTCAGATCACGCCAGTCACAAAACGCGGTCTACTAAAAGAACAACTACAAACGTAGGCGAACGGCGTTTTTCCCTCGTGTCCTATACGCGTACAGCCTCGCTTCGCTCGATTGGATGCCACGCCGAACGAGCAACCAAAGCCATCACACAAACAACAGCCGGAGCAAAAGGCTTCCTCCTACTCGCAGCTCCTCCTCGCACGTGGAGCCGACAGTTGAGGTACGCTACGAACAAAGAGCGAGACAAGTAGAGAGAGAGCGAGAGAGAGAGAGGGGGGGGGGGGGGGGAAGCAGCCCTACACGAGTCTGGGGAAGACACTTTCAAGAAAACACTCCCGCCTCGACGCCAGACCAAGGCTTTCGGACTGCTCACACCCTTACCACAGGGCGAGAGCGAGCCCCCACAAACCGCAACACGCACAACACGAAAGCGTCTCCCTCGCGCCCGACCAGTCCTTAGACCCGGACCCGGCGGGGATGAGCAGGGAGGGGCCACACAAAACACGCGTCCAGATAGCCGTATATATAACCGGGTTCGTCCGGGTCGCACCTTTCCCGACCGGAGAGACGGATTTCGGGCCGTAACCGCGCGCGGTGTTCTTGGAGGCAACCGGCGACTTCGAAACCGTCGCGTCCAGCCCACACAGATGCCGCATCTCTCCCACGACATCCAGCATCGCCTGAGGGGGCGTACACATGTACACGCATGTCATACATAGATGGACAAGAGAGCGCAAAAAAGATATATATATATATATATAATTTATATATATTGGGATGAAGGGTTTCCTATCGTATCACACGTCCGAGAGGCCGATCATGATCTACAGCAGTACACACTGTAGATCGTCGAGGATAATATTCTAAATCTGCAGTCGTGATGTGTTGTGCAGCATATTGTGCCGCAGCATATACAGATCCAACCCCTTGCTTGTGTCATGCGTTCCCTACAGATCGTGCAGAATATTGAGGCTCCCGTCCGGCAACATGAGCTACATACGCGGATGATTCAGATCAGGAACGCATCTGCTCTCTGAATGATCTATAATGATCTGGATCATGAAAGGGGGCTCGATGATCTATCTGATCTGTTTGAGAGAGCACTGTCAGCTGTCGAGGTGCGCGAAACAAAACGCCAAGAGACGCGTCTGTCTGCGAAAGGTACGTCGGAAGCACGCGAGCGAGCGTGTATAATAAAATACCATTCCTGCAGGCACCAGGGAGGGGCGACGTGAGATGTTACAGATGTGCAAAATAGATAGAACACACGACAGACGGGGAAAACGCGCACACAGACACACAAAAAAAAGACGCCAAATCACCCGATACATACCCGACCGTTTGAAACCTAAAACAAACAAACAACAAAAACTAAATTCACGTAACGATTTTAGCAGGCGCGGGGTAAAATATTGGACAAAGGTGCGCGACGCAACCAACCCACCAAAATGCTCGAAAAAAAGGGCACGCCTCGCAGCCCACCGAGAACATCACGACCACACCTTGCGTGTATACCCCTCCAACAGCCTACCGACCTCTGACCTAAACGTGAAAACGTGCCACGAAATCGTGGCCACCGGCTCTGTAAGACAGGATATTGATACATCCTGGTATATAACCAAAACCCATGGCAAAAAAATCGAGGTGTTACGGGCACGGCATGTACCACTGCGGGCGGTAATATAAGGACGGTTTAGACACTAATATGAAGACCAAGCGGTTCTTACATTGACAGACACCCAGAGTGTTATACCAACCAGTGACGCGTGGTATCTACAGGTGCCATCTACAGAGATGACCATTTTTTTGGTCAAAACATTTCTGACGGCCGTGGCTTCTTAACCCTTTTAGGGCTGCTATTGTTCCGTTTTGGGGGACAAACTACCGAGGATTTGACTGGTTCGACGCCAAAACCGGACTGCAGGTTGTCCTAACTAGGTTATACCCGTTTTAGGACTGCCGTCACGTTTTGGAGGCAAACTACTTGAAATTTGAGTGGTTTGTGCCCAAAACGGGACTGCGGTTCTAAAAGAGTTAACCGAGGAAAACTTCTATTAATACCAGGTACTCAATATCGTCGGAACACCATTGGTGTTGTACAATTGTATTATATTCCTTATTGTGCGCATAGTATACCTAACATAGGCCATCGGGTTACAGAATCATGTTTTCTCTCAAGGTCAGTGCCTGGGTGAGGCGTAAGAGCTCCCTATAAGAGAGGAGCCCCAGGACGCAAAAAAGCAGGGTGCTCGCCCCCTCTCGCAGCACCTGTCCATCCCGAGTAACCTGATACAAAACGCCAACACAAGCAACCACAGCACATATCGCAGCAGCAGTTACCCGGCACAAATTCCAGCGTAGGCTGTCCCAAGAAACAGACGCGGGGTGCAGATACAAAGGGGGGGTTGTTAGCTAGCCCCACCTTGTTGTAGTGGAGAAGCCACACCATGCTGGAGTTGAGGCAGCCTCCCATGAGCGCCTCCACCACGGCGCGCGCCGTCTCCTGCACGTGGGCACCGTTAGGGGGGTAGGCGCTCACGGCCAGGCTCAGCAGCCCTGGCAGGTGCGGCTTGATCTGCTCGCCGACCCCGGCAGACCTGTCGCGGCACAGTGTCACCAGCAGCCGCCCGATGCGCTCCGTCGCCCGCTCCGTCAGCGGCCTGCCCGGCACCGCCCCCCCCCCCGCCTTTCTTTCGCCGTCTCCTGCTGCTTCTCTACGAGGGGAACTAGCACCCTCGACCGGCTCGGAGCCGGCTTCCTTGCCTGCGTTTGAGCTAAATCCTCCTTGGTGTGAAGCGATTTCAGCGCCCACGCTAGCGTCGCCAGCGCCAGCACCGTCGCCGTTGCTGTCGCTACCGCTGCGGCCGCCGCTGTTGCTGCTCTCGTGCATGGCGCTCTCGAACTCCACCACGCGCATGATCCGCAGGCAGTGCACGAGGTTTGACGGCAGACCGGCGTCGACGCACAGCTTCACGAACGCCGGGTGGTGGCCCTCGCCACTAGCGGCCTCCAGCAGCTGCCCGCACAGGTCCCCGTGGGACTCCGGGACCAGCGCCTGCTCCACGAGGTCGCTCATCTTCGCCTGCACCTCTGCGATGCTCCCGTACCGCTCCACCTTGTCCTCCACCTCTCCCGCACCGCCGGGGCTCCCGCCGTCCAGCAGACCCAGTAGCTCGTCGGTCCCCGCCCACCGGTTCCTCTTTGCCGCAGCGGACTCCGTCGCCGCGGTAACGGCGGCGGCAGCCGCAGCGCCCGCCGATTTTCCTCCCCGGGACGGCGGCGGCGGCGTGGCCGCAGGCGTCCGTACTGCCGCCCCCGCTCCCGCCCCCGCTCCCGTGCCGCCGCCGCCGCCGGGGTTACCAGCGGCGGCGGCCGCGGCCATGACCGCCTGTTTCTCGCGCGCCTCCTTGAGGATGCGCTGGATCTCGCGGACGAGCTTGAAGGCAACGCAGGAGATTCTCTCGGCGCGCTGCGCGTCGAGTTGCTCGGCGAGGGCGGTCTCGGCGCTCTTCTCCTCCTTTTTTGCTCGGCTTGTCCGGCCGATCGCTCCGCCGACCGCGTCCAGGAAGGTGCTGCCTCGGCGGCCCGCGGCCCCGCGGTTTGGGCGCGGCTGTGGGTCTCGTTGGCGCTGCTGGTCGTGCTGGGTGCTCCCCGCTCCCGCCGCGCCGGAGTGGCTGCCGGCAGCACCGCCGCCGCCGCTGCTGCTGCCGCCGGAGGCAGAGGTAGGGGCGGAGGAGGTGCCGCCTTCACCGCCGGCGCCTCCCCCCTGTCCCGATCCGCCGGCATTGGCTCCAATCTTCTTGTTGATCCATCCCAGCATGCTGCTGCTGCTGCTGCTTCACGCCTTCTATAAATGTAGGTTTTGGCCGCCGCAGGCGACCGACCGGGCCGCGGCCGGCCCCGGTCAGGCAGGCGCCCTGGCGGCCCACTCGAGAAGCAGTTTATCGTCGCGGATCGCTAGAAGTGGTGTCTCCAGCTGTCATCGGGCAGGCTGCTGTGCGTGCCGCCCAGCTGCGCGAATCCTGTTCCGTCCTCTCTGCTTTGTGTCTCTGCTGTCCTGTATGGGATCAATCGGCGGCGGGGGAGTTGCAAAGAAAAAAGCAAGAACAAGTAAACGAGGAACATTTTATATCGCGGAACGAAGCCGTGACAGAATCGTCGTCCGGAAGCTGGCGTGAGAGCAATCCGCGCTTGCACGCTCGCGTGCAAGCGTTTGCGCGACAAGCCCGCGGATCGGGCGGCATGTGGGTTTTCGCGAGGCGTCGGACAAGCATCAAGACCGGCACTCTCTCATCACAGCCTCGTCTTCGCTGGTGGACTGATTATGTACCTCTCCAAGCTACGGGTAGGTCGTGTATAAAACAAATACGTACAAGAGGAGCTTCCTTTTGGAATGAGCACCCGCAAGAGAGGTACACAAGACGTGCGTCGCGCTTTCGCTTGCGGTCAGGCCGATTGTTCTCCTTCCCTCCACGCCTACCTTTCTCAAGTCCCCCCCTTTGGCCCAAGAAGCTGCACTTCGTCAAGCAGATAAGTAGGTTGGTCACACGGTGGAATAGTCTGCCGGGGCTGTCATAAGTTTTCCACGAACCATTAAAGCCTCCCAGGATATCAAAACCCAAATTTGCCACGTCCGTGCGTGAGAGGAGCCGAATTACCATACCAACCTGTCTCTTCGTGCTTCTCATCACTGGCTCACTCTTCACACGTCCTGCCAGCAAGTGGGTACTGCCGTGCTGGACGTTAGTAGATCGCTGCTAACAACGGTAGGGCTGCACGCTCCGGAGGGAGTGCCGCGGTCTAAATCTTTACTCGGAGGACGAACTGCAACATGTTCGACCGAGGAGCGAATGCCAATGCGATTGAGGTGAGAGGCGGGGTGGGGTATCTCTATGTCCCCTCAGGCTGAGAGAGCCTTCTCCTCTCTGCGCTGTCCCTCGCGTCGCGCTAGCTTGGAATACCACGACAGCATGCTCGTGCTCACATGACTTGATGTGCGCTCGCCCTCGAGGCTTAGCAGGTTTTCAACCCACGACGTTGTCTTTGGAGTTTGAATTTTCGAAATTTCGAAATTGAATTTCGAATTTCCACACTGCTTCCCAATGCACTGGTTTGGTTTTAATAAAAACATATCAATTCTCGGTGTGAAGGTACAGACAGTCAGTGCAGCCACTGCAGATACCGGGGTATGCTCGTACGCTCGTACGTACGCTGGTAATAAAACTGCTGTATTGCTGCTGGTGCTTATCAGCGGCAGCAGTATGTGTGATATATAGGAGGACACACAGCAGATGCCAAGCCTTGGCTCTCGTAGCCGCTCGCCCTCTCCAACCCACCCACTCCGGTGTACCGATGTGAAAGCCTGGAGGTTACGTACGTTATTATATTTAACTATTGTGTGTAACCTGTAGAACTGTGGCACGCGTCGTACCAGGTACATGTATTCGTACCTGGTGTACAGAGTACCAGGTTGTACGTCATGATGTTTTACCAGACACCAGGTACCTGGTACAGGGCACAAGGTTAACCCTGCGGAGGTGGTTGACTTGAAACTACTCGGAGTATCCCAAGTTAAGAAGGGGGAACACGGGCGTTTCTATCTGTGTGTGCTCTTCACTTCTTTCTACCCGTCGACATCCAGCACAACCAGAGTCCGTGCCGATTCTTCAATCCTAGAACAGAAGAGATACAAGTTCTGTGGTCACAAAGCTGTGCTCGTGTGTGAGCCTTGTGAGGTTCGCTGGTGTTTTTCCTGCTGCTGCTGCTGCTGCTGCTGCTGTTGCCGCTGCTGTACTGCGCGGATTTTAAAGTTCAGAGGAAGTGTACGAGGTTGTATCGTCCAGCTTGTGTTCGGGATGGCACGCACACATAGGCACGCACACTCACATATATATATATATATGATACACACACTAATGCACCGTTCACGTACATACCAGTAGTAGCTGTCACAAAAATAAGAGCTTGGAGTACAGCTGCTGTTGTACCGTGGCTGCCACAACGTCCAAAGCTTACGGGTGTGATACAGGTAACACAGGTAACTACACACAGCAGACAAGACCACGAAGAAAAAGAAGAGAAGAAAACCTGATTCTGCCAAATAAATTGCACCGTTCTTCGTTCCTGGTTCCTACTGATGTGATGATGATGATGATGAGGAGGAGGAGGAGGAGGATGATGTTCTCACATTATATGGACCACTTCCCAGAAATCCTGGCTGTGGTCAGTCACAAAAAACAGTCTGTATCAAAAATGCTGTTCGATCTGGTAGAAAACAAACAAGTACGAAGTAGGGCGCACGGCAGTATCATACCGGCCCGTAAGGGAAACCGTACTAACGAGCTGTATGTGGTATACCATCCCGTATCGTTTGCAGCCGAGTAACACCAGGAACATATCCATGGTACGTACGATTCTATATACACTCGAAAAAGCCAAAACAAAAACAACAAAGTAAAACCCGAAGGGGGACAGATGAAGAAAGAAAGGAAAAAAGAAAGGAAAACGACGCAAACGTGCGCTCAGGGCGCAGGCCGAGTCCCGAGGACAAGGTTGTCGTTTGCTGGTACGATCAGTCCTATGATATGTCCAGCTGGCGGACCAACACAAGGACGTCACAAGAAGACCAGACGGAAGGCAACCGGACTAGGAGAGGGTACCGTAGAGACAAAGAGCTAACAACAACCAAAAATGAGCAGAAAACGAGCAGTCCTTTGTCCAGTTGGTGGGTCAAGGCTGACACAACCGATACAAAGAAGGCAGAGAGAACAGAGACAGAGGGACCAAGGGGTCTACATCTTATTACAGGGGGGGCTAAAGAAACGAAACAAAACAAAAAGTCAAGACAATCGGAAAAAAAAAATAAAAAAAATAGCAAACGGTCGCACCAATAGAACAATAAGGTGACGCGGCTGACGTAGGATGGCAGGGCACGAGGGGGGGGGGTACCATCGACTTGACAGAGAATAGGGCATCACAAAATAAAACAAGAAACACTTGGTAGGTAGGATCCTATTATAGGATAACACAATCGCACACACACGCAAAAACGCCGTTCGTGGCTGTCACAAAGTGAAAAAGCTTGCGGCTGCTGCTGTTGTGCCTTGGCTGCATGGCCTGCGAGGATCGCTAGGGTATTTCAAGTAGCTCAAAAACAGCAGCGTAGCAAACCTATGGCGAACACATGTATTCAAAACATGTATTTCTACGGATCGTTTTTCCATTGGAACTGCTTGGCTCTGGCTAGGTGGAAGACATTCCCGCGAAAATCACCAGCTCGTCGCGACTCTGAACTCCCAGAGCGCGCTCCACATGGACCTTCCGGGGCTTGACCCTTTTAGTGCCGCAGTCCCGTAGGGGACAAACTACTTGGATTTTGACTGGTTTGTCCCCAATAACGGGACTGCGGGACTAAAAGGGTTGAAGTTGCGT
Organism: Nereocystis luetkeana; assembly: GCA_031213475.1. Lineage (NCBI taxonomy): Eukaryota > Phaeophyceae > Laminariales > Laminariaceae > Nereocystis > Nereocystis luetkeana. The sequence goes on along the minus strand of JARUPZ010000011.1, from coordinate 7,994,459 downwards.
GCAGTGTACCGGCGGGCACTCGGCGTGCTCCGCGGCCGATAGCGCGAGAGGAGGCCCGCGGCCCCGAAAGAAATGGTTGCCTGCTGTTTAAAAAAAATGAACATTTTTCTCATGCAAGTACAGCACGCTGCCTTCTGTACGTTGGTCTCCAAGCTGGCCACCTCTTAACTCTTCCTCCACCACCACCCCCGTCCCGCTCTCGCCACCCTCGCCTCCTCTGCCCTTCCGCAGCTCGTCCTGCAGTGGCTCGACCTAGCCTCCCACTTCCGCTTGCGCGAGTCCAGCGCTTTCTACCGCGACGAGGTTCCGCGCCAAACCAAGACCCTCGTCGCGAGGGGCTGCGAGACGGCGAGGCGCTGCCACGAAAAAATATTCATCCCCCACAAGACTCGGCTCGATAGCATATCCTTGGACCTTCTGAGCCGCTCGGCGCCGTCATCGCTCTCCTCCTCCTCCCCCTCCTCCTATTCCTCCTTTTCACCTTCAAACCCGATCGGCCACGGTGTCCGCAGCCTCGCCGGCAGTAGCGGAGGCGGTGGCGGCGGCGGAGACGGCGGTGGCGCCAGCGGTCCCGGCCGCGGCGGCCTCCACGTAAACCTTACCGGGGCGGACACCCTACCCTCCCTGGTCCGCGAGCACCGCCCGGTAGAGCTGAGGGTCCGCAACATCCTCCGCGGAGACGAGTTCTCGGCCGCGCTTCTCGCGCTCGAGGAGAGCCTCGAAACGGTCCGCCGAGACCTGTGCGTTCTCCAACTTGGGCTCGCCACCGGCGGGCCCCGGCCCTACCAGGACCCCCGGTTTCACCACTGGTGCATGCTGCGGCTCATGCTTGTGCTGGGAGGCGTGACGGCCGCCGCCGCCGTCGTCGGTGGTGGTGAGAAAGGGGAAAGGGAAAGAAAGCTGGTGAAGGCGCTCGCGGGCCTGTCGGGGGAGGTGGCCGCGGGGTTTGCGCCGCCACCGTGCCGTAGTGGGGATTGCAGGGATATTGTCGCGGGCAGGGCACGCTGGCCTCGCCTGAGAGAGCTCCGGCTATCGTGCGGCATCATGGGTGGGGATCTGGAAGGTCTGGCGGAGTGCCTGGCGAGGTGAGGACGCTGCGTGAAGTGTCCACAGGCAGTTGTGTGAGCGCCGATGTCGGGAAGGAATGGAGTGACGCGCGGCACACGGAGTATAGTAGGGGGAGAGTCGAGCTTTTTGCGGTTTGTTGTACTGATCAGAATCCCTTCCGGGCGTTCCGTGCTTGGAAGATGTAGCGTATTTTGTGGCCTATTTTGATGCCGCCGCTTGCTGGCGGGCTTGTCTTTCTTTTCGCTTCAAATCCGTCGCATGTCACGAACGTGCTTGGTAGCGCCCGGACGCTACTCTAGTCTGCACGAGCATCTGCACATTCGACACCTTTTGCAGGGGGGTCCTTGAAAAGTGTGGCCGACAGCACCATGGGCAGCGCGCGGGTCGAACCGCGCGCAACAACAAACACCAGCCTTTTCGCCGAACACCTACCAACCTCCAAGGCGCGTCCCCCCGCTCATCCCGTCCCTTTTCGCGACACCGTTCCCATCGCCAATATGTTCCTTCCCGGCTTTCGCTTTCGTTCGCATGCGCTATCGTCGCCGCCACCGCCACCCCCCCCACCTGCACCCCCTCGCAGCATGCCAGGCCTAGAAGTTCTTGAAATCGAGGGGCACTCTTTTCGAGCGCCGCCGACCGACCTGGTCGCTTTCGCAGGCGCCCTGTGGTCGACATCTAAGGATCCGTCGTGTCGACCACGGCTAACGGCCCTACACCTCAAGAACTTCAAGGTCGAGGGCGTGGAGGGCCTGGAAGCGCTGGGGCGGGCCCTTTCCGCGGAACGGTTCCCGCGCCTCTCGGCGCTTTCCTTCAGCAGTTGTCGCCTTGGGGATGACCAGCTGCGCGTCCTCGCCGCCGCGCTTCCGGGGATGAGCCGGACGCTGAAGAGCCTCGACCTCCGCAGCAACTATGCGCTCTCGGTCGGAGGCATTACAGCCCTTGCCGAAGCTCTCGAGGCGGGTTGCCCCTCGACGGGTCGGGCCCCCCGTCCTCGGCGGAGCAATAGCAGCAGCAGCGGCGGCGGCGGCGGCGGCGGCAGTGGCATCACCGGAACCATCAGCAACAACAACATTACCAATGGCAGCAACAGCAAGAACAACAGTAGCAACCATAACAACAGCAGCAGGCACAGCAGCAGCAACACCAGCATCAATAACAGCAACAGCACCAGCAGCAGTAGCACCAGCAGCAGCAACAGCAGTAGTAGCAACAGCAGCAGCAACAGCAGCAGTAGCAACAGCAACAACAACAACAACAACAACAACAACACCGGCAACAGCAACAACAGCAACAGCACCAGCTCCAACACCAGCACCAGCACCAGCAGCGACCGCAGCAGCAGCGGCAGCGGCTTAAGCCCTTCCTACGCTCCCGGGAGCGCCTGCACCACCACCACCACCACCACCACCACCATGACTCCCACAGCTGAGACTTCGACGAGCTCCACCGCGACCACCCACGAACGCGCCCCGGCCTGGTCGATACCCACAACGGCGCCTCGTCCTCCCTCATCTGCCTCGGCTGATCGCCGACGAGCCCCAACCCCCGCGGTGCCCCTGCCCCTGCTTCTCGAATCGCTGGACCTGTCGTACAGCTGCCTTTGGCGTCGGTCGCGCCGCACGGCGCAGTCTTCGAAGCCGATTCCCCCGTTCCCCCGGCTGCTGAGGGCTCTCGAGAACGGGGCCTGCCCACGTCTGAGGTACCTAAGCTTGTCGGGGTGCTATCTGGGGGATGGCGAGGTGGCGCAGCTGGTAGCGGCGCTTGAACGCGGCTGCCGCTCGCTCCGGGTGTTGGACATCACCGATAATCTGTTCGGCGAGGTGAGAGATGAGCGGAAGGGGAGGGGAAGGGGTGTGTGGGGTTGAGGCGACTGGCTGGCTGTTCTGCTCGTGCGCCGTCAAGGAAATCGGTACATTCCGTTTCCTGTTCGTTTCGTTTGCTTGATTGCTGTGTGTGTTTTCTTTGTTCATGTATTTTGCTTTTTCGTTGAACCTGGTGGTGTTTGTTTAATTTGGTTTCATTTGGTCGTTTTGCTGCGAGTGCTTCGGAACTCGTGCCGCCGAGAAGCCTGAAGGCCATGCATGGTATACAACGGCGAGACACTCCTCCAAGAGTTTACCATCTGTTCCTCGGATCACCGTACGGTTTCATAAGCAACCAGTCGCTTATGTGTTTATTGATTCTCGGTTTGGTCAAGCACGATACTGTGAATAGCGGTTGCTCACCGTTCTTCTCTCGCAAGTATTCAAATAATCACCACCCCCCCCCCTTCCCCGCCTTCATTCCACCTTGCTGTCTTATCGCATGCCACCGACCACGACGTGTATTCCCGTAAAGCTTATGGCAACTCGCTCGTTCATCGCTCGGACCCATCGCTTCGACCTACCACAACTTACACACATGGGACAGATCAGATCGGATTAGATCAGATCAGATCTCCATTTGATGATCTAGGCTCTTTCGGGAAGACGCATCTCTAACATCTACGCCCCGCACAGTCTAGATCATATTTGCCTTTTTTGCTGGTGGGATCTGCACATGTCTTTACGTGCGTATTGCGCGCGAGTTTTTCCGGGGGGGTTGGGCTCTACCAAGTGCATTGTACGGTCCCTTGGCACCGCGTTATCATCTCGACAATTCAGCGGATCTAGATTGTCTACGTGCCAGTACCGTGGATCGTGATCCATCTGTCTCCACATGCGCTTGCTTTTTCGCCGCCTCGCTCGGTGCATATCCTGACGGGCGAGTAAAATTATCTCGTGATCTGTCTGCACGATGTCGTCGCCTCGCTCATCGGGCAAATCATGTCGGCAAGCGAAGGACCTGCGAGATGGTCTACAGTAGATCGTGATGCATCTGTCCGATGCCACACACGCTCGCTTTCCCATCGCCGCACTAATCGTCTCCACCCGCCGTCACCCCCCGGTCGGCACCCGCGGTTGTTTCACACAACAGGCGGGGATGAAGCTCCTCCTCGTCGCTCTCCTAAGCGGAAGGGTTCCGCCGCATCTGCGCGTGGTACTGTCGACCAGCCCCGAGCACCCCCTCCCGGAGCTCCGTGCGGGGATGACGCTGGAGGAGGTCAACACTCCCGTCAAAGCTTGGCTGAGAAACCAAGCCCCTCACCCGAGCCATCATCATCCCGGGGTCGATCGGTAGTTTGCGTTTTTGTACAGTTTTGTTGCAGAAACCTTTGCGTGTGCCCAGCCAGCGAGCGTTTTGAACCGTGGGCAGTACATATAGCCCTTTTGAGGCCTATGCTGGTATCGCGAGCACTGTAGCGGAAAGCCCATTCGGGAGCTATTCCTGCACGGACCGTAGCAATCAGAACTGCATTTGGTGCGTGGGCATGGGGGGGGTTCGTGGTTTTTCAAGTACATCGGGGGTTTTAATAACGTGGACCCCCGATAACAGGTGCAGCGAGCAAATACCACACTCTGGACGTAAATGTAGGGACAGTTCTGGTATGAATCCGGAGGCCACACGATTCTTACATTTCCGCCCGGGGGGCGGATAGTACAGTAGTGGTCGTTGTAGGCGTTGTGTGCTCGACCGTCTTTCACACCTTTACTGGTGGGGATATGCGCAGGGTTTTCAGCCGTCTTTGTGTGAACGAGCAAAAAGCGGTGCGAATGGTATCGTGTACTCCTTCAGCACATGCCGCGGTGCAATAGAACTCCCCTGCGCTGCTGCGGTCCGGACGACACTGTTACGGAGGACAGCAGCAGTCAGAAACAAACGCGGTGTGTAAACATCAGGGGGGTACGTACATGGGTTTTGGGTTCCATCGCGGGCTCTGATTACTTCCTATGCCCCCCGAGATAGCTTTTTGTTTGCCACCCCCCCCCCCCCCGCCACCCCCGCCGCCCCCCCGAGCCCAGCAAGACGTGTCTGCTACGATAGATTTACGTAGCACTCTTTGGCCACAATGTTTCTGATTGGCCGGGCTTCTTGACCCAATATCATCAGAATATCATCAGTGTTTTTCAATATTACTGATATGCCTATTGTATATGGGCTTTGGGACGGCTCGTCGGATTTCGCCCTTTTAGTCCGAGTGGCTTTTCTCAAAATCAGTTTTTGGGGTGAGGTATTGAGCTCCTTCAAGGTCATGCGAGGTGCCTCGGCATATTTAGGTGCCACCTCTACGGTAGAGTATCATGCCTTGTAGGGGTGTGGTGGCTTGTTTTGGGTCTAGTTTGGACCCAAGATCGTTGGAACGCCATCGTTATTACGGGGGGCCATAGTAAAGAGGACCAAATATTGTCAGTAAAAATAGGGAAACATGTAGGTTGTTGTGTGTAACATAGGTCCTATTAACTATGGTCCCCCGTAATAGTGTAGCGATTTTCAGTCTCACTCGTGACACAGCTATTACGGGGGACCATAGTTAACAGGACCTATGGTACACATAAAAACCTATATGTTTAACCATTTTTACTAACAATATTTGGTCCTGTTAACTATGGCCCCCCGTAAATAGTCTGTATAGACTTTGGTACTGTTCGTCGGGCTGCACTGTTATTATTAATAGCTTTTTTTCAAAATCAGCCTTTGGGTGGTACTATTAATACTAGTCGTGCAGGTATTGAGGTATTGAGATTTTGAGCTCCTCAAGTTAGGAGCCTTGGAAAAATTAGATGCTGCCCCTACCCTAGAGCAATGCCTTACAGGGGTGGCGGCTTATTTCGGGTCTAATTCCAAGTAATATGTTCCACAGGCAGCCCCGTTTTGCTCCTTCGCCCACCGGCGATACTGTCTAGTTAGTCATCATCCGTGTTTTTTTGCTCGCTATTTTTTTATCTCAAGGGCCTAAAGGGTTGTAGCCCATTTTCTCCGTCGGGTTGTCTCCCTTACACGAATACATCTGCGTTCGTATTGGGGATGTATTTGTTCAGTATAGCGTTTAGTACAAGGGTTAGTGTGAAGCGTTGCGGTTGGATACTGGCGTGGGAGCTGATGGCGTGGGCAGGCTGGAGGTTGGGTAGATCAGGACGAGGGAGAATTGAGAGAGAGATGAATAGGGGAGGAAAGGGAGAGAGAGAGATATTCAGAGAGAGAGAGGCAGACAGAGAGAGGGGAATAGGGAAAGAGAGAGACGGACGTGAGGAAAAAAAGAGAGAGCGAGAGCGAGGGCATGCCAGAACGGGCGACCTCTGGAGCGGCGCTTCAGCCCCTAGAACGGAGGTATCATACTCAGTCTTCAACAAAAGGCGCGATATTATCACACACACACATCTATTTGCCGGGGTCCCGGCTGCCAAACTTTAGGTCAGGAGCCGATGGGGCTAGATACGGAAAGAGGGGGGTGGGAGATGGGGGGCCGGGAGGGGAGGGGGCGGCGTATAGTGCTAATGTAGAGATACAGAGTTGACTTCGCCTAATGGTCGTGATAGTGCTCACGCAGAGACGGGGGGGTGTCTGGAAGGGTTTGAGGGGACGGGGTGTAGTGCTGTTGTTCGAAGAGGATAAGAGCTCCTTCTGTCCGCCCGCGCTCACGTTAGGGCCGTGCTGAAGCCGAAGGCTGATCGGTCTGGGAAGGGGGGGGGGGGGGGGGGGGGTACTCATGTATTACATGGTTGTAGTCGTATGTCCAGAGGGGAGGATACTCATGTCATGTATGGCTGTAGTCGTATGCCCGTAGACCACCCTCGCATCCCTACAATGCCAGGACGGAGCACGTCGGCTTTTCACGGACCAGGCAGACACTAGGGGGGGGGGGGGGTTGCTGCCATGTTTGTTTTGCGAGTGTGAAGACGAGCTGTTACGCCCGAGTGCACTCCCCAAACACGCATGGGTTTGACAATCGGTACGCAGGTGTATAGCCTCCCCGACGGAATGGGGATGTAATGAATAGCGAATAGGAAAGCAGTATTGTCTGCAATCCTTTGCACACACCAGGACTTTATGTATGCGAATAGGAAGGCAAGATCGTCCGCAAATCTTTGAACATGGCAGGATTACAGGCCTGCAAATAGGAAGGCGCTATTGTCTGCAAGTCTTTGGACACAACAGGACTATAGGCCTGAAGCCACCACAGGGAGTCGGGTTTGGGTGCCCCAGGGGTGGTTGCATGCCTGGTAATATATACCAGGTACCTGATAGTGAAAATGCATGCCTGGCACCCCGTATACGTATCAAGGTGTTAACCGTAGAACACGACAACCGTATGCGTTGCCGTGCTGTTCCCTAGGTGTTTCCATAGTGCGTGCGTTTATGGCGGCTTTCCGGTATGATTAAGACTTTAGGTAGGGGAAATCGTAACGTTCGAAGGTACGGCCGAGTAAAACAGGGGTTTTATGGGCATGTAGGAGAGTGTCTGAGGGCTTGTGGTCGGATTAGCGTACCGTAGTTGCGTTTGGTAAAAGTACTTTTTGATGCGGAAGGCCGGCGCTTTTGGTGTAGGTTAACCCTTAGCGTAGAGAGTACAGCAGTAGGGTTTCGTGCAGCCAGAGCTCGAAAGGGATTATATATTGGTGCGTACTTGGGATGTATCGGATAGATGTTTTTGTATGATGGTCGCAAATCGAGTTTTTGTTGTTGTTGAGGTGTTTGTATCACTACCTGCAGTTGCGTACCAGGTACCTCAATTTGCAAACTGTTTACAGATGGATAAGCTCTATCGCGTAGTAGGTATTTTTAGTAAAATAGTATATGAAGCGAAACTGAGGTTACCTACGAGTACAGTACAAGAAGTCTGTTTTTGGTCATAAAAAGTCTCCCGGTGGTATTTATAGTTAGTTGCCGTTCAATATTAACAAAAAAAAACTTGTTTTTTGATAGGATAAAGAACGTGCCAGGTATGCGAGGCCATATCTGTGAACTTATTCAAGAAGGTTCGACGATCATCACAACGCTCACTCGTTGCAGAGGATGCCTGCGCGACTCTGATGTTGGCGGCAACTGCGTGAAAAACAGCCGGAAGATGACGCCCAATATATACCCTCGTCACGACGGTCCCATGCGCGCTCTACTACACACAGAGGGAACGGTCAGCGAGAAACAAAATGGTTAGCAGAACGAGCAGACCGCCGATTACATGGAGCAACGAGAAACGGTTTCTGGGTTTGTGACCCTGGAGTAAACTCAAGGGAACAGCAAATGTTTTGCGCGCGTCATTGTGTCAGCAACCAAAATTGTGGCGAAGGAGAGGGGGGGGGACGGGGGGGGGGGGGGGGGGGGTGTACTCGATAGGAGAGATGTACTCGATCTCATCCATGGCCGTAGTCGTATGACCATAGACCCTCGCATCCCTACAATGCCGGGACGCGGAGCGTGTCGGGTTTTCACCGACCAGGAGGGGGGGGGGGTGTCCTCATTATCATGCATGGTCGTAGTCGCAAGACCATAGACCTTCGCATCCCTACAATGCCGAGACAGGGCACGTCGGGTTTTCACCGACTAGGCAGACATTGCGCGAAATCGCCGTGAGGTGTTTGTTCGGCGAGTCTCCTGAGCTACATCCTGCTACTAATAATTACCGCTCGTGAGGGAGACTTTGGAACGGGTTTCGGCGGGCTCGTGCGTTTTGGCTGGCTTGCCCCGGCCGCACCACCAAGGCAAAACAATAAATGATGGACCTTAACTCAATCCAGATCGCACCTCCGTCGTTGTCGAAGCACAAGTGTTGACACACCACAGCTGGCTGAGCCCGCCGCTCGCTCGTGTTCGTTCTGCGTACGTAAAAACTACGTATTCGTGGCCAGCAGCTCACGACACTGCACAGACGATGGGGGGCTGCTTACCACTCCTTCGAGGAAATGGTTGATAAACGCTGTTTACAAAGCGAATACAACTAGCCCTAACCCTAAGCCATTCAGAGCAACTCCAACCCTGACCCTAAGCCAATCAGGGCAGCCCCAACCATGACCCTAAGCCAATCAGAGCAACTCTAAACCCTGACCCTAAGCCAATCGAACCAAACCTGAGCCAATCAGAGCAACTCTAGAACCCTGACCCTGAGCCAATCAAACCAAACCTCAAATAAGCGGCAAGCTCTACTGAGACGATGCACGCTACGATAGGAGTGAACCTACCGACCCTAAAAAGGGATGATTTCTCCGATAACTTTCCAACCTTGAAAGAGAAAACGAAAGTGCAACTCGATGGACAATTCCATGACCTTTGGGCGAAAAACACACACACACAAAAAAACCCCTTTCAGTACGACAGCAGTTTTATTTTGGAGGACAAACTACTTATACCGAGTGAATTCAGAGTGGTTTGTCCCCTAAACAGGACTGCAGTCCTCAAAGGATCATGACGGCATTCCAGCGAGTGTTGGGGGTAGTTTTCTCAGAGTTGGGGTTGAGCCTCGTCAGTGATTTAATTCCACGACGCGTCGTTCCACTCCGGAGCTCTTTGGAGCCTGCCGCGTGACCGCGAACTGCATTTTAGACGATGGTTCAACATGAGAACAACATCATCAATCAACAACAGCAGCGGTTGCGGACGTTTCGACGCAAGCGCCTTGACAATCACGAGGAAGGCACACACCGATCAACACCAACACACCCATTCCACCAGCGACAAATGATCACACGCGAGCCCATGCTCCAAACCGACGCGCACGGTATGTTAACAAACTCGTTACTATTAATAGGTCACTTGTCACACACGTCGTGATCGAAGCGCGGGCGCGGGGCGGGGGGGGGTTGGGGGGGAGAGAGGGAGGGAGGGAGGGAGGGAGGGAGGGAGGACGGGGCTGGAGGAGAGGGACGACGAAATCTTCGTCCGCGGAAAACATCTTGCTTGTCCCCGGCCCGCGGCATAGCCACGCCCAAAAGTACCAGGTACCAGGTATCGCAGTGTACGGCGTGGTTACTGTCACGGGGGGCAACATACAGTGGGTGGTGACAATGAAAACCAAATTTGGTGCGTAAAAAAAAGGGGGATGCATGGTTTTTGGGGCCATCGTGGATTCTGATTCTTACTACATGTGCCCACCCGTAGTAGGCGCAATGCAAGCACAAGCCGGCGTTACTCTAATTCCAAGCGTTGTGTCTCCAAAACCGTGGGGGGTGTATGTCGTTTTATGAAATAATTCGTGGAACAATGTGTCTCGACTCAGTCCGACGTCGTCGTCGTCGTCGGCGGCGGCGGCGGCGGCGGCGGCGGCGGCACTCCCGGGAGGAGGCGCGCAGCCGGCAGCTGGTGGGCCAGAGGAACCACGCAGTTTTCATCCACGGAAAACTCTTGCTTGTCCCTGCCCGCCACAAGCCACGCCTCGAACGTCGGCGTCGACAACATGGCCGCGCGCCTTGCGCAGTACGAGCTGTTCGCGTTTTTCAGCCTCCAGTACGGTCGCGGCCGCCGCCCCCCGAAGCAACGGACGCCCCCTCCCCCCACGGCGAGACCCCCTTTTCCTCCTCCCCCTCCTCCTCCTCCTCCTCCTCTTCCTCCTCCTCCTCCTCCTTCTCCTTCCAGGTTCGCTCTACTTCTCCCTCGAGCCCCATCTCCATAGCCGCTGCTACGCGCCTCCCCGAGGCCCGTTGCGGGAGAGACCTCACCGCCCCGCCTCCCTGGGGGTAGCCCTAGTGGGTCCAACGAAGGCCTGTCCGCGGTTGCACAAATCGCAGAATTTTCTGGCGGAACTTTAAGTTCCTCCTCGTCCCCGCGGACCGGTGCGGGGTCGGGGCCGAAAGCGGGGGGCTGGGTGAAGCGGTCGTCGTCGTCGTCGTCGTCGTCGTCGTTGCCGTCGCACATCGGGGCCGATCGCGGTAGGTACATCCGAGCAGCCGTTTCGGCGGCCTCCAGCAGGACCGCGCGGCACAACCGTGACCTGCTCGCGGGGTGCGGAGCAACCGATCGATCGAGGGTTTCGTTGAAATATTCGGGTGTAGGAGATATTAAGGGGAGCGGGGAGAGGGGGCATGAGAGAAGGTTGGCACGAAATGCCGACAAATTCGTATCACGAGTTTTTTTTTTTTTCGCCCTGGAAGCAAATGTGAGGGGCCGTTGGGGCATAGATATGAAGTCGAAACGGTCTTGACACTTCGGCAACTCGACTACAGCAGTGTCAGAGGGAATGCAGCAGCCTTTCGGCCTTAGATCGCGACCGTGAATGTATCCGTTTGGACAACAACTGTTGCAGGGATATACGTCGGCTGTGTTTCTGACGCTTCAAATTTCCAGCTATTGATCTTCTATTAAAGAGGGTGACGCAAGCACAGGAACCGCGAGTAGATAAGAGAGAGGGATGATTCCCACCCCCAGTTTTCCTACTTCGTAAGAGTCGAAACAATTCGAAAGGCGGTCCTTTGGTTGGCCGAAAAATTCTCTCATTATACCTGGCAACAGAGTTATCGAGGTGGTCCTTTACTTGTTGGGAGCCCTCTATTAATCAGTAAAAATGAATGCACTCGTATTACGGCGGACCATAGTTAATACCTGGTACCAGGTAGGACCTACGGTACACACAAAGACCTACATGTTTACCTGTTTTCAATAACAATATTTGGTCCTATTTACTATGGTACCCCGTAATAGTAATTTAAGCCCGATACACAACCCAGCCATGGCCTACCGTGCTACTACAGGTACATACTCCGATGAATAAAAAGTAACTACACATAACTGGTAGTCAAATATTCATCGGATCCGGGTAGCACACCCTTACTTAAAGAGCTCCATCAACGCGATGGTACTGTTTTGGGCTCAAGAGATCAACCCCTACTTGCAACCCATGCCATAGCACGGTTCAGCAGGAGCACCAGCAATGGTCACACATTCGAGTTACTCTCGTTTCATTCAGGCTAAAAAGAAGAAAGAAAAAAAAAGAGGAAAGACAAAAAAAAAAAACGATGGATGGATGGACGACGCCGCCCCACGCTTTCTTCCAAACGTGGTAGACCGTACAAACTCTTCGCGCAGCGGGCTGTTCCGCCTGCTACGCTTGCTCACGAGGTATAATGGAACGGAAGAGACGGTCTAGACGATTAGGTACAACCGGGCGACTTGCGAACGCCAAGAGCCCCATGCTCCATCCAGGAAAACAACCCGAACGGCGCATGCATCGCACGTACGTACATGATTGTGTGCTCCTTTTGGTATGCACGAAATAGAGAGCACAGCACGGCACAGCACCGCAAAAAAAATGAAATCGACCATAGAAAAATGAAAAAATGGGAAAAAATCCCCGTCCCCTCTGATGTTATTACTTTCTGCCTGTTTGGAACACCTTGCGCTGGTCAAAAACAAATCGAACAGCAGAGCTTCTCTCAGCCTCGTATGCTGCCCGTTCCTCTCAGCGGCCACCTCGCGACCGATTCGGTCAGGGTAACGCTTTCCTCTCTCTCTGCCCCAGTGAGCCCCATCGCGCACCTCGCATGAAACCCGGTACTCACCGTGGCCCTCGTTTCCCAAACCGACAACGTTGATGCTCAGACTGCGATGTTCTCCCTCTGAATTTCAGCTCGGTCGTAAAAATAAGCACCGCTTGAATCTTTATTTTGCGATCCCAAATTACCTGCACAGACTCATACAAAATTACATTCAGCCCCACACCAGGAGGCCAGACAAAGCTCATCCACGCTCCCGTCGTGTCTCGAGGCACACCTGCCGCTTAGCCACGAAAACGGCGACCGCGCTCCTTCCAACCCCCCCCTCTACCTGCCAGGGCCCGCTGACACCCGCGGCGGCGCCGGGCTCACCCGCGGTGCCGTGCTTTGGGTACACACGCACGCACACGAAACACAAGGAGAAAAAAAGGCTGTGGCCGGCAAGTAATAGAAGGAGGCGGTGTCCAAGTGGCAGCTCTGAGAGGCCAGAGTATGTACCAACCGAGCACGCTCAGGAAAACAAGAAGAAGAAGAAAATTTCCATGTGTATAAGGCTCATTCTTATGGGAGAGTCTTCTACCAGAATTTCAAAAGTTTGGAAATAATTGGAGACGTGTATCAAGATACGGAGGCCGTTCTGTCACTGTTCGTGAAATTCTCCAGAAGCAAAAAAAATCAGGTATCGCACCTCATGCGCGGGGTCAGCACCCCCTTCGACACGGCGCCCTGCCTCCTGCCCGTAGCCGACAGGGTCACCTCGGCCCGAACAACGCGCGCGTCACCGCCGCCCGGGCCGGCTCCCATACCCGTACCTAGCGCGTCGATCCAGTTAAGCGCCGTGCCGCTCGGAACTGCCGTCGGCTTCTTGCGGGCTCTTCTTTTTTCGCCCAGGTGCTTCTTCCCTCGGCCCTCGAGCGTGTGCGCGGCGGTCGACGATTCCGAAGGGTGACCTGACCCAGAACAACCACTCGGGAGCGGTCGGCCTTCGGTCAAGGCTCGCAGCTCGGACTGCGCTTGATTGAGCGACCGTTATTTTTCGACCGAAATCGGAGAAGATTGCGGGGGAGTGGGGGGGGGGGGGGGGGACGACGAAAGGGGGTGGGGAGGGGGGGGGGGTACTCATTTGTTTTCTGTCTTTAAGCCACTTGAAGATTGACCACGCATCTCTTTCGACACGAACCACCGTTCTTACTCTTAACAGAGACACCTCCAACATCCGGGATGATAATTACGTTAGCTTCCCATACACTACGTATATACGTAGACACGGTTTTGGTTCCCTTATCCACGCCCTGCTTCGCCGTCTGTGACCACCAGGTATCAGGGGGCATCAGCTGAAACAGCGCGTATGATACATGCGACCCCTCGTCGGAAGGAGTATGTTCGTAGGACAAAAAAACTGCTCCGACGCTCCTGCCAGAGAGGGAAAGGGTCTCCCACCATGTCTGAAATAGCAAAGAAGCAAAAAATACCACGTACGTGTATAACACTGCCCGGAACACCGGGCAGGGTTAGCACCATGATGAAACGGCAAGGCATGTGTTCCGCTAGGCGCACGGCACCCGTCGTCCCAACCCCAGATTGTAGGCCATAAGGGCTCGGCATGAAAAACATGATGGCGAACCAGGTAGAGAGCTGCTGCTGCTGCTGCTGCTGTAGTTGTTGTGGTTGTTGTTGCTGTTGTTGTTGTTGTTGTTGTTGTTGTTGTTGTTGTTGTTGGTGGTGGTGGTGGTGTTGCTGGTGTTGTTATCGTCGTTGCTGTGTATGTATGCATCATATCATGAGCCTTCGGTCCATCTACAGGCGAAAACAGCCACGCAAAAACGGTGCACTGGACACCCTCTCGTCACCACCCACCTGCGCCTTAGATTTATCGAACACCACGCTGGCGACCGCAACGTGCACTTCTTGCGGAAAAGGGCCATAGCCCGTCTCCAGTGGGCCGTCGCCCGACGCGGTGCTCGCTGCCGCCGCCGCTGCCGCCGCTGCCGCCGCTTCCGCTCTTCTGGGTACCGCTCGAGCGAGCGCCGACAAGAGAGGGGCTGTGCCGTCTGTGCGCGGGTCGGCGCTGATAACGACGGAAGAGAGTGAGACCGGTTCAACCCAGGAGGCCAGAAGCCCTCCCTGCTTGATGTTGACGAACGGGGCAGCCCATGAGAGATAAGGCGTGGGAGTCGGCTTAGCCAATGGAGGAAGAGGGGCGGGGGTGGGGCTAGGAGTAGCCAAAGAGAGAGAGGTAAGGGGGTGGTCTTAGCAAATGAAAGGGCGTTGAGTTCCACACACGCGGGAGTGGTGCGATCGATCGTTTTTCAGCTCTCGATTTTTTCAGAATGACGGGAAACAAGGTGCTTTCGCAGATATCTGGTCGAATGAGAGAGCCTTGCGAAAATACAACGAACCTGGTACGACTTTTGGCACCCTTGCGTACCGTTGTCGGCTGAAAGAGCGCTAAGAAAAGGGAAGGCGCCCCTGTGCGAGCTCATCGCTCCTAGCAGCACCAGAGTGCGTGGGTATTCGCCCCCAGTAGTTCCGAACGTGCTCCATCTTCTTCTTTTTTTTTCTCATCCCATTCACTATCTTCGCACATCTTCTTCTCTCTCTCCTTCCAACTCGTAACTCAGATCCGGGGTCACATGACAGACTCTTCTCCCCCCTTCCCGCTACGGTACGTCCCTTCATTTTTATCGCGAGAAGATTTCAGCCTTTTCTTCCCTCGTCGACTCGCATCGGATTGTGCCTACCCACGCTGCAAGGCGCTCTCAACAATTGAATCCTTTTTTTATTTTTGCAAATAAAGTCAAAGTCCGACCCACCTGGGGCTCGAACCCAGGACTCAAACAACTAGAATTCGAGGTTGACCACTTGAACCACCGGGGCGATAAATAGTTCCAAACGTAGCGGAATATACCGACCGCTTAGATGTAACAAAGCTGCCATGCTGGCCGGTGCTGCAAATGCGGGCGCCCGTACATGCATCTATAGGGGTCGCGTCGAGGCTCGCTGCAGGGTTGGAGGGCTCATAATGCGTCGGCAATATGATAAGACACGTTCACTTCGAGCAGAGCCCGCGTACTACAGTAGGTAGGCGACCAAAACACACCACCTCCGATTCATGAGGGCCTACCCACCCGCGCTTCGAGCAAAACCCGTGTATATATCGGTATAAATGACTCAACATATCACCGCCGATTCATACGAGCCTAATCGCACCTCGAGCAAAGCCCACAGAGTTCTATAAGAAATCGACACAGCGTTAATACGGCGCCCGATTCATGAGAGTCTACCTGAGCTTCGAGCAAACGTCGTATGATAGACTACATGGCTGAGCAACAATGTACGACCTACGATCCATGAGAGCCTACCTGCAGACCCAAGACGGCCCACTTGGCTAGCTTGTCGCTGCAAGACATGGACATCGTACGCCCTCCCTCCGATATGTTGCTCCTGCTAGATTTGATCCTCAACGCGCCAAGGACCTGCTCTTGCTCTCGGTCTATTCGCAGCACGAGGTCCCCCGCTGGCCTGCCCTCCCCGTCGCCGCGTCTCTCGAACGTACCGTCGATAGACCCTTTCTCCTTTACAGCAGTGATTATCTTAGCCCCCGTAAACGACATCGTGTCCGCCCCCCGCCCTCCTCGTCCTCTTCCGCCGCCGCCCCCCCCCGCTCCCTCCCTTTCTCTACCTACTTCGCCTTCTCCTCCCCCTCCCCCTCCTCTTCCCCCCCCCTCTCCTTCTCCTTCTCCTCCTCCTCCTCCTCCTCTCCTCTCTTCTCCCCGTTCTCCCCCTCCTCTTCTTCCTCCTCCTCCTCCTCCCATTTCTCCCCCTTCCCCTCCTCCTATTTCTCCTCCCTCGCGTTTCTCTAGCTTCTCACCCCCCAACAATCCCCGCCCTTCTACTACACCACGATCCCGACAGCCACCTCTATTCACAGTCGACTCTCGACAACAGCGTGGGGACGACGACGGTGGAAGCGACGGCAGGCACTTTCCACCGCTTGCGACGGTCGTCGCCGCCGCCGCCGCCACCGTACAGCGTTGTCGCTTGACGCGGTCGTCGCACGGCGGCCTTCGCTCATCACCGCCTCCCACCGGCGTCGCGACTTCTTCTACCCGGCGGGGGCCAAGATGCGACGAGTTGTTCTCTCGGACCGACCTGTACGGTTGAGCCTCACTCCTGCTGCTGCTGCTGCTGCTGCTGCTGCTGCTGCCGACGTTCTCCTCTGACCCCTCCTCCCTTCCCGGGCAGCAGGATTGCCCCCTTCGGGAAGCCGACTCGTTGGAAGGCACGGCAGACGCCGCAGGCGCGGCAGGAGCGCCGGCGGTCGTCTGCTGTTGCGGCGACGGAGGAGGAGGTCTGGCCCCGGTACCTGTCGCTGTTTGGCTGGTGCAAGAAACCGAAACTGCTGCTGCTGCTGCCGCTGCTGCTGCTGCTGCTGCCGCTGCTGCTGCTGCTGCTGCTGTCGGTGCGATAGCCGTGGCATCTGGGAGCGGCGGTGGCAGTGACGGGTGCGGCGGGAACGCCTGCTGCGACTGCGACTGCGACTGCGACAGCGACTGCGCTTTCATCTTCGTCTGCGTCTCCGACTCCGACTCCTGCCGATGTTGCGCTTGCTGCTCATAAATCGAGGCGTCGCCACAGGGCGGGTCGCTGATGTACAGGTGCAGGCGGAGGTGAGGCTTCAGTCGCCACGCTCCCCTCGCACTTCGCTCCAGCAGGAGAAGCAGGCCATCGCCTCCCGCCGGAGCAGTGAGGGAAGGGAGGGGCGAACCCGTTGGTACCTGCGGTTGTGGGAGCGGCGCTTCCGCGTGCACAGCAGCGGTAGCAGCAGCGGCACCACCACTATCACCACCACCATCACCACCACCAACACCAACACCATCACCCCCACCAGAAGCACCACCACGATCAGCAGCAGCAGCAGCACCACCACCACCACAAGCAGAAGCAGCGGCAGCTGAAGCAAAAGTGGCATCATCGGCACAGCCACATGAATGTTCTTTCGTCGTAGCTGCAGTCTTCATATCGGTCCCTTCTATTGATATCTCCGCGGGTATCAAGTGGTGCAGTTCTTTCCACAGGCGCAGCATCAGCGCCCTTCGAGCTAACACCTACGCTCTCGTGAAGGCACGCGCCGGTAAGATGACACACGGCGACGAGGAGGACGAGAAGGAGGAGGAGGAGGAGAAGGAGGAGGAGAAGGAGGAGAGGGAGGAGGAGGAGGAGGGGGGGGGGGGGGGGGGGGGAATGTAGCACAGACAAAGAACATGATCACGGGGAGAGGTTCGAGATCCGGGTATATTATTGAGGATCGAACTCCCGTTGTTATCACTCGTGGAGACTATTAAAAGTGGGTTTTCCCCTATCCACCGGAGCATGACAGAAACGAACCGAAGAAAGGATTAACGTTTGCCTGAACTGACAAACAACACGGTGCAGCAGCAGCAGCAGCAGCAGCAGCAGCAGAAGCGGTGGCGGTGGTGGCAGCAGCAACAGCAGCAGCACCACCACGTTTCGAGGAGCTGAGCTGCATGTTCAACATTCAGAACCTTTCGCCAAACGAAGGTCGTACGGAAAACAGAACCATTTTTACATCTCGGACGGATGGGACATATCATTCCCACTTCATGGTGCAGATTATTCAGGACGGGGATATTCCTAGATCCGTATGATCTTGCCCGTGTTGCCTACCGGGTGGGAGTCGTCAGACTTTGCATGATCTATCTAGCACACGCCTCCTGGCATCGATCTGTACTATTCAGATCCTTCACAGCATATTAAAACGGCAGGATATGACCCAGATGATCTACCTGTAGATGGTGTATCTGTAGATGATCTATCTGTAAATCATCCATCTGTCCGATGAGTGAACCATGTCGAGGGCTCACGACAACTCTCTACCTGGTGCATAATAGACGTAAACACCGGGTATAATTCTGATTCACGAGAAGTAACTGCTGTACCAGCATTTCACACTTGTACATTTCGCATATACGTACGTACCACCCTGGCAGAGAATAGAGTAAATGTATCGGTAGTGACTCCAGAGTCCAACCGACCGAGGGGCTAAATTTTCATTCAGATTGGTATGTATCGTACTGCAGCACAGGATACCTGCCAAGACTACAAAACACGAGTGCGGGGAAAACCAGGCCAGGCCAAAGTTTACGGGAAAAAGAAGAACATCGTGAGGCGTTTTACTCGTAGAAGCTACTGTAGTGTACAGGTATAGAGCACACCCGTTTCTAAACAGAAAATCCAGCCATGGATCAGGTTCCTTGTACTGTGCCCCAATACGTACATACTCCGGGCGGAACTGCAACGACCGCTTCGCCTTCGTACTAAGGTCTAAACGTTACTTATATTTCCGCCCATAGTGTTTCGTGGTATCTGGAATAAGAATGCGAGTTTCTTCCTAACTTACGCGTCGCGAAATTTTACGGACCGACCGACCGACCGATCGTTCGACCGACCGACAGACGGACCGACCGATCGATCGATATACCGACCGACCGAGGGACCGACCGACCGAGATCCACCAGCGCCCACAATTTGGAAGACAGTTACAATTTTTCCTGCCGACGAGAATCCCCAGCGACAGGTATACTATCTTACGCGTCCTGTACTTGTACGTATATATACATCAATTTCCATGTTAGCATAAATGTCGGTAAATACCGTGATAGCGGCAGCGGGGGGCGGGGGGGGCACTCGATATTGGGGCGGGGGGGGGGGGGGGGGGGGGTGTACTCGATAGCAGAGATGTACTCGATTTCATGCATGGCCGTAGTCGTATGACCATAGACCCTCGTATCCAAACAATGCCGGCACGGAGCATGTCGGGTTTTCACCGACCAGGCAGACGTTGCTTGCACCAAGCGCGAAGCGCCGTGGGGTGTCTGGCGAGTCGCGTGAAGGGTGAGCTGCATCCTACTAAGAACCGCTTTTGAGGCGGACTTGCATATGGACGACAGCTTCAATGAGTAGATTCAATTTCCGGTGTAGGCATTTCCAGAGACAGCAATGGGAGTACTATGTAACTGCCTCTTGGGTGCCTTACCATGAACGCTTTTATTACATGATACGATAATTTCCAATTGTGCGGAGTAAAGGTTCTTTGCCTCGCACAAATGATCTAACTCGACAAACCAGCTGTGGGCGACCGCCAAGAAAAAAAAACCAAAAAAAACGGTACCCTGATTATCTAGCTCACGTAGTGAGCGGCATGTTTTACAGTGTCGTTACCTACCGACGCCAACCCAACCTATAAAAAATAGGAGGAGGGGGGGTCTACTGATGATGTCGGTGACAAAGATCTCGGAGCCAGAAAAAATGTTGGCGCTCACCTCCGCGTGCGAATCATGCACGACCGAGCCGTCCTCCGGTATCCGGTTCCATCCGACGCACTTGTTTCCCGTGGCAAGCGTAGCCACACGCAGGCAGCGCTCGTCTTTCCAGGAGAGCTGAGAAGGGCAGGAGAGAGAGAGGCAACGGTTATAAAACAATACATAATGTAAGGCGCCTCGCTCCGCGGGCGGCTTACGCCGCCCGCTACGCTCGCTCAGGAAGGAAAAGCGCACCAAATTATGCGAAGCGCACAGAGTTCCATGACTGAATATATACCAGGGTACATAATATAATATACATACCAGGTATATATTAATGATTGTAGTTGCAAATTGGCGACTTGATAATGCCAAGAATCCGCCGCCATGCTTCAGGAAAAAACAGCTCGGACGCCACATACGCTTCACGTCGCGGGCGGTTCCGCCCGCTACGCCCGCTCACATGCCCTACGCACGTAGATACCCCAGGTAGGGCAATCCTTCTCTTCTTTCGATATGCTTGCTGCATGTACGAAAATAGAAAGCACAGCACGGCACAGCAGTACCGCCAGAACGATAGAAATTAAACCGAATTGTTTGGAAAGGAACAAAACCCCCCCCGCCCCCCTCATGTAATAATTTTCTGCCCGTTATATGAACAGAGAGGTACACGCTCTGCGTGGTTACGAACTACCAGGCACAGCACCGATATACGGTGATACATCCTTGATCTTTGCAGCAAACACGAGACAATGCAAATGCCATGCCAACGTATTGAAGACAAAAACGTGTACCAGGTACCATGGTGCGTAGCACTACACCAGTCAAAGATTCAAAGAGCTGGCCATCCAGGATGTACTCATGTATATACTCGCATTGTTGGAACACAAGGTTTATCGCATGCCAGGTAGCTGGTAAATCCTACCAGGTATAGCGGCGAACACGCGTCAAACGCGAGTTGAGACATGCGCAGCGTTTTTTTCAAGTAAGACACTCTTCTTGAAGGCATCCGATTGAAATCCAGCGCAACCAGTGTCCGTGCTGATTCCTCGCCCTGCGTACGAAGAGAGATGGGTTAGGTACGGCACTGCTGTACCAGCCGTGTGGTCACAAACTACGAATTGACCTATTAATACCCGCCACAGTACGAGCGTACTCTAGATTGCAATAGGTACTCCTGTACCAGAAGCTGCAGCTCAAAACAGTACGTAGCCAGCTACCAGCTTCCTGGTACAACGACACGGCCAGCTATTCATACTCGTACATAGTGCAATGCAACGTCAAGCGTATAAAACCAACATTGAACCATGCCTTTGAACAGCGGGAGCATATACAGCCCACGAGCTAATGAAGCCAGATATCCCATCTCATCAAGGGCTGCCAGGTACCAGGCTGCGAGTGCTCGCATCGTACCTGGTACCGAATGCATCATCTGCCATGCCGGCCCATGACCTTTCCCAAAATGGACAATGGTATACCTGGTATATAGAGTACTCACGGGAGGACAACCTACTTGGGAGTACTGCTGTAGTGGAGTAGAATACTCGTATAGCAACATGACCACAATTCACCGTTGTGTCTTGGACAACCACGCCTGCCAGCACGCCCCACTCGCGTCCTTGTGGTTTTCCACGAGGCTTGAGGCTGTCGAACTTTTTCATCACAGCCGCCGCTATTCGGTCGCCTATCGACGCCATCGTCCACCCACACAGCCCACACGATGCAATGCAGAATGGCAGAGGGTGCTCTCAGGAGAGGCTGGCGGTGGGTTTATGTTTTGGTTCTCGCGGCGTTCCAGCGGTTCCAACGGCATTTTGGTTCTCACTACAGCCCCCCCCGGGTAATTTTGAAACCGTAGTGTGACGGTTTCGTGCCGTTTCGCAACAAAATTCGACTTGAGTCGACGAGGGGAAAATGGAAACAAGCAATGCAAGATGCAAGGCACGGACCTTGAGGGAGGAGAAGATGCGTGTGAACCTGGCCCGAGTTAAGACTACATACACACGTATTGATAGTAGGGAGAGAGAAAACAATTGCGAAGATCTAATAACAATAATAATACCTGTCTGTCATCATACGCACAGAATTGGACAAACACCCAAAACGTGTGTACCAGATACAGCACGCGTAGTGTGCAGGTATCATCAGTGATCAGTACCTGGTATACGTACCAGTACCAGGTAGATACCCCTGGTAGAATGCGAGGGCACGAGTAAACAACGAAAGCACGTAAGTAACGCTTCTTGTTACATGTATGTGCATAATACGTTGTTGTAGACCAGAATCTAAAATGACACCGATCACGGCGGGGGGGGGTGGGGCTCTCTTTCCGAACCCATTCCTTGGGTCTGGGAGGGTACGAGGTTACCAGGCAGCAGGCAGCACCCATAATCCTTGCTTGGTTTTCCTATGTTTTTCTTCTTCCACGCCAGAAAACCCGCCGGAAGACATACCAGGTACAATGTAAACCCCTTTTAGGATGCATTTGCAGTTTACAGCAGTTGTTGTGGTATACAATTATACCCGTGACCATTCCACTACACGAACAAACACGGGCGCTGCAAAACCTGCGAGGCCCCCCTCTGGTTGAAGTACATCCTTGAACCTGCAAGCTCCGCACCACGGTTTGTTTTCATTGCCCCCCATCCCCCACTTTCCCCATTCCCCACAGAGCAACACCACGTCTACTGCTTTCCCCTCCTGTGTTATTTATGGTACTGAAATGAAAAAATTGGACGCTCAGGTACGCTCGTCGATTTTTTTAGAGGGGCCGAATCGCCAAAGCCCCCCCAAGAACGGGGGGCGCATTTCCGTTCGCACGTGATGGATGCCGCACCAGCCGAGAGCATGCGATCCAAAACAGCTCGTCGAATGAAAGTATGTGGGGAGCCAGTATCAAGGAGCACCGCAAAACCAAAAAGGGGCGAGAACGCCAGCTCAGCTACATCAATCGCGATTTTGGTTGAAAAAGAGACGTCGTCGGGGCTAATGGCTCTCTATTTTTGACGTACCTTGCCTGCTTTGTTACCTTGCCGTTCAGAGGTGTCGTGGGTTTTGAGGAGCCGCACCTTCGACTCATCATGCTCTAGCTCGTGGAATCGGGGTTTGCATGAATTTCCCACAATTCGGTATATACGGCTCATCAGAGTGGGCTAGTGTTATGGTACTGGTTTGAGTGTGAGGCTGAAAGCCCGGTAATTAACTGGGTTCAGGTATTGGGGTTGTGTTTGTAGTGCTTGGGAGGCATGCCTCAGATGGAACACCAGGATTTTTCCCAGCGAGGCACGAGCCTTGCTCTCAGTCTCAATGTGCGCGAAAGGAAGAAAGCTGCACATCATCTATCTCGAAACAAAACACGTGAGTCCCAACGAGTACCTGCTTAACCCCTTTAGAACCGCAGCCCCGTTTTGGGGACAAACTACTTGAAACTTGACTGGTTTGTCCCCATAGTGGGACTGCGGTTCTAAAAGGGTTAATTGACAAACCTGTCAAGGAATACAAAGTGTCCCGACCTTGATCTTAACACCTGCGCACTCCACATCTAATCACCCCTACTCTGTGGGGAACGAACATCAGACAAATATATCCACCGCAACAGGAAGGTTGTCCTCCTATCTGTTGAAGTTGGCTAGTTGGTGATCATTCCGTGTTTGACATAGACAACTCGTTTGTTTTTTCTCTCTCTCTCTCGTCACGTCTTCCATGATCAGCGCATGCATATATCGCGAAGCGCGCGTCCTCCAGCCGCGGACAACCGCGATATGGTGGGGCAGGCTGCCGCTCGGTACGGCTGACGGACCGCCAGGCGCTGCCCTTCTCAAGATACGCGTGCGCACACGGCACTCACAGCCTATCTCGGGGGTGGCCCTCCTCCACAATAAACGCCGGCCGTTGTTTTCTTGAACAATTTTCGCCGGAAAATCTGAGATTTTTCTTGGAAGTTGTTTTGAGTACTACTTTTTCACAGGAAAATCTTGGGATTTTATGGGAAACTTTGAGTAAGCACCTTCCCTTAGAATCCTTGGTCCATTTTTTTTTAGGAATTTTCATTTTAATTTCTTTCAAAAAGTGGTGGGAGAATCGTTTTTTTTTTTTTAACCCAAGTACGTAGCACAGGCGTTCTTCCTTGCAGACTTGGAAGGCGTTATATATTCTCCAATTTGTGCCTGGTTGTTTGGGCGTGTACTCGACTATCACTTGAAACCCACAGAGGGCGTAAGTTTCCCTTCGGAGGCATTCGGACGTGGGGCGACGGGGTCACGCATGGTAAAAAGCCTTTGACGTTTTTTTTATGAGCAGCTGAAAAAATCGAAAGGCCCACCTGCCGTTGAAAATTTCAAAGTCTGTACAGCCCAAAAAACGAAAGACATAACGACCAGTGAAGGGGAATCTGTGCATATATATATGTATATATCTATCTATCTAATAGCTACGACGAGTATAACAAAACTCTTGACGTACACTGGTAGCCAACCTGGTTGTTTGGTCACAGTCGGGTACCTATCCTGGCATGTGCCCGAGTAACCCCAGAGGATATACCCCATACCCAACACACTATACCCTACCCAACAAACCCTTGGAACCCTCAATCACGTGAACGCGTAACCAGTTCTCAAGCACACCCTCAAGGTACGCTTTTTTGGCGCGGGGTGCGTACCACTCCTTCCCAGTCGAGGCTTGCACGTGATCCATCACGGCCACGACCACAGAGAGATTTATAAGCCGATACGGTAGCTACCCTTGGTATGGGCGAAGCAGCACCGACCGCCTTGAAAAAAAAGAAGCTGCTGCGTTCTGACTACACCCGCCGAAAATGTCCACCCACACCTATACCGCTGATAAATGCCGTACAGCAGTAGGAAACAGCAGCCGATTTGCCGTGATCGATGTTCTTCAGCAGCGACTGACCAGCCCATTTAGAGATATACGCAATGCCCGGTAGCATGGAGTTCTATTCTACCGAAGAAGCAGAAGCGCAACAGCAGTAGTCAGGATTTACCCCGGTTACGAACTACTCCCGAATCCAACACAAAAAAAAATACCCAGACACGCTTGGCGGGTACCTGGCACGTCGGCAACATGTCATGGCTCACAAAAACAAGCACCGCACACGGCAACGTTGTCTTCCCACCATCAGACTACACAATAGGTGCCACATTGCGAAAAAAACAAAACAGCGGCGAAACCTCAACAAAAACAAAAAACACTACTGTACTAGGTATTGATGGAAACTCCGAAAGAAGCCGGTAGAGACTACGGTATACATACCGCCAAAAGTACTGTAACAGGGCAGGAAACGTGTCTATATCCCGCAATAAACAGGGAGACTACTCGTACGGTGCGCGACTTCCACACAGGGGGGGGGGCACGCCTCAAGTCCGCCCTCGAATCGCAGGGGTGCACGGTGGGCAACTTGGCGCCTAGCATGTTTATGGAAAAAAAACCGCACTGTAATACTCAGCGCTCGAAGGATGAGGCCATCGGTCCGCAACAATCTATCTTGATCGCCATCCTCAACAGACCCACCCGCACCGATCTCGGCCGGGGCGACCAAAGTAACGAACACTGCTGAAGGAAAATACGTCGGCTCTGCCCGCCTCTGGCACTAGTTCCAAGGAAAGATTAAAACCTCACCAGGCAGCCAACCGTGCGCAAGACATGTCATACACCCGTCCCCCTCAACACACAAGAAAACTCCAAGCCTGAGCTCAGAAGGGTACAATACACTCTTAGGGTACCCGGGTACCTATAGTATAGGGGTACCTACACTCCGGGGAAATCCGGGCACCTACCCTCTGGGGGAGCCCAGGTACTTTCCGGGGGTACCCGGGTATGTTTCCCCTGGGGGTACCCGGGTACCTAGGGGCAATCTCGGATACCTACTGTATCCTCTGGGGGTACCCGGGTACTTCGCCGCTGGTACCTAGGGCGAACTCGGGTACCTACCGTATCCTCCGGGGGTACCCGGGTACTTCTCCCATGGGGGTACCCGGGTACCTAGGGCGAATTCGGGTATCTAATGTATCCTCTGGGGGTACCCGGGTACCGAGGGCGAACTCGGGTACCTACTGTATCCTCTGGGGGTACCCGGGTGCCTACCCTCGCATGAGCACGACAACCAGGTACGGTACCCGGGTACCCAAGAGTACACGCATACCCTACAAAAAGCCTCTGTAATGAGAATCACACAAACGCTCCTAAAGACGAGACAGCTTTCCGGGTCCATGCCTTCAACAAGGTATCCTTCTCCCTTGCCTCCCACGTTGTGCTTCGAGGTATAAAGGCACATATTGCCAGTAAAACATGCAATCGAACATGCTTGGTATACCTATACATACCTGCCCCCCCCCCCCACCCCCCCCCCCCCCTCCCCCCGAAAAAAAAATGAAAGATTTTCCCAGCGCTGCGACATTGAGACCCTTTCCACACCGAAATACCGCGGGCGCACAGCAACAACCGGCAAAAAAAAACAAAACGAAAGTCTAATTACGTTGAAAAACAAAGTACCAGGTAAAAACTATTGGGCGTTTTCTCGCGAGAAATGCCGGCGGCTTGGTGACCTTGCCAAACCCGCAGACCGCAGCCGAATCCCTCTGCGCGTGATATCGCGATAAATACTAGCGCCTCTTGGGGGGGCCTCGCGACGCCACCAGACCTCAAAAGCGATCACTAATCAGCACGCAAAGGAGGGGAAGACGCGCGAGCAACCCTCCCCCCCCCCCCCCCAAAGCCCTTGCGACCTCCACAACATGCACGCGCGTATACACTATGTTGTAAATGTCTTGTTTTTTTCCTCCCAAACTGGACGTTTCCAGTCACCTTGTTCAGCGAAAACGGGCTATTTTGGCCTTTTTCTCTTCAACGGGGGGGGGGGGGGGCGCTTACGTACGTACAAATAACCCATTTTTTGTGACCACGGAGATATGTTTCAGTTTTTTTTTTAAAACCGTTTTTTTTGTGACCACTGCCCTACTTCCCAGAGACGCGAGCTCTAATAGTAGTGTGATAACCTTACTATCACCATCACCATCACCATCACCACGATGATAGCCGAGAAAGCACAGCAACGCTTTCGCCTGGTGCTACCGTACCCGTGCGTAGCAAAAAAAAAACAAAACACTGCTACTGCTACTGCTGCTGCTGCTGCTGCTACACCGTTTGGGGCACACGCTATACTATACCGCTGCACACATATCCCACCGGTAGCGGCCCAATTACTGCCCTCCCCGTTTGGGCGCGACATCCACCCCGGGGGAAACTGCTGCCAGATCGTTCGCGGGTCCAGCAAACTCGCAAACACAAAAAAATCCCTCGTTCTCTCCCGCGAGTTTCGAGATTGCTGCTGTGGCGGCGGCGGCGGCCGCGGCTGCTGCTCTGCTCTCTGCGCACCGCGAAACGCGCCACGAAAACCCCCCCAAAAAACAAACAAACAAACAGGAACAGGAACAAGAATAAAAACGAAAACGCGCTTCCACAAGAGATAGCACTATAAATAGCGTTGTTCAGATCGTATCGAAACTTTTCTTACATATATCGAGCTTCGAAACATCTTCGCATAGACCGCGCTAAACACGCCCTTTCCAACCCCCTGGCAAACCCCAAATTTGTTATATATAGTTGGTACAGAAACAGAAACGTTTCGGCATACTGCTGTACCTTATATATAATATAATATATACCTGGTATATAGTATATACCTGGTATATATAAACCGGTATCAAATATAAAAATCGTATTCGTATAATCATACCGATTTCATTTTTTCGTAGGTATCGATATCGTGCATACCAATTTCATTTTTCGTGCATCGACGATATCGTATCGAGCTCGTTTCGCGTTCGACATCACTACGCACTATGGGAGAGGAGGGGGGGGGGGGGGGGGGGACATTACCAGGTAGAAATCAGAACTAAACACTTAGCGTCAACATTGGAGAAATAGAGAACTTTCAAGCCCGTCGCGGGCTCTGATTACTATCAATACTATGGTAAGCCCCCCAAGAAACGGACAGTGTGTGACCAGCAGTCGCGTCCGTCCAGTTGGAATACGGGCGCGGTTCCCCCCCGATGCGCGAGGGTGACACTCGGAGCCCGAGGAGAGCCATGGTCGGCCTGTCGGGGCGGTGGCCAGCCTTTTCAGGTGAAGGGTCTCTCGATACCCAGCTCCTTCATGAGCTTTATTCTGGGCCCTGGTGCGAAGAAAATACACAAAACAGCGTGGTGCGATGTAACGGGAGCGGAACGAGAAAAAAAAAACGTGTGAAACAATTTTGTGACGGCGTAAGGTATTCATGTACTAACATACGTGGCGTGGGACACCCGTCAGCGAAACAACTTTGTGGCGGCGTTAGGTATTAGCACACTATTAATAATATACGTAGCGTGGGATTTGGATCAGCGAATCTCTCGGAAGAGTGCTGTCATCGATCGACCGACCGATCGATGACCCCCAAGCGACCTTTTACACTTCAATTCAATCGAAGCTCGCCGACATCAACAAACCTGGTTTCAAGGTTCCCTTACTATAGGGGATGCGACGAGAGCGGTAAGCGTCGATTAAATAAAGTTTTTCTTTTCTTTTCTTTTCACCAATCCGGAGCAGCAGGATATAAAAGACACCACACAATAACACGACACAGCTGGGAGTATCTGTGAACACGCGCCCTTTCAGTCATATCCTACCCAAGAGCAACACCTCCCTACAGAGGCGGTGTCTTATTCTCTGGTCTTCATGTACGATAAGGTCACCATATCACCTCGAAACGTGACTCCGAACAAGGTCGTTCACGCAACCAGACCAAACTTTCCGTGCCCGAGAGGAGCAATCAAAAGGCCTTATAGGGGAGGCGCCTTATTCTCTGAGCAATGCCTAGCAGGGGCTCACCATCTCACACTCTGAACGAGTTTAAAACGAACACACAAGAGAAAACAAGCGTCACACTATTATTCATAACAATCTGTACCAGGTGCCAGGCATACCAATAATTGTTCACTTGAGGACCTCGAGGAGCTCATTGGGGTCAGAAACTATTGCCTCAGAAGGCAAAAAGCGCGAACCCCTGCAAAATGCTGGGATGAATCATAAAAAGAAGAGCGAACACACCTTTGGGGAGCCTTTTCACACTACGTACGGAGGATGAAACACGACAACATATATTACCTGGTAGTCTGCGCAGAACAATATGACCATTTTTTTTTTCGGTTGATGGCCTTTTAAATACAATGAACCTTAACAGAAAATCGACCTCAGCGATGATCGCCAGGATATTTTTTTCTTTCACATACAAAAACCAAGTAAATGGTGGGTGATGGAGAAATATGCACCCGAAAATCTGCCAAACATCTGCTGAAAATGTGCCATTTTGGACAAAGCGTTGATTATATAGCGAAAGTTTGTCAGCATAAAAAAGAAAGAAAGAAAGAAACGAGCCTCGGCTAGATGAGAGCAATCGTTTTCCGCCGTGTAGCTTGAAATCCCAAAGTGTCATATCCGTATCGAAGGAGTGGGACTACTACGGTTTATCGGCGATCAAGGGGCGAGAAGACCATTCGGAGCCAAAAAACATATAACAAAAAAAAAAAACTGCCAAACTTTGCGCCTTGGGGTGAGCTTATCAGTGGTGTTTTTTACCTCTCCCAAACGCACCCTAGCGACCAGAAGACACGAGTACCTGGGTGCTTGAAAAAACAATGACATTTTTCGGCTGCACGGACCACACGAAAAAGCAAACTTAGTTGGAGCGTTCAAGTACGCACGGGAGTGACGAGGATGACAATGATGATGTTCTCACAGTATATATAGCTCGTTCTACAACACCATGCTATATACCAGGTACGAAGTATGTATATATATATATATATTACATATACCAGGTAAATATCAAGACCGCGGACACACAAAAAAAACAGGCTAAAAAAAAAACACGCCCCGCTCGAAGGAGGAAGAATACAAAACAATAAATAGCGCTGCAGCAGTAGAAAAGGGCGCAGTCCAGAGGGGGGGAGGGGGGGGGACAAACTATTATAGCGCAGTCAGTCACCTAGCGGTATGCCGATGCCGGAAAGCTCGTCTTCCTCGGTCATCATTTTTAGAGTCTTGAAATCCACCTGCAAAAAAAAAGAACAATCAACAAAAAAAATGAAATGAAGTTACGAAACGCAACAGGTTCCGCCGCTCGTATATACGTTATAATGTTATAATACCTCCTGCTGCAAGTTCTCTCTCTCTCTCCCTCTCTCTCTCTCTCTCTGCACCCAATAGGCAGTTACATAGTACTCCCATTGCTGTCTCTGGGATTACCTACACCGGATATTAAATTAACTCATTGAAGCTGTCATCCATATGCAAGCCCGCCTCACAAGCGGTTCTTAGCAGGATGGAGCTCACCCTTCATGCGACTCGCCGGACACCTCAGATTTCGCTTCGCGCTTGGTGCAAGAAATGTCTGCCTGGTCGGTGAAAACCCGACATGCTCCGTCCCGGCATTGTAGGGATGCGAGGGTGTATGGTCATACGACTACGGCCATGCATGAGATCGAGTACATCTCTCCTATCGAGTACACCCCCCCCACCCCCCCTCCTCCCCCTACCCGGTCTAAGGTCATAAGACTACGGCCATGCATGACACGAGGCACCCCCTCCCCCCAACCGTCCCCTCCTTCCCCCTCCAACTCCCATCGCACCTTCTTGCTGTCAAATTTCGGCCGGTACTTCGTCATGTTCAATTTTGCCAGGAGCTC
Source organism: Nereocystis luetkeana (assembly GCA_031213475.1). Lineage (NCBI taxonomy): Eukaryota > Phaeophyceae > Laminariales > Laminariaceae > Nereocystis > Nereocystis luetkeana. The sequence goes on along the minus strand of JARUPZ010000011.1, from coordinate 7,964,051 downwards.
GTTCAGTTCGTCCGACGCTCCCACCCTCACCCCCACCCCCACCCCCACCGTCACAGTCGTGGGAGCCACTACCATCGCGGGCTGGTCCGGGCCAAGCCCAGGCGACGACACCGCAAACGCCTTATCCCCTCCTTCCCCGCTGCCGCCACCGCCTCCAGATCCGAGCGGAAAAGAAGACCGCGACATCAAAGGCGCTCCGGCTCCGGCTCCGGCCGCCACGCCCAGGCCGTCCTTGAAAGATCCGAAGCTCAGCGCGCTGCTGCCGAGCTCCGAGTCCGTAGAGACGGGTGGAGACGAGGAGGACGCGTAGGAGGGCGGTGCCGTGCCAACGCTCGTCGGGTTGGTGTACATGGGCGCGGTACTCGTTGCCGCTGCCGCTGCCGCTGCTGGCCGCGCTGCTGGTGCTAGTGCTGAAGACGGTGCCGTCAGCGCGGCGGTGGACGGGCGGGGTGCCGGCGGGCCGGGTATCGCGGACGCCGACGGCCATTGCAGGGGGCGGACAGGCAAAGCTGGCAGCTACCGCGATAAAGGGCGTAAAGGGAAGGGCCAGGGGGAAGGTAGAGGGGGGGGGGGGGGTACACATTAGTTGCTTCCCCTTGTCATATAAGCATTGACCACGCATCCCTTTCGAGACGGAGTACCGTTGCTACTCCTGATGGGAGACACCTCCAACAGTTGGGCGCTCATTACGTTGTTTCCGTATGTAGGGATAGTGGTGGGGGGAAGGGGGTATGGGGGGAGAGTACAGACAATGGTAGGGAGCAGAGCAGAGGGGAGGGTAAGAGCGAGGGAGGGCGAAGAGGGGGAGGGGGGGGGGGGGGGGGCAAAAATCATGCCGGGGATACCCTCAGATCAAAAGCCAGCCAGAGCTGACCGACTGCCTCCCATCTACTCTTCGGAAAAACAAAAAACAAAAAAAAACAAAAAGGAAAATGCGAGCCAGTCTCTCTCTCCCTTTTTCTTCTCTCTCTCCTCCCGAAAAAAAAAAACATCGCTTAACTCTCTCCCCATGCTACTGCGCAAAAATAGCTCACCCGTCGACCCCAGGCAACCCACTTCTTGCGGGAGATTCGTGCGGGGAAAAACAAACAAACAAAAAAAAACGCCAAGGAAGGGAAGCTCTCGCTATAGGCTATTCTAGAGGGACCCCGCTGATCGAAGGCAATACATGCTACAGCCGCAGTAGGGCATGATGGCGCAAAGACTTGAAAAAAAAGGGGGGGGGGGGGGGGGGAATATTTTCGGTCGGACGACGGCCTTGTTGTTTACTTCACCCACAAACAAGGACGCGTTCTACGATAGAGGTAGCACATTTCTGCTGAAACGGTTTCTGAAATGACACGGGTCCTTAACCCAAAATCGTCGGGATGGCAAAATCTTGTTCCGAAAAATGGCGTTTTCGTATGCTTGGCCCGTAAAATTATTCATCGCGAGGGATGCATTTTTTTTTTTTTTTTTGCTGAAGTCAGTTTCGGGGTGAGGTATGGAGCTCCATAAAAGTTAGGAGCCTCAGAAGCACTAGGGTGGACCTCTCTATCTCGAACGCCTCACAGCTCAAAGTGGAAAGGCATGCCCTGTCAGCCCTTTTAGGGCAAAAGCCGCAGTCAGCCCCGTATCGGGGACAAAAAACCCACTCCGATTTCCAAGCAGTTTGTCTCCAGAGCGGGAACGAATACAAAGGTTGAGCCACGCCCTTTCTCGCCTTCAAACCGCCCACGAAAAACAGCAAAAAGTCTCGCTTTCGCTTTGTAACAAACGCCACTTTACTACGGCAAAAAAAAAACGCCCTTTTGCCCCCGCGAAAAGTACAGGGCTGTTCGCGGATGAGAAGGTCTTTCAACAAAAAATTCATGGGGGTTGGGTTGGGTCGGGTCGGGTCGGGCCGGGTCGGGTCGGGTCGGGTCGCGGGGCGAAAGGGGTGATCGAAATATCACGGGCCGGGTTGAGTCAACCCGACCCGACCCGACGCGACCCGCCCCGACCCCACGAGCGTTTTTCAAAATCCAACCCGTCGATAGCCCAGCTAATGTTCCTCCCATGAATACACCCCCAGCGCTATCCCGCCTTCTCCCCCCCCCCCCCCCCCCCCCCCGTCCCAAGCCTCCTTCCGCGTTATTTTTGGTGTTTAGTTTAGTTACCAAACCTCCAGCGAACGGGTGAAAAAAGACCGACCTGAACCACCGCATAAAAAAAAAAAAAATGATTCCAAACTACACCCTCCAAGTACAGGGGGGGGGGGGGGGATGTACAAAGACAGGGAGGAGGGGGGGCGGGGGGGGGGGGGGGGGGGGGGGGGGGTACCGTCTACCTACCTTGTCAGAGAGTTGAACACTATTACTAGTAACAGATTAAACGCCAATTTAAGAGAGCTCGAACGGCCTGACACGGGCAGCCATAATACACCACCCACTCCGCTTCCAAGAGAAATATGTCTTTCTTGAGCGAGATCTACTGCTACCACCAGTAATATAAGCCTGACACACCCCTCCTCCTAATTCGTATAGCCCCACTACGGCTGAAGAGAACTATCTGCCCAAAACCCGTTTTGTTTTCGGGGGACAAACCAGTCCGAGTTCCAAGTAAGTTTGTCCCCACCAAAAAAGGGCCTAAAAAAGGGCCTAAAAAGGGCCAAGAAAGGTCTTGTCTGTTGCATAGGCCTGACGCTGCGCTCTCCTGGATCCTAGCCCCCCTCCCCTACCCTCTTCCCCTCCCCCCCCCTGTAAAGCAGTTTTAGACCCTCTCGCGACTTCATAGGAGAAAAAAGGCGGCAACAAGTCACGGTTACAGCATCAACGCCCACATCTTGTTTTTTTTTTTCGTGGGTGGGGGGGGGTGGGGTGATACTATTACGGGGGACCGTAGTAAATACAGCAGGACCAAATAATGTCAGTAAAAAAAAAGGAAACATACACATTTTTGTGTGAACCGCAGGTCCTATTTACTATGGTCCCCAGTGATACTGTTTTTCATCTCGAGTTATTTACCAGGGTATAACCCTTTTTGAGCCGCAGCCCCGTTTTGGCGTCAAAACTATACTCAGAATTTAACCCTTTTAGAACCGGTAATTTGAGGACAAACCAGTCAAAATTCTAAGTTGGTTTTGTCCCCAAAGCGGCACTGCGGTCCGAAAAGGGTTAACAAACACGTCAAAATCTGAGTTAGTTTCGTCCCCAAAACGGGGCGGCGGTCCTAAAAGGATTGAGAAAGGGTTAAAAGGCAAAAGGCAAGGGGTCGCGCGGTATACGTACACAGACGCAAGCACGATCCTTCCTCTCCGTCAACAACTGCTGGCCGCCCGCTTTGCTCGTAGACGACTCGCCAAACACGCACGAGTACGAGGTATATACTCGTAGGCCCATCGTTGTTCGTTGCGTGTCTCTCATCGGGAGCCCCGTCACGAGTTGATGGAGGGGTTCTTACATACCTGGCGCATACACAACACAACCATCATCCCTCCCTCTTGGGGGGGGGGGGGGGGGGGGGGGGGGCTTTTGAGAGCAGCGGTCACTTTTCCCTCCTGTTTTTTTTTTTTTTTTTTTTCAACGAAATGTCTATACAAGCGGTGATTTACCGCCACGAGACCCCGTCGTGTTTGCGGCATAACACAATGGTTGGTGTCCCAGAGAGACAATGCGAGGAGGTCGGACATGTTTCGGCACAGGGTGCAACATGTCCCACACCCCCCCCCCCCCCCCCCCCCCCCCCGCCGTGCCGCTGTTATGGGTGACCACGCTGCTCGCACGTATAGCAGCAGTAGACGGCTGACGGCACCAGACTTATAACTTGAAACATTTGGTTCAGGGGACCAAATCAAGCTCTTAATACCAGGTACTTGTTTACCATCAAGGGGGATTGCAAAAAAGGCAAAAAAAATTTTTTGGTCAAAGCCCGCCGCACTTCCATCACGACATGTCGCGTCCCTCCCTCTTATCATATTTCGCGAAATCGAAAAAAATCACAACCCCTCCTCGACTGAAAGCAAAACGCCACTCTGACTGGGAACAAAACCCACCTCGGATGTTCGTATCCTATTCCAAATGGTGCTCATAAAATTCAACTCTTCCCCCTGTAGTATATTTACAAAAATAAAAAAAACACACAACTACAGCATCAGCATCAGCAGCAGCAGCAGCAGCAGCAGCTGTGAGATCGATCATTTTCGTCGAAACTCATCTTTAGCAACGTGTGTGTGATGCTTCCATCGTACTGGGGGGTTTATATTAAATGGCCTCGTGCAGGAAATACATTTATTAGTAGTCCGTACAAAAGGAAGACAAAACGCTGAACCTGCAGGATTTCAAGGAGTGGGTGTGTCCATATTTAGGAGGGAGGAAAAAACAAAACAAAAATAAACTACATTTTCCGAGACTGCATGTACCTTGCCACGAGTCGGCAACTTTTACGGTGTCTACATCATACCTGGTATTACGAAAATATAGTATTACGCGGGGCCATAGTAAATAGGACAACATATTGCCAGTAAAAATAGCGAAACATACAGGTTTTTGTCTGTGTACCGTAGGTCCTATTTAATCTGGTCCCCCGTAATATCATACTATCATTATACCATCACGGGGGGACCATAGTAAACAGGACCTAATATTGTTCGAAAAAAAAAAATGGAAATGGACAGGCTTTTTCGTGTGTACCGGAGGCCCTATCATACTATTGCGGGAGACCATAGTTAATAGGACCTGTGGTATACATAAAAACCTATACATTTAACCATTTTTACTAACACTATTTGGTCCTATTAACTATGGTCCCCCGTAGTATATCATACACCATTAATATGATACTTGTATGGCAGGTGCGCGCCAAACCTGGTGCAGCAGTGTATCCGCCAACTATGTCACGCGGTCGAAAAATCTACACACCCACCACCCACCCTTGCGATGTCGACGGTCGTCTTAACGGTGACGAACTGGGACTCCTCGTCTGGGTCATCCGGTCGTGAGACGTGGAAAACGAACCATCTCTGACCCACCGCGCCGGGCAGCCCCAACACCTAAACAGGACGGATCCCCCCCCCCCCCCCCCGCCCCCCGACCAACAGAAGAGACGCGAAAACAAACAAAAGAAAAGAGCGTGGGGTATAAATAAATTACCAGAGAGAGAGAGAGAGCGCGCGCGCAAAAAAAAAAAAAAAAAAACGTGACAAAATTGTCTACTAAATGTATACCAGTACTTCGAAGTATATATACATATACGTACCAGATACCTGGTATCCATTCAGCCAGAAACAAAACATGGCCTCCTCTGATAGGAGCACCAAACGAGGCTTCTCTTCCCGAAGACACAGACAGTGGTGTGTCACGTACCGCAAAGGGCGTTGGGATCGTCACAGGGGTACGTGTGATCGTTATTTTTCAGAGCTCCATTTTTCCGGAACAGGAAGGTTGCCTGCCTGGCATACCGTACCAAGCAAAAGGTGTTTTCGAAAGGAAATCTGGTCCATTCTTACAAGAGCCTTGCGAAAATTCAACGTTCGAATGGCCTTATAGAAGCGCACCCTTAACGTTGTCAAGTCGAGAACAAAAAAAAAACAAAAAAAAACTGGCACACACCCCTGTGCGAGCGCTGAACTCAACGCTCTCAACCCTTCTATTACGGGGGGCCATAGTAAACAGGCCCAATTATTGTTATAAAAAATACCAGGGTAGGTAAATATAAATACACAGTTTTTTGTATCATAGATCCTATCAACTATGGTCCCCCGTAATAGTTTAGACTGCAGTCCCTTTTTGGGGACAAACAAGTCAAATTTTAAGTAGTCTGTCCCAAAAACGGGACCGCACGACTGAAAGGGTTGAGGTATAGATGCGATTTCAACATCGGTCACCCGTCTGTCTCTCCCCCCCCCCCCCGCATAATATTTTTTCTAGGCTGCAAAAGTAGATCCCATTTTATCCCAAAACATATATCACCCCCGAGTACACGAGTACACCCTCTGCCCCCCCCCCCCGGCACACTTTCATTCACGTTAGGGGCATCAACTACTCAAAATGACCGCGGGGCAAGCTTCTTGCGGTCTTCCTGCTGTAAAGAGTTTAGATAAGTTTCTATTACGGGGGACCATAATGACCGCGGGACAAGCTTCTTGCGGTTTTCCTGCTGTAAAGAGTTTAGCTAAGTTTCTATAGCGGGGGACCATAGTTAATAGGACCTGTGGTATACATGAAAACCTATATATTTAACCATTTATACTAACAATATTTGGTCCTGTTAACTATGGTCCCTCTTAATAGTCTGTAGAAAACGACTGTATATACCTGGTACCTCGTACCAGGCATTCTAATACATTTGCCAGCGACATTGGATACTGGGCAGCCCCTCAGTCGGAAAGCCCCAACCATCGCAGTTATCGCCTCACAAGGCCAAAACAAGAATGTTTGACCTCTCACTGGCATATTATATATACATTTATATTAATGTTACGGGGGACCACATCAAACAGGACCTACGGTACATACAAAAACCTACCAGGTACATACTTCGCGCAATTTTTACGAACAATATCGGGTCCTGTATACTATACGGTCCCCCCGTGATAGCAGAAAGCCACCCGAAAACAAAAAAGGAAAAAAAAAACAGAAACAAAAAAAAACAAAACCAAAAGCGCTCGCATAGATTACCTCCCGCGCTACGCGCTCGCCGGCCTTCCTCCCATCCCCCCCATCCTCGAGCTTCACCGCACCCGTCCCCATCAGCTCCATGCACACCCCGCTTTTCCCCGACTGGGACTGGTAACCCGCGCACAGCACGTAAAACTCTTGACTCTCCTCCCAGTGCTGTTGGTTGCCCGATCCCACACACGCGGCCATTAGGGATATCGGGGTGCGATTCGTAAGGAGGGGGGGGGGATGAGGCAGCGTGGGGGGTGAAGAGGTGGGCAAGGGGGGAGGGGAGGGGAGGGGGGGGGGGGGGGGGGCGGGGGTACTCACATCATGCATGGCCGCAGTCGTATGACCATAAACCCCTGCCTCCCTACATACAATGCCGGGATGGGCGGCGGCAGGGGGGGCGGGTGGGGGGGGGGGGGGGGGGGAGGGTGTACTCGATAGGAGATATGTACGCGATCTCATGCATGGTCTTAGTCGTTTGACCATTAACCCTCGCATCCCTACAATGTCAGGACGGAGCATGTCGGGTTTTCACCGACCAGGCAGGGCATTGCTTGCACCAAGCGCGGAGCGAAACGTGAGTGTCTGGCGAGTCGCATAAAAGGGTGAGCTGCATCCTACTAAGAAATCGCTTGTGAGGCGGACTTGCATATGGATGACAGCTTCAATAAGTTGATTTAATGTCCGGTGTAGGCACTTCCAGAGACAGCAATGGGAGTACTATGTAACTGCCTCTTGGGTGCCTTACCATGAACACTACGTGATACGCTCAATTTCCTTCTGCGGAGTATAGGTTATTATTTACCTCGAAAAAATGATCTAACTCGACAACCAGCTGTGGGCGACCGCCAAAAGAAAAAAGAAAAAAAAAGCGGTACCCTGGTTGTCTAGCTCACGTAGGTGGCGACATATTTGAAAGTGTCGTTGCCAAGGGGGGGGAGGGTGTACTCGATAGGAGATATGTACTCGATCTCATGCATGGCCGTAGTCGTACGACCATAGACCCTCGCATCCCTACAATGCCGGGACGGAGCATGTCGGGTTTTCACCGACCAGGCAGACATTGCTTGCACCAAGCGCGAAGCGCCGTGAGGTGTTCCGGCGAGTCACATGAAGGGTGAGCTGCATCCTACTAAGAACCGCTTGTGAGGCGGACTTGCATATGGATGACAGCTTCAATGAGTTGATTCAATTTCCGGTGTAGGCAATTCCAGAGACAGCAATGGGAGTACTATGTAACTGCCGCTTGGGTGCCTTACCATATACACTACGTGATACGATCATTCCCACTTGTGCGGAGTAAAGGTTGTTCACCTCGCACAAACGATCTAACTCGACAACCAGCTGTGACCGACCGCCAAAAAAATAAGAAGGTACCCTGGTTGCCTAGCTCATGTAGTGAGCGGCATGTTACAGTGGCGTTGCCAACAGACGCCAACCCAACATATATTATATATATAATAGATGTACTCGATATCATGCATGGCCGTAGTCGTATGGCCATAAACCCTCGCATCCCTAAATTGCCGGGACGGAGCACGTCGGGTATTTACCGAGGAGGCATACGTATTGCTTTCATCAAGCGCGAAGCGCCGTGAGGTGCCCGGCGAGTCGCATGAAGGGTGAGATGCATCCTACTAACAACCGTCTGAGAAGCGGACTTGCGTATGGATGACAGCTTCAATGCGATAATTTTATATCCGCTGTGGCCACATCCAGAGACAGCAATGGGAGTACTATGCAACTGCCGCTTGGGTGCTTTACCCTACATACTATATCAGTACGTAAATATGATCATTCCCCTTGTGCGGAGTAAAGCTTCTGCACCCGGCACAAACTATCTAACTCGACCACCAGCTGTGGCCGACCGCCAAAAAAACATAAAAGGTACCCTCGTTGTCTAGTAGCTCAAGTAGTGAGCGGCATGTTTTACAGTGTCCTTGCCAACCGACGCCAACCCAATCTATATTTAATACGTAGGGGTGGGGGGTGGGCGGGGGGGGGGGGGTGTACTCATGCCCCACATGGCGGTAGTCCCATGACGCATACATAGGCCCTCGCATCCCTGCATATAATGCCGGGACGGAGCACGTCGGGTGTTCGCCGACCACGCATGGACATTGCTTGCGCCAAGCGCGGAGCGGCCGCAAGGTGTTTAGCGAGAGTCGAAACTAGGGTTACTACGGAGGACCATAGTAAATAGGACCAAAAATTGTGCGGGAAAATAGGTAAATATATAGGTTTTTGTGTATAACGTAGGTCCTATTTACTATGGCCCTCCGTAATAGCAGCAACTTGTACTATTAACCGCTTGTGAGGCCGACTTGAAATGGATAGCAGCTCCGGATTAGTTTACAGTGTGGGGGGGGGGGGGGGGCGTGCTCATTTGTTGCCTGCCTCAATCATTTGATCATTAACCACGCCTCCCTTTCAAGACGGAGCACTGCTCCTACTCCTCGGGGAGGAGGGGGTGTTTTCGATAGGAGAGATGTACTCGATCTCATGCATGGCCGTAGTCGTCTGACCATAGACCTTCCCTCGCATCGCTACAATGCCGGGACGGAGCATGCCGGGTTTTCACCGACCAGGCCGACATTGCTTGCACCAAGCGCGAAGCGGGGGGGGGATGATAGGCGCATACGCGAGCGGGCGGTGGGGCAAGCAACGCACACGTCAGGCAGTTCAGACAGATCCCTGCACTCACAGGACAGATCAGACAGATCAGACAGATCGGACAGATCACACAGATCCCCGTGCTATACCAGGTATACGACAGGGGCCTCCCCAAACATGCATGGGTTTCCTCACTTTGATTACCCAGTATAGTATAGGAGCTCCATAACCGCCACAGCTCTTTTACGAACGCAGGTGCTTGCCAAGGGGATGTGTATGCACGATACGGCTCTTTAGTCAACATCTCGTTGAAAAAATATATATATATATGGGACTGCAGTTCGCCGTAGCACGGGGAACCATAGGAAACAGGACCAAATATTACTACAGTAGTAAAATAGGTGAATATATCCGTAGCGTTTGTGTGTACCGTAGGTCCTACCTACTGTAGATCATGGGTCTGCCCGATGCCTGAAACACTGACTTACAAAAGGGGGAGAGACCCGCCTGGTGAGAGCAGGCAAAACGCGGAAAAATGGCGGGCGTACACATACGAGGTCCGAGCCAGCAGGCCTGCACGATGCGCGCGGCGTCAGTCCAATCTCTGCGCAACTCTCCGGCACAGCAGTAGCAAGCAGAGAAAAGTCCATAACATGAAAAGCGGTCACCGTGGCAATTTTTTCGTACGGGGTATAGCACAGCGCCAGCGTTGGTGGGAGCGGTTGCCCACCGAAGAGCCAACTGATCGTGTGGGGCTATCATCGTCTCCAGAGTCGTCCACGGGTCGCACAACCAACGAACCAACCGAACCCCAATGAACAACCAATCAGCTAAACAGCTAGCAAAAAAGTCAACAAAATTCAACCAACCGATCAATTCATCAGTCAGACAATCGATCGAACAGCCGAAAAACCAACCAAACGAGCGAACCACGCAAATTACCCACCCAGCTATTCACCAAACAACGCACACATCAACAATCCAATCCAACCATTCAACCTACCAACCCACCCACCTGCCCAACAATCCATCAACCAGCTAACCAATGGAACATGAAACAACCAGCCAGCCAGTCAGCCAACCAACCAACAATATATCAACCCACGAACCGACGTACCCACCACTCAAGCGAACCACGCAATCACTCGTGCACCCAACCAACCAACCAACAACATGTAAACCAACCATCAAGACCAACCAACCAACCAATAGACCAGTCGACCGACCAACCAACCAAACCACCCACCCACCTGCCCATCAAACAGCAAACCAATGGAGCATGAAACAACCAGCCAGCCAACCAACCAACCAACCAGTCGACCGACCGACCAACCAACCAACAACATATCAACCAACCACATCATCAGACCAACCAGACAAGCGAACTACGCAATACCTCGTCCAATCAACCCACCCATCAACCCACCAACTAGCTAACCAATCACCTATTAATAGCCAACCAACCAACTCAACGAAACATCAATCAACCAAACAAGCGGACCACGCAACCACCCACCCAAGCACGTCTCCAACTAACCAAACAAACCATTAATACCGCTCAAGAAGTGAGAAGTGTGAGAGGGCCATTGGGTCTTCGTATTGACGTACAAAACGCTCCCGGAGTCAATCGCCACATCAACCAGCCAACTATGAACAGCCAACCAACCACAAGAAAACCAACTAGTGCGGGGGACCATAGTAAATAGGACCAAATATTGTTACTAAAAATAGTTAAATATGTACTTTTGTGTGTACCGTAGGTTCTATTTAATATAGCCCCCCCGTAATAACACAAAATCGACCGACCAACCGAACAACCCACCCACCAACATAACCAACCGATCAAACTCGCACGACCAGCGAACCAACCATCGCACGCAACAAAAACAACCAACACACAGTCCGTATATCTCAAACCTGATCGTGGGTGACCATCCTCTCCAGAGTCTTCCAAGGGCGCCAGGGCGTGGGCGACCACCTCATCCCCAAGCGGTTCGCGGGGTCCTGCAGGAGCCGCTCCCCCATGCGAGTCCGGGGGAAGAGCCGGATCCTCTCGGGCTCGCTGGGGGTTCCGTCCGGGGTACCTGTCGTAGATATCCCTCGATATATCTAGAAAACCGGCGCCGCCCACCACCACCACCACCACCACCGCCGTCGCAAGGGGGGGAAGGGGGGGGCGGGCACGCAGAGGAAGGTTCATGCAGCGGAGAAAGAAGGCGGAGGCGGATGCAGAGGGCGAACGTGGACGCAGGTGGGGGTGGGTGGGGGGGGGGCTGAGGGTTCAGATACGGCCATGCTCCACGGGCGGCGGCGACGGTGTGGCAACCGCTTGCCCCCCTGATAATCTGCGGCCATATTTTTTGGGGCATACTGCTCGAAACTAGACCCAGACATAAGCCGTCACGCCTGGAAGGCATTGCTCTACGGTACGCTAGGGGTGTCGCCTATTTTTCTTCGAGGCTCCTGGCTTGAGAAGCTCAACACCTCAATATACCCGCACTACAGCAGTAGCACCAAGAACCTGATACTAAAGAAAAATCTTAACATCAGTGCAGCCCGACGAACATTCCCAGAAGCCCATACAGAACAGGTGTGTCACGAGATGTTTGGTAAATCACCACACTATTAATATTAATATTATACCACGTAACGATGGCACTACACCGATCTTAGGTTGAACTTAGAAACAATAATAAGCCGCCACCCCTACAAGGCATGTTGCTCTACGGTAGGAGGTAGTAGCACTCAGAATTGCTGAGGCTCCTCCCACGACCTTAACCCTTTTAGTACCCCAGTCCCGTTTTGGGGACAAATTACTTCTAATTTGAGTGTTTGGTCCCCACATATGGGAGCGCGGTGCTTAGAGCTCAATACCTCACCCGAAAAAAAAAAAAAAAAAATCGGGAAAAGCTACTAAAAGGGCAAAATCCGACGAACCGTCCCAATGCCTACATAAACAACAGGCATATCACCAGTAATATTGTAAAAACACTACACACAATGGCATCCCAACGACGTTGGGTGAAACAATCCCGGGCAAAATCAGAAATATGTCGGGGAGTAGAAAAAATACTTCCCCGACCGTGTTCGTGTGAGACCTTTTTTTTCATTTTTACCCCCGCTTTGAACTGACATATATAAACAAAGGAACGTTTGGACCGAGTTAAGGCATACAACCGAGCACAATATTTCGGGACGACATACGGTAGTAGCGGTAGGAGGCGGTAGAGTGGAAAGGTTAAGGTTATATAAACTTACTGCGCTCCCCAGCAGTGACAGGGGGCAGAGCCGAGGTCGATGGTTGGTTGGTTGGTTGTTGGTTGGTCGGTGTGACCCACGGCGCTCGTCCGTGTCTGCTTGAAGCCTGCCTGGCCTTTAAATAACAACAGCCATTGGACCGTTACAAACACACGCGTACGTACCAAAAAAACAAAACAAAAAAAAACACACACACACAGACACCCTCGGATTTGGATTTCAATGAGGCGTTTTTTTTTTCTTTTTTCTTCTGGACGGCGACGGACGACGGGAAGAATAAAGTAAAAACGCCGAGCGACAACGGCGCGTCTTCGTTGTGTGTGCCATTGAAGCTGTCATCCATAAGCTATGCAAGTCCGCCTCACAAGCGGTTCTTAGTAGGATGCAGCTCACCCACCCTTCACGCGACTCGCCGGACACCTCACGGCGCTTCGCAAAGCTTGGTGCAAGCAAATGCCTGCCTGGTCGGTGAAAACCCGACGTCCTCCGTCCCGGCATTGTAGGGATGCGAGGGTCTATGGTCACACGACTACGGCCATGCATGGGATCGAGTACATCATCTCTCCTATCGAGTACCCCCCCCCCCCCCCCCCCCCCCCCCCCCCGGCATCCAAGCTGAAGGCAATGCAGCCCGCACCGTGCAAGAAGAGGTACCACTCGCATCACGTATTTACAGCATGTGTACAAGTTTTCCCTTCGGAGTGGCATGAGCGCAGCGTGTTAAGACTCTTGTCGACATACGTATTCGGTTATTGAAGGTTAGCTTTGTTTGAGCTGTTCCACCAATTGGAGTTATGTGCTGCGACTGGGGCAGTAGCTCAAATGTACCTGTTGACAACCAAATAGGTATCTGGATAATGGAAAATAGGAGTGGAACATACGCAAACGAGGGTGACGCAAGAGAGCAGTTCTAACGACCAAAGAAATAGCATGTATATGGCAAGGCACCCACCCACGACGCAGTTGCATAAGTATTTCGCATCGCCGTCTCCGTCTCCGGAAATGGTGGTGTGCTGGAGGTGGCCACACCAGGATAGCAAATAATTCCATTCGACGCTATACACCACTCCAACGCGCCACAAAAGTCCGCCTTCAGAAAGCGGCCCCTATTAATAGTTCTTCTGCCGATAGTAGGGCGCAGCTCGCCCTTCACGCGGCTCGCCCGACAACCTCACGTTTCGCTTCGCGCGCTTGGCGCAAGCAGGCAATGCCCGCCCCCTCGACGGCGAAAAACCCGACGTGCTCCGTCCGTCCCGGCATTGTAGGAATGACGAGGGTCTATGGTCATACGTCTAAGGCCATGCACGACACGACGCACCCCCCCCCCCCCCCCCCCCTCCCCCCCTAAGGTCCCTACCACGACACGCATGGAGGAGAGTGACAGCGTGACACCCCCCCCCCCCCCCCCCCCCCCTCCGCAAGGTACCCCTTATTTCCGTGCCCCACCCGCACAGCCATGTTCGCTACCATGTAGGTATCTCCTCTTCGTCGCGTAAAGAAACGCGCTCTCTTGGCTTCTTCTTGCGCGGAAACATTTAATGACTTGATGCCAGGGGTGCAGCAAAGTAGCCTTTTTAATTTATCATCATTATTATTATTATTATTATTATTATTATTATTATTATTATTATTATTATTTTTTGCCTTATGAGGCAATATACTCATGACCGACGTAGAGATCCTCAACTGAAAAAAAACAAAACAAAATCCGGCATCCACCGTTGGTGCTCCAGCAAAAATGAATATTCGTTGCCTACACTCAGGCCATGGGATTGATTGCTCACCGGCTCAATCAACCATTGTAGTATATACCTGCTGTACAGGTAGAACTTGCTCGGTTTTTGTCCCCCCCCAAAAAACGGGACTGCTGTTTCTGCCCTAGAGAGAAGGGCCGCGGCTTACTGTAGTACGTACTCACCGAACTTCCTGCACCTACCGCAAAGAGAGTTGAGTACGCGTACAGCAGGGGGTGCCATCGATAACGGTAACTTGAGGGGTGTGCTATTACGGGGGACCACAGTAAATAGGACCAAACATTGTTCGGAAAAAAAAGGTACCAGGTAAATGTATACCGGGTAGGTTTTTGTTTGTACCGTAGGTCCTACCAGATATTTACTACTACGGTCCCCCCCGAAAATAAGAGTCGGACCAACATGGTAATTTTTTTCGAGGTATACAGGGTCTCTCTCTTCATCAGTCCCGTACGCTGAGCACCCCCCCCCTTACGTAAGTTTTGCTATTACCGCCAAACAAAAAATCGAACAGAAGAGCTTCCCTCAACTTTGTACGCTGCCCGCCCCCCTCGGCGACCACCTCGCCACCGATTCGGTCCGGGAAAAAAAAAAAAGCTTTCCTCCCTCTCAACACCCCCCCCGGTAAACCCCGTCGCGCGCCTCGCGTGAAAAACGGTGCTCACCGTGGCCCTCGTTCGCCAAGCTCGACAAATATTGGTGCTCAGACTGCGATGTTCTCCGTTCTCTGTTCCGGAATTCAGCTTGGTCGGAACAAATAAGCACCGCTTGCATTTATTTTTGCAACCCAGAACGAACCCTCATATTATCGATCATACTCTCTTCAATCTGACATCGGGAGGCCAGACAGAGCCCGCTCATGCTTCCCTCGTGTCTCGATGGACAAGCGACGCTTAGCCACGAAACGGCGACCGCGCTCCTTCCACCCCCCCCCCCCCCCCCCCCCCCTTTCCACCCGCCAGCGCCCGCGGACACCCGCGACGGCGCCGGGCTCGCGCCCCGCGGTGCCGTGCTCTGGGTGCGCACACACGCACGCACACAAAAGAGAGAGAAATAAATAACACAGGGAAAAAAAAGAAGGCTCTCGCCGGCGAACAATAGAAGGAGGAGGGGCCCGAAGCGGGATCTATACAGCTGCATCATCTACGAATAACCCACGTTTTCTTGGGGTTGGATCTGTACGGTGGGCGAGGAACTATCTATAGATGATCTACAGATAGATGGGATGATCTACAGATAGATGGGATGATCTACAGATAGATGAGATGATCTACAGATAGATGAGATGATCTACAGATAGATCAGATGATCCGCAGATAGATCAGATGATCTACAGATAGATCAGATGATCATGATCGACACTTAGATCATGGCCTGTCCAAGGTGTGGTTTCAATCACCTCTCCATTAATTCACCTATTTCCTATGTTCGTTTTGGTCTTTTATCAAAGCCTCCAAATTATCGTTTGTTTCCTGAAAAAAAAAAAAAAAAAAACGGACAAATTTGACACACCTTCCAATCCTTGAGCGCCATGCACAGCGGAACGGCGGCAACAAAATCGCACAGTTCCTTTCCGTCGGCAGGCGCGGGGAACGCCTCCTGAAACGCCGCGGAAACCCGCGCGAGCTCCGCCGGGCGCACCAGCACGCAGGCGGCGCAGTGGTCCAAGTTAGGCCGCAGCTGGTCCATCATGCGCCCGTCGGGGTGCTCCAGGTAGCATATCTGAATAAGAGACGGGGGCGGGGGGGGCCCGCGGGGGGGGGGGGGGGGGGGGGTGCCCCTCGTGTCATTGGGTACGATAAGGCACGTCTTGTTGGGTACAATGACAAGGTATGCCTTATCAGTTACGACAATAAGGCATGCCTAAAATTGGGTACGATGATAAGGCCACCCATATTTGGGTACGATGACAATGCTTGTCTTATCGCGTACGAAAAAAAGGCACGCCTTGTTGGATACGACGACAGGGATGCAGCATGCCTTGTTGGGTACAATGATAAGGCATGCCTTAGCGGGTACGAGAATAATGCACCGCCTTGTCGGAGTGCGATAATGAGGCATGCTTTAGTGGGTACAATGGTAAGGCATGCTTTAGTAGGTACGATGATAAGGCATGCCTTACTGGGGATAAAAATGGGGCATGCCTTGTCGGGTACGATGATAAGGTATCGGGTACGACAATAAGGCATGCCTTATTGAGCAGTTCCTTGAGGCCCTTAACCCTCCAAGGGCAAAAAATGCAGGCCAGTTTACTGCTGTAGGGGGCCAACCAGTCAAATTCCAAATAATTTGTCCCCAAAACGGGACTGCATTCCTAAAAAGGACCCCGCCAGTCGGAAAATATATCCACCACTCCGACCGAAAACACAACCCCCCATTCGGACTCTGGGATCAATCGAAATCAAAACGATGCACTACATTTTCCGGTCACACCAGTGGCAGGTCCCAACAACACCCCCTATGGTCATATGACTACGGCCATGCATGAGATCGAGCACACACCTCCTATCGAGTACACCCCCCCCTAGATACCGTCTGTACCATATGACTCAAAAAGCTTTTCCCCTTTAGGGCTGCGGTCCCGTTTTGGGGACAAACTACTTAGAATTTGACTGGTGTGTCCCCAGAACGGGACTGCAGTCCTGAAAGGGTTATGAGGGTGGTGCAAAAGTAAATAGAACAAAACATTGTTAGTAAAAATAGCGAATCTATAGGTTTTTGTGTGTACCGTAGGTCATATTTAATTGAAGTCCTCCGTGATAGTAAAAATCCTCTTCGTCGGCCTTCAGACAAAAAAAGCGACGGCCACCGCATGGTTGAGGGATAGAACATACTACTCTTGTCCCTGAGCATAAGCACCGTTTGTGCGCTAATACTCAATCAATAAGATACTTATATTTACGGACAGAGTGGTGTAGTCCTGAACATAAGTACCGTTTGTACACTATCATTCAATCAATACGCTACTTATAGTGAGGTACAGAGCGGTCAAACGAATTGGTCCCTGAACATAAGCACCGTTTGCACACTAACATTCAATCAATATGATAATTATATTTACGGACAAGATTGGTACTACGGATTGGTGTCCGAGATACGGCAGTGGGAGGAGTCCGTGCGGCAACGGGCGCAACATTATCCCTCGCACCGGTACATTTTTCCGCGCTCCCTTCGCTCCGCGCACGGTTGATAGCACCCAGCATCATCATGGTTTGCGCACGGTTGATAGCACCCAGCATCATCATGGTTTGCGCACGGTTGATATCACCCAACGTCATCATCATGGTGTTCGTTTTGGTCATACAGCTACAATCAACTATTGACACAATCAACACACAACCCAAAGGAGTTGTAGCGGCGCAGGCGTTCGTACGGCACGTCACGGGCGCGGTATGATCCCTACCGGTCACTACTTTTGGGGCCCCGCCTCTCCTGGCAGACGGTCGACAGCCCCAGCAAAGTTTATCGTGGTTTCTGCTGTGGCAAAGGGGTGGTGACTCTTTTGGCCCTAACCCGTAACCCCCTTTCGAAAATCGCAGCAGTCCAGTCTTGGGGAACAAACCACTGTCGAATTATAAGTTAGTGTGTCCCCCAAAACTGGACTGACAAAGCAGCTTGCCAAGAAAGGGTCAACACCCTCTCGAAGGCGTGCGGCGGCGGGGTGATGTCCGGTAGCTGTTGCGTATGAGGTGGTGTCGCCAGGGCCCCCCCGCGTTCACCTTTCTGAAGCAGGACCGCCCGAAAGGGCACGGCTGCGTCTGGTCCCTGGTCATCCCCGGAGGGTGCGTGTAGAAGCAGTCCGGCCTCGTGCAGTTGTAGCCATACCGACAGGGCGTGGAGAGCTTACGTGTCGGAGGCATGTCGGCACGAAGCCCGCTCAACAGCCGCGCGAGGCAGCGGCAGCGGCAGCGGCTACTACTACTACTGCTCCTGCTGCTGCTGCTGCTGCTGCTGCTCCTGCTGCTGCTTTTGCTGTTATGTCAGACGAAGCAGGGCCGGCGGGAGCTCGCCTTTGTTCCCTGGAACAAAGCTTGAGAGAGAAAAGAGGCGTAAGAGCGGGGGGGGGGGGGAGGCGAGGGAGGGAGGCCAGGCGAGGCGAGGGTAGGGGGAGGAAGGAGAGGGGAAGAGGAGAGACAGGGAGGGGTAGGGGGTGACAAACTGGCGAGGTACATAGACAGGCAACGTCGTCCGCCACTCCGAGTGCGTGTCCGGCCGGCTGCAGCACGGCACACACGGCAGTGACGCAGGCATTCGACTATTCCGCATCTTGCCGGCACAGACGGCAAGGAAGAGAGCCCGTTGGGTCCACTAGCCGCAAGCAAGTTGGCGTGTCTGTCTGTCCGACTCGACAAAAACACCCGCGATACATTTTCACGAGGGAGGGGGGGGGGGTGTACTCGATAGGAGAGATGTACTCGATCTCATGCATGGCCGTAGTCGTATGACCATAGACCCTCGCATCCCTACAATGCCGGGACGGAGCATGTCGGGTTTTCACCGACCAGGCCGACATTGCTTATTGCAACAAGCGCGAAGCGAAACGTGAGTGTCTGGCGAGTCGCATGAAGGGTGAGCTGCATCCTACTAAGAACCGCTTTTGAGGCGGACTTGCATATGGACGACAGGTTCGATGAGTTGATTTAATTTCCGGTGTGAGGGGGGGGGGGGAGGTGCCACATTTCGCGAGCGTTGCAAAAAATCACCACGCGTGTGCGAAACATAAAAAAAAAATGATTTGATACGACACTGCCGTGCGCGACACAGCCACCAACTACAGCAGTGGTGGCCCCCCTTGCCAGGCCAACAAATACACCGGCGGCAATATCTAGCAGGCATCGGCATTATCTAGCAGGCCCCGACATCACCTAGCAGGCGCCGGCATTATCCAGCTCTGACACCCCTGCCGCGCCCGATGTTGACCGGGACGCAAGAGCGCGAACTTAACGAGCTGCTGCACTACTCCGCACACCGCCCACACCGTACAATCCCATACATACACCCGCCACGGGATGCCACCGGCATAGTATAACATCGAGCACCCGCAATATAATCATGGAGGGACAACCATTGTGACATTACCTCAACCCGAGACGTCAATCCCGACCCACCGAACCAAAGGTTATTCACTATGGTCCCCCGTAATAATGGGACTTATTGATTGCAGCCCGACAAGGGTTGGCGAAAAAATCTCTACAAGACTGCTGCTGCTGCTGTTGCTGCTGCGTTTCGCCGAAAAAAGTGGGGGCGTCTCTCGAGAAAACAAATCCGCAAAAAAGCAAGTTGTGGCCCTTTCTGACTTCGAAATCCGTTTCTATTTTCTCGGGACGTGTACGAACGAACGAACGAACGAACGAACGGACGGACGAACAGACGAACGAGCTAGTCCGGCTGTAGCGGTAACAATTCACTTCATCGGCGGTAATCGCAACCGTTCGGAAATATGTTGCAACTCCTAAAAAAATTGGTACGAGCTGTGTCTGCTGTGCGAGCCTGCAGCGCATGCGCAGACGGACGATAAAAAAGGTATTGGGGAATCCGATTCGATTTCGTCGATGAGCCTGCAGCGCATTTGCAGACGTCAGACGTATTTGGGGGGGCGGAATCCGATTCGATTTCCTCGAGAAAAAGTAACGCAAAAGTCACGCACGGGAGATTTATCGATAAGAAACTCGAAGAATACTTTCAAAATCCGACAACTCCGTCACGCGGACGACAACTGAAATTCGGTGCGAGCACTCCTAGAAGCATGGAGAAACGATGTCGACAGATGTCGCCAGTGTATGATCCGTTTCCTATCAAGAGACATCGCGAGCACATAAGATCCCCGATTACAAACCGAGGACGCCTTAAACACGATCAGAGCCAAAAGCAAATTCTGGTTTCGGGGATCCAATTTTTCGATTTTCTATCTGAGAGATTTGACACGTGATATTGAAGCACGTATTTTGCTCAGGCTTTCAACCCTTTTAGGACCGCAGTCCCGTTTTGGGGACAAAATGCTTGAAAATTGACTGGTTTGTCCCCGAAACGGGACTGCAGCACTAAAAGGGTTAATGGGGGATATCGTGTATCCCCCCCCCCCCCTCATTTATCGCCAATGTTTCGGCCAAATCATCGGCTGAATTTTCATCGAAAACGCCTTAACCCTCCCCCCTCCCCCCACACCAACATTTTTTTTTCTTCTTATGGCCTCGCTTGAATAGTGATGCTATACATACGATGGGGCGTCTCCATACTGAAGGTCAGGTTGGAAATTTCTAAAACGGAACCCCGACAGTGCCTCTGAATCTGGCGTTCCAGGCTCGGCTGGACCAGCTCCTGTCTACACTCCTTTGCTCCGAATTATACTTGGTTTATACAAAGTAAATAAGAACTACAGTATGTCTATACCGATCGAAATATCACACCATTAATATGTCACACATCTTGCCAATAAAAGATTCCAGGTTTTTTTCTTCTACCCACGCGTCACAGCCGAAGTATGCCCCCCGTTTCCACCCCCCCCCCCCCCCCCCCCCCCCCCCCGTCACACCTGCCTGGTCGGTGAAAACCCGACGTGCTCCGTCCCGGCTTTGTAGGGATGCGAGGGTCTATGTCTATGGTCAAACGACTACGGCCATGCATGATAATGAGTGCACCCCCCCCCCCTCCCCCCCTGTTACACGGCTACTGCCATGCATGATATCGAGTACACTGCCACCCCCCCCCCCCCCCTCCCCCCCCCCGAAAAAAAAAAAAAAAACACCGCCTGTCAAACACGGCAGATGCATAGTTTGCGTCCAACCTATATACGCATGAGTAAAGCGGCGACGTAAGCATTGACGTGGCCAACTGCAACAGCCCTGCTCTCCTGCCATATCGTGTCGTACCTCCTGCCGTGATATACCCCCACCTTCGTACAGGCACGTGTGACTCGAGACAGACGACACACACCCCCCCTCGGTCAACTTTCTGAGCGGACGCTGTCGACAGCGGGAGGGGAGGGGAGGGTACAGCTGTCGAGCGAAAGCGTGCGCCCACGGAACGATCTAGCCGAGAGCCCAATTCCAAAACCCCCATTTTCGTTCTCGTTTCGGAAATTACCGACTCGGGAACTTGTCTCGGGGAGTGTGATATCCTATCACCCTTTTACGGGGAACCATGTTAAATAGGACCTACGGTACACACCAAAAAATACATATTTCCCTATTTTTACTAACAATATTTGGTCCTATTTACTATGGTCCCCCGTAATAGTGTGGTATTATTTTATCATCACTTTTTAGTTTCAGCCTAACTCGTAGAAGATCTTACCCTGGGCGATCTTCTCTGGACAAGCAGTGTGGTCACAGGTGTCGTCCCTTCTCCCCCCCGGTACGTGCCTTTATTTTTTGTCGCGCATAGGGTTCAGCATTCCCACTGCTCCGTCGACTTTCATCGAATGTAGCTAACTCACGCTCTCGCGCTTTCCGCCGATCATTTTTTTACGCAAGAAAAAGTCCTTACGAGCATGCACTCGGTGAGACTCGAACCCACCAAATTGACCTCGATAGGAACGCGGACCACCTACCAAGCCACCGGGGACGCCGGTATGGATATGATACGGATTTATTCGCATGACCACAGACCCGAGGTCCGCCTCCCTGCAATGCCAGGATGGAGCACGTCGGGTTCTCACCGACCAGGCATAAAACATTTTTGCCTTGCACCGAGCTGCGAAGCGCCGTGAGGGGGTTGTTCGGCGAGGTCGAGCGGAGGGCGGAGCTGCATCCTACTACGTAAGAACCACTTCCGAGGCGGACTCGCCTACGAACGACGGCTTCAAATGAGTCCGACTTTTCTCGGGAGGGGCGAGGGGGGGGGGGGGGGGGGGGGGGATTCATTTGATGCCATATAGTCATCCGACCAGTGACCACGCATCCCTTTTCGAGACGGAGCACCGCTCCTACTCGTCATCGAGGTCCCAGGGGGGGTGGGGGGGGGGGGGGTTACTCGATAGGAGAGATGAGCTCGATCTCATGCATGGCCGTAGTCGTATTTCCGACGACGGGGGGGGGGGGGGGGGGTGTTCTCTCATCACACACCAAGAACGGCAGTCCAATTTTTGGGGACAAACCACCTATAAGTATAAGTGGTTCGTCCCCAAAACCGGAGAAGAGATTCCAAAAGGTACAGAAGAAGTGGTATATCCCGCTCAACTCCATTCCCGTTCCGAGGCACTCTATGACAAGAGGTCCACTCTATTTTTTCTGAGGCTTCCATGTCCCCCCAAGGCACATAAGGCCCAATTAAAACGGGTACGAACCCCTTGCGAATACGACTGATGCTTGGGGTGTGTGGGGCGCGCACCTTCAACAGTTACAGACATGTCAACCACGGTCTGTGCTACTGCTGTACGTGGATCCTCCAACTGCCCGCCGCCCGTGTAAAGATGCCTGGCGTGGTGGCTCGAAAAAAACCCCCCTTTTTTTGTTTTCTTCCCTCGAAAAAAACGACAACCCCCTATCATAGAACGCCTCTTTCCGTCTGTGTTATCGGTGCACACCACCCTTGCCACACTCTCAGGCTATATAGCATAGTATACCAGGCTATACTAATCCGCCTTGGGGGGGGGGGGTACTCGATAGGAGAGATGTACTCGATCTCATGCATGGCCGTAGTCGTATGACCATAGACCCTCCCATCCCTACAATGCCGGGACGGAGCATGTCGGGTTTTCACTGACCAGGCAAACATTGCTTGCACCAAGCGCGAAGCGCCGTGAGGTGTCTGGCGAGTCGCATGAAGGGTGAGCTGCATCCTACTAAGAACCGCTTGTGAGGCGGACTTGCATATGGACGACAGGTTCAATGAGTTGATTTAATTTCCGCTGTAAGCATTTCCAGAGACAGCAATGGGAGTACTATGTAACTGCCTCTTAGGTGCCTTACCTCGAACACTACGTGATACGATCATTCCCACTTGTACGGAGTAAGGGTTGTTTACCTCGCACAAGTGATCGCCTTGGGGGGGGTATATAAGGACCGTTTATGTACAACTGTGGATACCAAGCGGTCCTTGCATGTGCTCCCCCGAGTGGCAATCATGAAAACAAAAACTACCGTGGCACCACCTATCCCCTCTGTTAAAAACCCTTTTTCGAGACCGCCGACCCGTTTCGAGGACACACAGTTTACTTTTCAAAGTTTGAGTGGTTTTGTCCCCCCCCCCCCTCCCCCCTCCCCCCTCCCCGAAAAAAAAACATATACTTTTGAAATTTTGATTGGTTTTGTCCCCCGCCCCCCCCCGAAAAAAACGGGAGTGCACGCCTCTTCCTATGAACACGAAGGCTGAAAAAAAAACCCTTTTGACAACTGCAGTCCCGTTTTGGGGACAATCCACTCGAAGGACAGGATTGCCCTTGGACTGAGTAAGCCATCGACCTGTCACCCCTTTTAACGTGGTAGCCCAGTATAGGTAACACTTATCACAGCCCGCAGGAGATGCCGGGGAGATACTGGCGACGAGTAGTTTGACGATGCCACCAAGCACGGCGAACAGGGACCATAGTCAATAGGACCAAATATTGTTAGTAAAAACGGTTAAATATATAGGTTTTTACGTATACCAAAGGTCCTATTAACTATGGTCCCCCGTAATAGTTCATTGATAAAAGAAGAGTTTTTTTTTTTTTTTTTTTTTGCTCGTCCCATTTATTATCTTCGCCCATCTTCTCTCTCTCCTTCCAACTCGTAACTCAGATCCAGGGTCACATAGCTACCCCCTTCCCGCTACGGTACGTGCCTTTCTTTTCATCGCGAGAAGATTTCAGCCTTTCCTTCCCTCGTCGACTCGCATCGAATTGTGCCTACCCACGCTGCAAGGCACTCTCAACAATTGAATCTTTTTTTAGTTTATTTTTGCAAATAAAGTCAAAAGTCCGACCCACCTGGGGCTCGAACCCAGGACTCAAAACACAAGTAGAATTCGAGGTTAACCACTTGAACCACCGGGGCGACCGGCGAGTGCGATTTAATAAGATCGCACTGGAATTAGACCTATGCCAATGGAAACGCGAAGTTGAAAAGTTTTTTTTCAAATATATGGCTTTAAAAAAACAGCCGAAAATTTTCTCGTACCGCCGCTGTGGGGAAAAAAGAGAAAAATGTTTGATTTTTTCTTTTTTTTTCCCCAACGGCTGCAGGCGGCGCAATTTGTGTTTTTCTGGTCGCAAATTGTCAACACGGTGATCGAAACCAGCTCGTGCGACGATCGACCCTCGATCTCGACATAGACTCATCCCACGGCCAACCCACTCGGTATCTGGCAAGCCCAACGAGTATAGATGACGGCCTCGAAGATATCAGGCGGATCCATGGTCTAGGGGGCGAGAGCTTGCCGGCGGCGTCGTACGGTATCCTCCCAAACCTGAAAAAAAGACTATTTTTTGCCATTCGAGACGGATGGAGCAGTTTTGTCTTCTGTTTTGTGCAAACCAGCAGCCAAATGTTTTTTTATCACACGCCTGGTCAGCTCCCACCACATGACACCGGCCATGGTGTGAAGACGGTGACCCTAGGGTGAGTCGGAGCCCCTAACGAGCGCACTCCGTTCAGAATTCGTGACGCAATCGTTGGTTTTGTTGATCGATGTCTGTCGAGGACTCGGTATCTCGCCGCTTCGAACCAAAGATCGGCCTGAGTTTTTCTCAAGCCGATGTTGGCCCAACATCGGCCCCAGATTTGCTTTTTTCGGGCTTTTCCAAAAGTTAGGAACTTTTTTTTTTTTTTAGGTGGCCCATAGGAAGCGTGTTCTGAATTTTTTTGGCGGGTATCTTTGAACTTCAAACTTTTTATTGCAAAATCGCTGTACCATTGGCATAGGTCTTAGAGGTGATTATACATTTTCCGAATTGGGGGGGACGAAAAATCAAGCGATTTGTGCCAGCACTAAAAAGCGTCAAGCAAAAAAGAAAACGAGTCTGGGTCCGTGCGAAAGAGAGCGGGAGAGGGAGAGAGAGTAGCGCACATAAAATAAAGGGGGGGGGGGGGGGTGGAAAACGAATAAAAATAGAAAAACGAAACAAAACAAAACAAAACACCAGACGATAAAAAAGCGTTTCGTTGTTTTGCTGTGAAGAAGTAAAGTCAGAACGCTTTTTTCTTTTTCACATCATGTATAGTAGTGCTAAAATTAATAGTACGCCATAAACGATTCTTGGTTTTGTCGCGAAGTACTGTCAAGTCAGAACGTTTTTTATCGTGTCAATGCCATAGTAATACGTGGGGCCACAGCAGTAAGTAGGACCTACGGTACACACAACAACCTATACATTTCCCTATTTTTACCAACAATATATGGTCCTGTTTACTATGGTCCCACGTAAGCCAGCACGTTTTTTTATCATGTCATGTAGTAGCCCTACAATAGTATTAAATAGTAGTATAGATGTACGCCAGAAAGCAAAAAAAAAACATGTATCTATAGCGTAGCTGCGGGATCCACGGAACCCAACCCTTCCCCGAAAGAACAGGTCGACCGCGAAAAAAAATTAAAGATGTAGCAAGCTGCGCGGAAACGACACAACCAACGCCTACCGTGCCGCGCGGCTTCTACTTCTAAAGATCTTAATCTTGGGGGAAAAAAAACATACTCTGAACCAACTTCCTCGAGAAGAATACCTACCAGGCAGATTCTAAAATCGTCTCTTTCTCTCTCTCTCTCTCTCTCTCTCTCTCTCTCTCTACGAGTACGCATATACCCTCCCGAGACTTGAAAGGGAGAACTAAAAACTGGCGATATACGTACGTACAAGGAACGACTACAGTTGTGACAACATACGTACGTACGTACGTACGTGCCGCCACCGCGTGATTGGTTGGCGATTGTGGGACTACGCACAATCCGCGTCCCGAGCAAAAAATGGGAGGATGTCGTGCGGAACGTTTGGGTGTACATAAAACGACCGTGCCCGAACGGCTGTCCGTGCTCACGACGCTCGTACACGGGGGGCTGAGAACGCAAAAAATCAGCATTTTGGCTTGGTCGTTTATCTTGGGGGGGTCCCAAAGGAGGGATTGCGTTTCTCTTGCCGGTTATAACACGTACGTACGAAACATCGCAATAGGGCGGTGATACTCTGCTCTGGTGGAAAGCACCCAAAAAAAAAGAGGAGCCACGGCTGACGAAAAAACCCGACAGGTCATGATTCCCCCCAAAAAATAGAGCGGTGCAATACCCTTTGTATATAGTGTGTGCGTCAGCACGTAATACGCTCTCTTGTATATACCTATACTGCCGCTGTAGCTGCCCGCTAGGCCACATTTTGATTGGCGGACACGTACAGTACTTTTGACCCAGACTAACCTCCCCCCCCCCCCCGGCCCCCATATTTCTCCAAAAAGAAGGTCCCAACATTCTCTTTTTTTAATCTCAATTTCAGGGTTGCAAGCTGCGACGTTAAGTACAACCACGTATTAACAGTACGATTGTTTGTAGCAGATTGTTGCGTTTCCTCGTGTCGGAAATCAACGCACCAGCCGTGTCGGGCGCGTGGGCCCGCGGGGGGGGGAAACAATACACAACCGCATCCAACGCAAAAAAACGACAAGATATTTTTCCGATCCATCGACATACCGCTGTGCATTGAAAAAACACTGAGAAGTTATATCGACAAAATCGCGTAACGATCGCTTATCACAAAACCGTACGAACGAGCGTGAATCACTAAAGTCGTAGAACGAACGTATCGATGGACAGAACCGACAAAGACGGATACATGGGTTCGATTGACAATTCGATAGAGACGAATAACTGTGTCGACAAATCGACAATTCGACAAGATGAAGAAACGGATCGACAATCGACACAGACGAATTACATGTGCCGACAGATCGACGAGACGAACACATGTATCGATTGATAAATCGATAAAAAACGAATACTTGATCTCGACAGTCGACAATTACGCGTTTCCCCACCGCAATCAGATCAGAACTACAGCAGTTACATAATTACTGTGGATGATTTCGTACCAGGCACTGGTATACCACTCTGCCCAGTTTTAGAAGTACCGTTATAGCACCAACTGTTGAACCAAACCGTGCTTATATTTCGGGACATAAGTGATACACCGATGTACAAGGTATACATACAGCATAATATAGTATACGGACGCACGGGTACCACTCTGCGTGGCAGCATAGAGACCGCTAGGTGTTCACATTTCATTGTATGAGCGATCCTTACAAACATACAACTACAGTAACACCTTCACCCTGACCCGAAACGCAAGACCTGAAACCCGGGGATGTATCATCAATGTCCCCGTAGCCGTGACTCAAAACGCCTGCCAAGTCGTGAACGTCACTCCCCGCGCAGCGTGAGGAGAGGTCGGATCGAGACGCTAACGACGATACCTGTACACGAATCAGGTTCACGGGTTGTCTCGTGTTAAAACACATACTGCGGACGATGATACTGCGGATGATGAATCTCGCGGACGGGCCAAAAAAGGCACACACACACGCACTGAATAAAAAAAAACCTGGTGCAAACGGGTATCAATCGTACGTGAGTCATGTCGGAACGAAGGCAAGATATTTTGCTGCGGTTGCAAGTTTATCTGGTATGAATAATGTTAATATCCACATGTGTCGATATACACCGATGTTGACGTTGCAGTGTAATTCATGTATACTGGTAGCATCCTGCACTTACTGGCGTTTGTCGGCGGACCAGGAAGAGACAAAACCCAGAGTTCAGTGTTCACAGCGAACGCATGTAACACAGCGAAGTGACGACAAGATACTCGTATCTGTGGTACGTAGCAATGCACCTCGGCTTTTTTCCCCTTGACCAGGGATGTTTTGCCGGGGACAGCTATAAAATCACTACCGCAGCGGATACTGCTGTACACACATACCAGGTATATATTAACAGACGTACCTGTATTTCATATTATAATAGCGTTTTTTTTTTGGCGGCATTTCTTCGTACCGTAATTTTCTTGCAGGCAAACGGCCGAGAGCACTTCAGTTAGATTTTTACTTGTCCCGCACTCTGCGGCTGATCATTGTTATAACCGCAGTAATCGTGCTGCTGTGATAAGGTACCGGGTATACAGCGTGTGTGCGTGTATGTATGTATGTACAAGGCGCTTCGCTCCGCGGGCGGCCTACGCCGCCCGCTACGCTCGCTCTGGAAGGAAAAAAGTATATCAAATTATGCAAAGTGACAGAGGTCCACGATTGAGTTTAGGTCGTAATTTCAAACCGGCGACTTGATAATGCCAAGAGTCCCGCCGCCATGCTTCAGGAACAAACAGCTCCGACGCCAGCTCGAATGCCACATATGCGTTTCGCGTCGCGGATGTCGTACGTACGTACATACCCCAGGTAGGATACTGCTGTCTGTGCTTATTTTCTTCTTTCGATATACTCTCATGTCTGTACTCGTATGTAGGAAGAAGGCGAAAGCACAGCACGGCACAGCAGCAAAAAAAATGAAAATGAAACCGAAAACTCGGAAAGGGAAAAAAATCCCCGTCCCCTCTCGTGGAAAAATTTTCTGCCTGATTGGAACACCTTGCACCCGGTCAAAAAGAAGAAAAGAAAAAAACCGCACAGAAGAGCTTCTCTCTCAGCCTCGTACGCCGTCTGCCCCTCTCGCGACCACCTCGCTACCGATTCGGTCCGGGTAAAGCTTTTATCACTCTCTGCCACAATTAGCCCCGTCGCCCGCCCCGCGTGAAGCCCGGTGTTCACCGTGGCCGTCGTTCGCCAGCTCGATAACGTTGGTGTTCAAACTGCACACCTCCTTCTTTCAACTTCAGCGTGGTCGCAACAATAAGCACCGCTTGAATAGTATCTTGCCCTCCCGAACGACCTTTATAAAGTCGTACATACTCTAACAACAATCATAAATCGAAGCCAGACAAAGCCCGTTCATGCATCCCTCGTGCCTCGAGGCACACGCGACGCCTAGGCACGAAAGCGGCGACCGCGCTCCTTGCAGCCCCCCCTCTACCCGCCAGCACCCGCTGACACCCGCGACGGCGCCGGGCTCTCCCGCGATGCCGTGCTCGGAGTACACGCACGCACACGAAACGAAAGGCGAAAAAAGGAAGAAAGGACGTGCCAAGAGAATTGGAGAAAACCAAGAACTGCTGGAAAGGTCCGGCAAGTAGTAATGAAAAGCTGCCTGATTGGAGCACCTTGCACCCGGTCGAAAAGAAGAAAAGAAACAAATCGCACAGAAGAGCTTCTCTCTCAGCCTCGTACGCCGCCCGCCCCTCTCGCGACCACCTCGCTACCGATTCGGTCCGGGTAAAGCCTATATCACTCTCTGCCACAATCAGCCCCGTCGCCCGCCCCGCGTGAAGCCCGGGGCTCACCGTGGCCGTCGTTCGCCAGCTCGATAACGTTGGTGTTCAAACTGCACACCTACCTCTTTCAACTTCAGCGTGGTCGCAAAAATAAGCACCGCTTGAATATTATCTTGCCCTCCCGAACGACCTTTATAAACTCGTACATACTCCATCAACAATCGTAAATCGAAGCCGGACAAAGCCCGTTCATGCATCCCTCGTGTCTCGAGGCACACGCGACGCCTAGGCACGAAAGCGGCGACCGCGCTCCTTGCAACCCCCCCTCTACCCGCCAGCACCCGCTGACACCCGCGACGGTGCCGGGTCCTCCCGCGATGCCGTTGCTCGGAGAACACGCACGCACACGAAACGAAAGGCGAAAAAAGGAAGAAATGGCCGAGAAAACAAAGAACTGCTGGAAAGGTCCGGCAAGTAATGAAAGGAGGCGGTTTGGCAGTGGGAGCTCTGAGAGGCCAGGGATGCACCAATCGAGCACGCTCAGGGTTGTGATCTAAGTATGTAGTTCTATGTATGTATGTATGTATGTATGTATGTATGTATGTATGTATGTATGTATGTATGTATGTATGTATGTATGTATGTATGTATGTATGTATGTATGTATGTATGTTTTTTTTTTTTTTTTTTTTTTTTTTTCTCATCCCATTCATTATCTTCGCACATCTTTTTCTCTCTCTCCTTCCAACTCGTAACTCAGATCCGGGGTCACATAGCAAGCTCTTCTCCCCCCTTCCCGCTACGGTACGTGCCTTCATTTTTATCGCGAGAAGATTCCAGCCTTTTCTTCCCTCGTCGACTCGCATCGAATTGTGCCTACCCACGCTGCAAGGCGCTCTCAACAATTGAATCCTTTTTTATTTTTGCAAATAAAGTCAAAGTCCGACCCACCTGGGGCTCGAACCCAGGACTCAAACAAGTAGAATTCGAGGTTAACCACTTGAACCACCGGGCCGACCGGGTATCCAGATGTATGTATGTATGTATGTATGTATGTATGTATGTATGTATGTATGTATGTATGTATGTATGTATGTATGTATGTATGTATGTATGTATGTATGTATGTATGTATGTATGTATGTATGTATGTATGTATGTATGTATGTATGTATGTATGTATGTATGTATGTATGTATGTATGTATGTATGTATGTATGTATGTATGTATGTATGTATGTATGTATGTATGTATGTATGTATGTATGTATGTATGTATGTATGTATGTATGTATGTATGTATGTATGTATGTATGTATGTATGTATGTATGTATGTATGTATGTATGTATGTATGTGTGTGTTCTTCACATTAAACCGTTCTTTCTACCCGTCGACATCCAGCACAACCAGTGTCCGTGCCGATTCTTCAATCCTAGAAGAGATACAAGTTCTGTGGTCACAAAGCTACGCCACAGAGATACTACGTTGCCACGTGTGCAGTGTGAACTGCAGTGGGCAATGCAAAGCCATGTCATCATACTAGATACGACAGGCACGACATACGCAATCTATGAAATAGTGAAACGAAAAGAAACAATCAAAGAGAAAACAAAAACAAGGTCGACAAATCGAAAAAGAAAGAGAAGAAAAATGAAAGCAAAATCTAAGAGAAACAATCTGTCGTGCCCCCCCCCCCGCAGGCGAGGTGGCCAACACTTGAAAAAGAACGAGCTGGAAAAAAGAAGAAATAACAAAAAACACCACTGCTTGTGAACAGAGTAAGACAAAGAACCAAGGAGAAAGTAACAAGGAAAAATAACAAAAAAAATAACAAAGGGGAAATAACAGGCAGACCAAAGCCCAAAGCACCTTCCAGGTGGCGGCAGCAGCTTGTGGTACGAGTAGTATAGCCAGGTTCTCCCTGCTAATCCGCCTGGTACCTTGCTACCAAGACTGCCGTCTCCGCCCTGCGTTCGTCAACTATGCCCAGCCCCTTGGCGTCAGACAATACGAGCCGAGCAGAGCAGGTTCGTCTTCCAACCACGCCACACGGCTCCTTGAGTACGGCTTATCAATCAGAAAAGGAAGAGGAAGAGAAAAAATGAAATGAAAATCACGGAGAGTCAGCGCAAGAAAGAAAAACAAACAAAACTAAAAGAGAAGACAAGGGAAGACCACGTTCGAGCCAGCTGCACCAGTTGGTAGCACTAGTAGTATGGTCATATTCTACTTCCTAGTCGACTTGGTGCCTTGCTACCCTGTCTGCCATCTCCTTCCTACTTTCGTCTACCGCCGTTTCCCTTCTACCCCTCCTGTTCCCCCCCCTCTCCGCATTCCCTCGGTCGGGCTTTATGCCACTTCTCCTGTTGCCCCCTCCCCCCCCGTTCCTTTGGGCACCATCCACGGCGGATGCGCGGCGCTGTCTACTCATCTCAGCCTCAGCCTCGTGCCACCTCACCATGAACCGTTCGGCTGCTTCAAGGATCCCCCGGTACCACTTCCCCACCTTTTTGGCTGCAGTGGACCACAACGCGGTCTCAACTCCAAACACCAAGGGGGCAACTTCCGTTGACCCTTCGGTGGCTCGGAACTCCCTAAGGTCTTCGACTATGCATCTATGCCAAGTCTTACACTGTCCGCCTGGTCTCGGGTTCTCCCCACCAGCTATCGTCCCGAGCATTACCCGATTGGGTAATCGCTCCTTGCTTTGCCGTGCCACGCCCCCCGCAAAGAAGAGCCGCCGTTTACGAATGGTCGTTTCGATGCTCTCGCAACGTGTCATCTTGAGGGCCTTCGCGTACGAGAGGGTGGCATGGTCAGTACGAAGTCGGCGCTGGAAGCCAATGACTCGCAACAGGACTTGGTGGTGAGCCGTTCGAAGCTTGGCAAAGTGTTCCGCTCTGAGGGTCCACGTCACACACCCGTACAGCAGGGTCTCAATCACCTCGGCCTTCAGCATTCGGACTTTAAGGCTAAGGGGGGCGGTCGTCCTATCATACAACTCCGGGCCGAACCGTTTGAGGCATGCTCGCATGAGGCGGATCCGTCGGTCGATTTCGAGCGAGAGGTCAGCGTTTTCGTGGATAACGCCGCCTAGGTATAAGAACTGGGTCGTCTGCTTATACCTCTGACCTGCCGCTTCGATGACGAGCGGTGGTGCGAGGGTTGTCCGGTCTGGTGTTTGTAGGACCATTGTCTCAGTCTTCTTTTCCGACACCGTGAGGCCTGCTGCTTCGAAGACAGTCACGATGACTGTCATCATTTTTGCGAGCCCTTCAGCCGACTTCGAGACAATTCCTGCATCGTCGGCGTACAACATGCCCCATACAGACCTTCGCACGCACGCCAATGGCTCCTCCTTCCCTGTTCGAACTACTCCAGCTTCCCAGAGTTGGACCAAATCCCTTACAATGGCTTCGTCTTGGCTGAAGCGTACTAGTACGACGTGTAACGCAGCAGCGAAGAACACGTTGAACAGTAACGGTGATAGTACACAGGATAGTACACAGTATGTATGTATGTATGTATGTATGTATGTATGTATGTATGTATGTATGTATGTATGTATGTATGTATGTATGTATGTATGTCTGTCTGTCTGTCTGTCTGTCTGTCTGTCTGTCTGTCTGTCTGTCTGTCTGTCTGTCTGTCTGTCTGTGTGTATGTATGTATGTATGTATGTATGTATGTATGTATGTATGTATGTATGTATGTATGTATGTATGTATGTATGTATGTATGTATGTATGTATGTATGTATGTATGTATGTATGTATGTATGTATGTATGTATGTATGTATGTATGTATGTATGTATGTATGTATGTATGTATGTATGTATGTATGTATGTATGTATGTATGTATGTATGTATGTATGTATGTATGTATGTATGTATGTATGTATGTATGTATGTATGTATGTATGTATGTATGTATGTATGTATGTATGTATGTATGTATGTACAAGGCGCTTCGCTCCGCGGGCGGCCTACGCCGCCCGCTACGCTCGCTCAGGAAGGAAAAAAGTACATCAAATTATGCGAAGCGAACAGAGGTCCACGATCGAGTTTAGTTTTTTCAAGGATCGTAATTGCAAACCGGCGACTTGATAATGCCAAGAGTCCCGCCGCCATGCTTCAGGAACAAACAGCTCCGACGTCAGCTTGGATGCCACATATACGCTTTGCGTCGCGGATGTCGTACGTACGTACACACACCCCAGGTAGGGTACTACTGTCTGTACTTATTTTCTTCTTTCGATATGCTCTATGTCTGTACTACTGTATGTACGAAGAAAGCGAAAGCACAGCACGGCACAGCAGCAAAAACAATGAAAATAAATCTCGGAAGGGAAAAAAATCCTCGTCCCCTCCCGTGTAATATTTTTCTGGCTGATTGGAACACCTTACACCCGGTCGAAAAGAAGAAAATAAAAAATCGCACAGAAGAGCTTCTCTCTTAGTCTCGTACGCCTCCCGCCCCTCTCGCGACCACCTCGCTACCGATTCGGTCCGGGTAAAGCTTTTATCACTCTCTGCCACAATTAGCCCCGTCGCCCGCCCCGCGTGAAGCCCGGGGCTCACCGTGGCCGTCGTTCGCCAGCTCGATAACGTTGGTGTTCAAACTGCACACCTACCTCTTTCAACTTCAGCGTGGTCGCAAAAATAAGCACCGCTTGAATATTATCTTGCCCTCCCGAACGACCTTTATAAACTCGTACATACTCTATCAACAATCATAAATCGAAGCCAGACAAAGCCCGTTCATGCATCCCTCGTGTCTCGAGGCACACGCGACGCCTAGGCACAAAAGCGACGACCGCGCTCCTTGCAACCCCCCCTCTACCCGCCAGCATCCGCTGACACCCGCGACGGTGCCGGGTCCTCCCGCGATGCCGTGCTCGGAGAAAACGCACGCACACGAAACGAAAGAAGAATAAAGGAAGAAATGGCCGAGAAAACAAAGAACTGCTGGAAAGGTTCGGCAAGTAATGAAAGGAGGCGGTTTGGAAGTGGGAGCTCTGAGAGGCCAGGGGTGCACCAACCGAGCACGCTCAGGGGTTGTGATCTAAGTATGTAGTTCTATGTATGTACAAGGCGCTTCGCTCCGCGGGCGGCCTACGCCGCCCGCTACGCTCGCTCAGAAGGAAGAAAAGTACATCAAATTATGCGAAGCGAACAGAGGTCCACGATTGAGTTTAGTTTTTTCAAGGATCGTAATTGCAAACCGGCGACTTGAGAATGCCAAGAGTCCCGCCGCCATGCTTCAGGAAAAAACAGCTCCGACGTCAGCTTGGATGCCACATATACGCTTCGCGTCGCGAATGTCCTACGTACGTACACACACACCCCAGGTGGTGTACTACTGTCTGTACTTATTTTCTTCTTTTGATATGCTCTATGTCTGTACCGTATGTACGAAGAAAGCGAAAGCACAGCACGGCACAGCAGCAAAAACAATGAAAATAAATCTCGGAAGGGAAAAAAATCCCCGTCCCCTCTCGTGTAATATTTTTCTGCCTGATTGGAACACCTTACACCCGGTCGAAAAGAAGAAAATAAAAAATCGCACAGAAGAGCTTCTCTCTCAGTCTCGTACGCCTCCCGCCCCTCTCGCGACCACCTCGCTACCAATTCGGTCCGGGTAAAGCTTTTATCACTCTCTGCCACAATCAGCCCCGTCGCCCGCCTCGCGTGAAGCCCGGGGCTCTCCGTGGCCGTCGTTCGCCAGCTCGATAACGTTGGTGTTCAAACTGCACACCTCCCTCTTTCAACTTTAGCGTGGTCGCAAATATAAGCACCGCTTGAATATTATCTTGCCCTCCCGAACGACTTCATAACTCGTACATACTCTATCAACAATCATAAATCGAAGCCAGACAAAGCCCGTTCATGCATTCCTCGTGTCTCGAGGCACACGCGACGCCTAGGCACAAAAGCGACGACCGCGCTCCTTGCAACCCCCCCTCTACCCGCCAGCATCCGCTGACACCCGCGACGGCGCCGGGTCCTCCCGCGATGCCGTGCTCGGAGAAAACGCACGCACACGAAACGAAAGAAGAAAAAAGGAAGAATAGACCGAGAAAACAAAGAACTGCTGGAAAGGTCCGGCAAGTAATGAAAGGAGGCGGTTTGGAAGTGGGAGCTCTGAGAGGCCGGGGATGCACCAACCGAGCACGCTCAGGGGTTGTGCTCTAAGTATGTAGTTCTATGTATGTACGCATGCATGTTTTTTTTCTTTTTTTTCCCACCGGCGTATTTTTTCTCTTCCGGCCGCGGGTCTTTTACTAGTTCTCTCGGCCGCGGGGCACGCAGGTATGGGGTCCCGAGAGCCGGTAACTAATCGCGGGGAGGCGCTCCGCCGAGTCTCGACAGCAAATCAGGGATATGGAAACCCACACGAACGCAGTGAACAGCAGCAGGTTTTTGCATGTTTTCGTGCTGTGTACACATACACAGTACGTGTAACGGCTGCCCCCCCGCCATCCCGCCTGGTCGCCTGCCCGACCACCTCGCATCTCGAGCGTGGTAGTGTGCCTGTGGCCATGCCGCACCCCGAGCCTCCCTCCTCGCATGCAACAAACAACAGTCACGCTTCGAGATCCTTTTTTCGTGCGGCGGAGTTGCTTTCGCATGTGTTGTGTTTGAGGACGGCAAGTGGAAACACCCCACGAAACAGCGGTACAATATGTTTTCCGCTTCGCGAAAATCTGTCGTGGGCCCATTTCGTGAAGGTTTCTCTGTGGGTCTGGGAGCTTTCACGTGGTCCACAGCTGCCACCTCCAGCCACGACGCAAAATATACAGTAGTCTCGGCATCCCAGCAGCCGCAGCAGCAGCAGCAGCAGCAGCAGCAGCAGCAGGTCCTCCCCCCCCCCCCCCCCCCCGCCCCGAACACCTCCTTTGAACTTCAACAGGCATCCGCCCAGGATACAGTCCAAACAGCAGTAGCGGCTCAGCAGCAGCGAGAAACCTCACATTGCCCCCCATACGCACTGGAGGAACGCCTCTGTTTCTGTGCCCCCCCCTCTTCCACCTCGCGACACCCCCCGGGTACTTCAAGTCAACCACATCCCGAATGGGAACCTTGCATATATATATATACACACAGAATGCCTGCTGAATCCGCAGAGAGTGAGTGGAAATCTCGGCGTTTCGCCTATCGTCTCGGTCACCGACCGGGATCCGTCGGCCTCCAGTCTCGGGGGCCTTCGCCCTCGCATTCTCGCCCGCTCTCTCTTCGCGGGTGGCATCCCCCCGGCCTCCGCCGGGCCTAGTCCCTCCCGTGCACTTTCACGGTCGCGCATCGCCGCCGAGCACAGCGACCCCGAGCTGCGCTCGTTTCGTCGGAGCTTGATGAAACAAGGAGGCACACTGAGGGTGTTTCTGGGAGACAGCAAGCTTCTACTTTTATTGAAAAAAAAATAGTGGGGACACGTTATATGTATGTCTGTTACCGTACTGCGATTTCGGCTTGTTTTTGTTGCTGTCTCCGCGAGCTTCGGTGTATCTTCTCTTCGATCTCTCGGCCTTACGGTCGCTACGTACGGCATTCTCTCTCGACTACTACCTCCCTGGGCAGGTCGCCCTACACTTCTCCCCCCCCCCCCCCCCCCCCCCCTCCATTGTCTGCCTGGTCGCTGAAAACCCGACACATGCTCCGTCCCGGCATTGTAGGGATGCGAGGGAAGGTCTATGGTCATACGACTACGGCCATGCATGGTACCCAGTACACCTCTCCAATCGAGTACACCCCCTCCCTCCGGCCCCCACCCCCTGCCTCATTGGAGTACAGATACGGCACTAAAGCAGCAAGCAAGCAGCATCAGTATTTGTACTGCACAAACAGCAAGACAACAACAAAAAAGGCCCGGGTGAAGAAAACAAAAACAAAAAAAAAACTTCCCGCGGATTAATTAATACCAGGTACCAGATACCAGGTAGCTTCCCTTTCGCGGTGTAGTTACTACTGTATTACAGCGGTACCAGTAGCAGTATCGGTATCAGTATCAGTACGTAGACCACACCCGTCCGCTCAGAGGAAGGGCCCCGAGAGGATGTTATACACCTGGTATTACGGGGGACCGTAGTTAATAGGACCAAATATTGTTCGTAAAAATGGGTAAATATATAGGTTTTTATAGATACTATAGGTCCTATTAACTATGGTCCCCCCGTAATAGGTAGATAATGGACCATGAAATGAGCCTCTCGGGCGGGACGAGAAATCAGGGTCTTATGATTCAGAACTGAGACATCTCAGCGACGGTGGTACATCAGATTGAGCACGGAGAAAAAAGGAAAAAAAAGAAGAAGATGTTTGTTGGTCACGATTTTCATACGTAAATGAGCCCCGAAGCCCCGGGAGACTGGTGAAGGAAGACCAGGTGTCATAAAAACGAGCCTTGACAGCGGCATGGGATTGCGGTGTTGTTATTGCACTTGAGAAAGGAGGGCGAGGACTGGCGACCCGAAGAGAAAAAAAAAAAAAGGAGCTTGAGAAAGGATAGTGATACAATGAGACGGGGGCTCTGGCGGGCTTACACGCTTGGCATTTTTTTGCCTTCATCTTGTAACACATCTTGGCAATTGATTTCTTGCCTACGTGATCTAATAAAGAAAAAGAAGAAAAATCTACGTGGCATTCATTGCCTTTTCTGCAACACTTTTGGCATGGAATTTGATCCCGAACGTCAAGAAGATCTCGAAACACGAATGACTTCTTTTTTTTTTTCATGGAACAGGCGTTACGTCATAACAAAACACGTAGTGACACGGAGGTGTCTATTTTTCCCCCCTGTCCGAAGCATGAACCCATACGGAGCCCTTGACTTTGCCTTTTTTTTTCCGGAACACTTTTTAGTTTTCGACCCCCGGCCGCGGGTCTCTTCTCCCGCTATCCGCTGCGGGCACGGAGGGGTCTCGCGTGTACATCACGGTGCAAGAGTAAGTATCGACCCCGGCCGCATGCTCTGGGCGTTCAAAATTCGCGAAATCTGGCAAGTAATCGCGGTGAGACGTTCCGCCGACCCACCCACCCACAGCCAAGCAGGACAACAGTGGGGGCAAAACCACACACACACCACAATGCAAGATTTTGCTCTGCTGCTGGCTGTGCTGCTGCTGCTGCTGCTGCTGCTGCTGCTGTATCGTGTCTGATCACATCGTCCCTGTAGAGCTCTCTACTAGAGTATGTGGCAGCCACGGAACAACAGCGAGCGGTAGCGGTCGCACATCAAGTTTTTCAGCCGCGGACGGTGCATTTGTGTGGGAAACGAATAATCAGGTGCAACTGATTTAATGCTGCGCAGGGGGGGGGGGGGGGGGGGGGCGGACGACAACGATACCAGTGCACCCTCCCTCGGGGTTTCAGAAGTAACCGCGCAGCCACGGTACAACACAACGCTAGAAGCAGCCGGTACACCAGCAACACGGCAGCAGCACCAGCGCTTCACACACTAGCCCTTGTGACAGCCACGGTGCTTTATTTTTCGGCCGTAAGCTCGTATGGTAGTGCAATGGTAACCAGGAGGTGCCTCGTACCAGGTATATAGACGTACCTATAAATATATATATGATCCTTCTCGGCCGCTGTGAGCGAACCTTAAAATTCCGATTATATCTTCAACTTTGTCTGGGACTCCGGACGCCTTCGCTTCCCCGCCTTCGTGCTTGCTTTTTCGACCGCTTTCCTTGAGGGTCGCGCGAGTCGGCCTCCGACGGGTGTTCTGCGCGCGTCTCGGAGTCTCGACGCCCACCGACGAGCGCGGCGACCCCGAACTTGAGGGATATTTGCTGGAAAAAGGAGACACGGACGTTCTATTTTCTGTGGTCCTGGAAATTTGTTTAGGTGTTGTTGCTCCGCGAAGAGCTTCTTGTGACAGACTTCATCTTACAGCAGTAGCTTTTTACTCTCCGAGGTTCGATCTCTCGGTCTTGCTGATGCTACCGCTTTCTACCGACTGCCTTGCTTTGCGGGCCACCGCCATCGACCTGTTCGAACCCCTCGGTCCTGCCTTTCTCGGTGGCTGCCTTCCCTTGCCCCTGTCTCTTCGCCGGACGACTACACGCGCCTTCTCGGGGTATCGCGCCGTTCTTGGTACGAGACCGTAGCATATCCCCGTGATTTTGCTTTGTTGGTGTTTTTTTTTTTAGTAAAAATTTGATAACTCGGCACATCTTCTGTTTTCGCCGGTAGAATGGAATGAAGGTTGTTGGGGAGTATGAATTCGGCCGAGTGTTGTTAGTTCGATAAGCAAAAACAACCAATCACATCGGAGGGTATCGTACAGGTGGCCGTACATGCTCGAATTTTCCACTACTGCAGAGTGAGGCGCATTGGAATACCAGTACTAACAACCACAGCAGCAGCAGCAGCAGTACAGCAGTTCAGTAGTGCAAAGGTGTTTTACTTCGAATACGTACGTACAAAGCTCGGTTTTCGCCGGTCGAATTCAATGAAGGTTGTTGGCAAGTAGGCCGGGTGCTGTGAGTTCGATAAGAAAACCCACCAATCGCATTGGAGGATATCATACACAGCAGACGTTTTTCACTTTGAGAAAATAATCATATCCAGTCCAGATGCGAGGTCTTTATTTAATAGTAAATGGGAGATACGGTCCCGCTCTTAAGATACGATCCTTCGTTCCAGGTACAGTATAAGATATGATGTTCGGCTGGGTACGATTCCCTGTTGAAAAACGCGTCCAGTTGTTTCGGCGAGCACTACTGGAGGTAATCAAGGGTTGCAGACTGCTTGCTCAGACTGCAAGTACTCGCAATATGTCGGAGTTTTGTGCTGCTGTACGTATACTGCTGCGTGTGCTACACGTAATACTATATCCAACATGAATATTTCGGTGTTCACGCTATGAGAATACTGCCCATGTCGGCAGCACTTTGCGGTTGTTCTGTATTGCCGATCGATATCAGGTATCAGTTATCAGGTCTTCGATACTGCTCATACCCGCAGTATCTCGATTGCTGCCTGTGCTCAGGATTGAGTGCAATTATGCGCATACACTACGCGTCCTGTTCTCCCTGCAATTTGGGCGTATACTGCAAGTTGTTGTCTTCTGCGATGACGTACGTACCACTGCTGCTGTTGTGCTGCTGCTGGTCTTGGGTCTGGGTCTGCACAGCAGCAGCTGCAGCAACCGACCGCAGCAGCAGCGATGCCTGCTACTACTCCTGCTGCTGCTGTTGCTGCCATTTTGCATGTTGTGCTGCTGCTTCTGCTATCGCTTTCATATGCGGGAGAGACCATGCGGGAGAGACCCTCTCTTCTGCACAAGCGTCGTTGGGTGTAGGTACAGCTCGCCGTAGATAGGGGTGTGATATCGGCGTGGGTATTGGCTACTTGGCAGCTGGGTAGAAAAAGGGCAGCAAATACTACTATCGCAAACATCAAAGTAATCTCAGTTCTGAGAGTATAAGAGAGACCTCTCAGAACTGGGCTTATTTCTGCCCCCGCCAGCAGCAACTGGGCTCCAAATTATCGATGATTTCCTGGCCCATAATTATAGACGGTTCTGATTTTAGGGCTTCAGAGTAGATGGCTGAAAAAGACAGCAAAAATAACGTCCCAAAAAAATGCTTTAAAAGTTGGTCGATAATTCGAGTGAGACAGATACAAGAACTGAGAACTGACACTCGGCATTGCCTTTTCCCTGCACCACTTGGCATTGCCCTGATCCCGTTCGCAACAAGATCGAATCGTGTATTTATGTCAACTTGCTTAAACATATTATATAAGCACACCACTTTTGGCACTGAGGTAAAGTATCCTATCCGGAGCATGGGTGCTGGCAGGCACCCATGATGCTCCCACTCTTCAACTGGCTACACCCCCGGGGTTTCAAGTCAACAGCATTCCCGAAGGGGAGCCTTGTATGTGTATCCTGCTACGTTTCTTCGTCGTCCCAGTCCCAGAATGAGGCATGCCTTCAGAGAGAGCCCCACATTAAGGCACGCCCTACAGTAGTAGCACTTGTTTGGGGTCGGTTAAAATGAGGCGTGTCGCCTTGGGGGTGGCACGTTTTGAACAAAAAAAAAAAGTTTCTGATTGCTCACCAGACTTCTTGAGACCCTTCCGGAATCGCAGTCCCGTTTTGGGGACATAGTACTTGCCCTAAGTATGGCAGGGCGACCTCGTTGGAATACGAATGGTGCTGTTGTAGTGACGAACCCACCCTTTGACAAAAAAGAAGAAAGCTATTTACGGAGGGCCATAGTAAATAGGACCAAATATTGTTAGTAAAAATATCGAAATATCCTCGTTTTGGTCTGTACCGTAGGTCCTACCAGGTATTTAATATGCCCCCCCGTAATACTTCTGCAGCATTATTGGGCCAGTATCCCTGTTTCATATTCCCGGAGCTGGTACAGTTAGTGGCAGCACAGCAGTCAAGGCAGGCCATCCTGGGGGTAAAAACTCGCACACTACTAACACGCACCCGTAGTATAGTATTAGTAGTAGTAGTAGTAGTAGAAGTAGTAGTAGTAGTAGTAGTAGTAGTAGTAGTAGTAGTAGTACCCGTAGTATAGTATTAGTAGTAGTAGTAGTAGTAGTAGTAGTAGTAGTAGTAGTAGAAGTAGTAGTAGTAGTAGTAGTAGTAGTAGTAGTAGTAGTAGTAGTAGCAGCAGCAGTTGTAGTAGTAGCAGCAGTAGTGGTACCAGTAGTTGTAGTAGAAGTAGCAGCAGTAGTTGTAGTAGTAGTAGCAGAAGTAGTAGAATTGGCAGCAGCAGTACTGGTAGTAGTTGCAGTAGCAGTAGCAGGAACAGCAGTGTTATCAGTCACTTGGTGCAGACAAAGTTATACTATACTATAATAGTTCCACAAATCGAGCCTGAAGGCAACATACACCCCCCCGCGTTTCTGGAGACACACTTTACTTGGGAATTTCACGGGAAGGGCCTCTAAAAACCAGTAAACTCAGTACCAGGTATGTTTTACAGACCGCACTTGGTTGTACTGCAACTACTACGGGGGGCCATAGTAAATAGGGCCAAATATTGTTAGTGGAAATAGGTAAATATAGAGGGGTTTGTGTGTACCGTAGGTCCTATTAACTATGGTCCCCCGTCGTATGACTGCTGCTGTACCACGTATGTTCCCCCGGAGAAAGGTGACAAATTGTCGCTGAAGGTTCATGTCCGGCGCATACATGACACATACACGCACCTTTCACAAACCCCCGGAAATAAAACCAGCGTAAAACCGGAACTGCGTGATCAACTATTAATACCATGGTATTATATTAATAATTCCTATCACACGTTGCATCGTGGGTTTCTTTCACGAAAAAACAACGTACCATACGTGTTGTAAAAAACAGTTAAAGCCGACAAGCGCGTTTGACGTCATCACGCAGTATATAAAAATATATATACCAGGTATGACGAAACACGTCAGCCGTGAGTTCGACTGATTAAACAGTTGATGCTCAGCTTTCCAAGCTGCGTAATACGTCTCGTCTATATACGAGTACACCCTTTTTTTCGCAAAGTTGGGGTTTCAACCATTCGATCGGTCGTACTCACAGCTGGCGTGTTTGTGCAATTTGATGAGGCTCCCCTTCGGGGCTTTGTCGAGTTGAAATCCCGGGGGTTCCTCAAGTTGAAACCCCGGGAGTGTCAACTTGAAAAGAGGCCGACATAAACACAGCAGGCGTTCCTGCGGAGATGATCTCACGGTGAGGATCGCTTGGTGTTCTGGTGTTACACCGATCCGTGCTGCTGCTGCTGCTGATGTTGTACCGCTCCTGTGCTGCGCGGATTATTTTGAACTTCAGAGGAAGTGAGGGTTGGAATCGTCCAAGCTCGTTGTGTTCAGAATGGCACGCCCAAAGACGCAATAACACGCAGAACGAACAACCGCTCAGCAGGAGGCAGGTAGGTCGGTACTGCTGTAGCACCGTTCCTAGCCGTTTCCCGGAAAACAAGATCTGGAAAGTACCGCTACTGCTGCCTGCACCGTGGGTGCTACAACGCCGAAAGCTACTATTACGGGGGGCCACAGTTAACAGGACCAAATATTGTTAGTAAAAATGGTTACATATATAGGTTTTTATGTACACCATAGGTCCTGTTAACTAGGGTCCCCCGTAATAGTACAGCTTCTCAGGAGCGGCAGCGTGATGCCTGCGCAAGTTATGGTACGAGTGCGCAGCGGAAGCGGATACAGCGGTAGCAGCACGATGGCAAAGGGAGAGAGAGAGAGCAAACATTACCCCAACCCTCTGGGTTCTCACTACTTGATGTAGGATGCACATCACATACACGAACGCACACGCACGCTCAAAGCATACCAG
Source organism: Nereocystis luetkeana (assembly GCA_031213475.1). NCBI lineage: Eukaryota > Phaeophyceae > Laminariales > Laminariaceae > Nereocystis > Nereocystis luetkeana. Next base: position 7,920,211 of record JARUPZ010000011.1, on the reverse strand, counting down.
TACGCAGCAGCAGCGTTCGAGGCTGCCACAGAGGGAAACGCTTGAAGCGCTGCCGCTGTGGTACCGTGGCTGCCTAGTCTTCGAGGGCTGCTTGCTGCGGTACTTGAGAAAAAGCAGCAAGCAGCAGTGACGAAAAAATGGAACACAGAAACGACATTGAAAACTCGGGGTCTTTTCCCACGCGGGCTTGCTTGGCTCTAGCTGGGCGCAAGCCCTCCCCGCGATAGCTCGTCGGATTTCGCGAGTTCGAACGCTCAAAGCCCAGAACGCGAAACCCGGGCGGGAATCACGCTTGCGCCGGTATGTACACGGGAGCCCCCTGCATACTGCATACCCTGCAGCTGGGGAAATACACCTTTACGGGGGATCATAGTACAAAAGGCCTACGGTACAGACAAAAACCTACATATTTCCACTATATTTCCTGACAATATTTTGGTCCTACATACGATGGTCCCCCGTAAAAAGGCCGGAGGAGGAACGAAAAGGAAATTCCGAGAAAAAATGTCAAATATATCAATAGTGCATCGTAGTAAAACAGACAAGAATAGCTGTCGCAAGGATTTCGCCACAGCAGGATAATTATGACGGTCGCCAACTACGGTGGATCTGGCGGATGGTGGACAAGAGAGGTGCAAGGCAGGCTCCACCGAACGTGTCATGCATACACGCGAACCTGGAGAGAAACACATACGAGTATGCGCCAGTACAGCAGTACGTGCATGTACGGAAGAAAACACACATGTTCAGAAACCGAAGAACGTGGTTTATATATACCCGCAGACATCACGCGTACATAGCGTACGCGCATGTGTTCGTGGTGCACGAGGCATGTCGACGACAAGCACCACCTCAACACCAACAGCACGGCCACGACGATTTCCACCAGCTATCACCGACCGCCACCACCAGAACAAGGCTTCGAATCTACAGCCCCGTTCCGCCGTCGACCTCTCTTCCTTCCCGCTTCGGCCGACGCTGGGTGCTCGTGGGCGGGCGACTATCGTTCTGCTCTTGTCGGTCTGGGTATTGCTGCTTGAATTACGTACGACACTTGAAAAACGGACCAAAAGCAGCTGTTTCTATCGAGAAAACCAGCAGTAACGGCGGAATAACACCGCAGCAGTCGCTCATGCCAGCAGCGGAGGAGTAGGTCGCCCACCCAAATGCACCACCCACACGCACCCAGCGTCGGCCGAAGCAGGAAGGAAGAGGGATCGACTGCGAGACGGAGGTTGACGTCAAGCCTGGTGGTGGTGGTGGTGGTGGTCATGGTGGTGTCACCTTACGTTGCTTTCTTCTATGTACAGCACGCAGCTTTCTCTCTCGCGGGGTTTCCAGTATGAATAAGTCTGTCAATCAAGCAGCAGACCCAGTGGAACAGCAGAACAACAGTCGCCCACCCACAAGCACTCAGCGTCGGCCGAAGCAGGAAGGAAGAGGCGTCGACTGCGGGGCGGGGTAGACGCGAAGCCTGGCCTATACACAGCAAGCAGCTTTCTCTATTCCTGGTTTTCAAGTATTTCGGCCAATCACGCAGCAGACTCAGTACAACAACAGCAGAACAATGGTCGCCCATCCACAAGTACCCAGCGTCGGTCGTAACGGGGAGGAAGAGACGTCGACTACGGGACGGGGTAGACGCGAAGCCTGGTGGCGATGATTCAGATTGGTGTTTGGTGGTGCTGGTGCCGGGGTGGAGTCGTGGATTGGAACAACACTGGGTTGTTCTTCTGCTGCTGCTGCTGCCGATTGTCGTTGATGTATGTCGCCTCAAGGCGCTTTAGTTTGTCCGCGCGCTGAACCCAGTGTCTCGTCTTTACACAGAATACATTTTCTGAGAATTTGGTGAAAAGTGCAGACAGAAAAGTGCACACATGTTAACTGTTTAGTCAAGCGAAGAAAAACGGCTTCGGCTGTCTGGCAAGTGTGGCTCCTGACCACGCCTTTCGTCAACACAACAGTAACCTCGCGCTCGCTCGTAACAAAAACCATGTTGCTGCTACTGCTGCTGCCCGTATGTATGATAGCTTCGGGCTGCGATTACTGTATACTGCTCGGTTACAGCATGACCTCGCCAACAAGAGACGGCTGATTGATCTCGAGCAAGCAAGCCTTACAACCTTATCGGGTCACCACTTTTGACTAATCTTGAGCGCAGTAGATCGTTAGATGGCAGGGCGTAGCCTACAACAGAAGAAACACATGAGGACAAGACGACGAAACGCTACGAGCGCAGCTTCGCCGGAAACAACACAAGGCCACCCGAAGCAAGCTGCACAACCGGTCCCTTCCGAATTTTACCCACAGCCCGCATATCCAAATTTCTTGTGTGCTTTCCTTGAAGCTCTTCTTATCCTGTCCGTCGTTCCTATGATGCCCAGGTTCTTGACAGCTGTGGTAAGGGCCCCCTCAATTGACTCATAGAAATAGTAACACGGGGAACCATAGGAAACAGGACCTACGGTATACACAAAAACTACATATTCCTCTATTTTTACCAGCAATATTTGGTCCTATTTGCTACGGTCCCCCGTAAATGGTGGCAAGGTGCATTTGCCCATTTCATGTGTTCACGCTTTTTACTGCAACGCCCGCGCCTATAACGCATCAGCGGATGGCCCCAACATGACCACGGGGCACGGGTATTCATTGTCTAACCCTCCCGCATGTTTTTTTACTCCCACCGGAGGGGCGGTTGGCCGCCGCTGAGCTACAACACGTTCCCTACCCTACTACCCCGGTGAAAACGCTCGTGTTTTCTTCTTGTACTCACAGAAATTCCACAAACACAGCAGTTATAGTACAGCACAACAGCCAGCAAGAAACGCCTTGATACATACCCCTGAGCACGTCTGAAACCTCGAGTGTCCAGCAAGAAACGCCTTGATACATACCCCTGAGCACGTCTGAAACCTCGAGTGTGACATCAATTTTTGAGAGTTGACTGTGGTATGTATACACCCCTCCGGTCTCGAGTTTGGTGGACAACCAGACGTCGAGTACCTGTCATTCAGACCAGATGGCCTGTACCCTGCCGGCTGCTGGCTGGCTTCTGACTACCGGTGACGTTGTGAAAACCATGGCTTTTCACGGGGTACATACATAGCGGCGCGTTTTTTTCCCTGTTTGCAGAATCCTACGGCGTGGTGCGGTTTGATGCGGGGTTTTTGTTTTTGTTTAGTAGAATCGTACAGTACGGTACGGTGCGGTGTGGTACGGGGGGGGGGGGGGGGGATTTGTGTTTAGTAGAATCGTACGATGCGGTGCGGACTTCAGTTTTTCATAGTCCTGCGGTGCGATTCGGTGCGGTTTTGTTAAAGGCATACCTGGTAATATTTAGTCAAAGGCAAAATAGTACGGTGTGTTGCGGTTCGGCTAGAAAACGCACAGAACCGTACCGCTCCGGTCAAGAAACAACCGCACCTACAAAAAAAAACCAGGTACCTTTGTACCAAGCTTAGTATCGAAGGTTCGTACATTAACAGACTTTTGTTCGTGAGCTACTACCGTGTAATACACGCAAGAGTTTCATAGCCGATTTTCTCGAAGCCCAGGTGCCTCACACCTCGACAACGATGGCATTGGGAACATCTCGTCGAGATTTAATCTCCATAGACACGTCGCTCGTCGTATTCAGTACGCCTTCCCCGTTGTCGAGAAAAACAGCCTCGAAACAATCATCCGAGGGGGTGTGTTATCTTATCACCCGGTGTCATAAAGTACTACTCGTGATCATTAGGCACGTCGAGCGCCGGTGAAACGGCTATAAACCCCATACCTGGTGTAGTATACGCCCACGAATAATAAATAACCCCAGAAAACAAAAGGCTCTCCCTGTTTGGGGGGAAGCTAAGAAAATTTGGGTTATTCGAACCGCGCTCCGGCTTCGGTGTGAATGATCGCCCGTATTTCGGCTCCCAGAAAAGGGATCGGTAGAGTCATTTCTTAGGTATCATACGCTTCCAAGACAAAAAAAAAAAGATGGAGCCCAAGTTGAAGAGCCCGCGATAGCTGTACCTACGTAGGCGTTTTGAGTTTGAGACATTTCGTTGTTACGACAGAGCGTTGGCCAATCATGGAGGGGGGGGGGGAGGGCAGGAAGCCTTCCCCAGAGTGTAATACGCAGCGCCCCCTAGAAATGGCTCAAAATACCTACGAGGTACGTAGGTTAACCCCTTTAGAACAGCAGTCCTGTTTTGGGGACAAACTACTTGAATATTCGAGTGGTTTGTCCCCAAAACGGGACTGCGGTTCTAAAAGGGTTAACCTATTTTTGGATGTTACCCTTTTGAAAAAAAATATATAAACACAACTGACATGTCCTTGAAAATCAGAGTAGTCGAGAGCCGAGCCGACGCCAGACTCGTTTCCACAGCAGTAGCAAAGACAAGCCCGATGGAAATATCTCCCTCCCCATCGACCTTCTGCAGGCAGTCCTTATCTAGCCAAGCCTGCCGATCCCACGGCTCTTCGGTCTTCGACGCCGTCCGGTCTACCTTCGAGCGATATTAATAGCTCCTTTGTACAAGTCACTGATGCTGCAGTCGACGCAACTACGCAGCTGTGGCCTGAAGGTCGCCGCCGAACAGCAGCAGTTCTATAATGAGGTGCGAGAGCCTTGTTTTCGTTTTCCAAGGAAAAAAAAAACTTCATAGCGGATCGTGTACGAGAGTATATATGGGGCCTTGTTCTTACTGTAGTTTCTCTGCGAGTGCGTGTGTCAGTCGGGTGTGTATGTGTGTGATTCAACATTTTTTTCGGCCACGGTGTCCACCGCGCTCAAACGCACACGGCACCAATGCCAGTCCCGGCGGGCTCTGTGCACGCACACACGCTAACGAAACCTTCTCGTGCTGGTGCGGTTGTAGGTCGTTTAGAGTTGGTCGAGCTATGTACAGCAGGTGCGGCAACGTGTGTAGGCACATGGCAGCGCCATGGTTGGGGTTGTGAAAATAACAGAACGGTTCTCGTATAATATCAGAACGGTTTTGGTTTATTGGGTCCTACCTAACGAAACCCAACTCTACCAGTACTGCAGAATGTGCCTGTCCACAGAACATTCGGGCCGTATCCTCGACCCTCCTAGAATTGCAGCCCCGTTTCGAGGACAAACCGGTCGATTTTTCAAGTAGTTCGTCCCCAAAACGGTTCTGCGGTACGAAAAGCAGGCGGCATTGTCAGGCCCACCCTTCTATTGTCTGGCTCACCACCCTACTGATAAAGGGATGGAGAAGCAGGAAAAGCTCTGCTGTAGACATGTCGTACCCGTACAGCAGTAGCAGTGGTGGCACCTGTCACACCGGTTTTTGATTTTATACGAACCCCAACTCTACGAGTACTCGTACGGCAGAATGTACCTGCCCACAGCCGTGTCCCTAAGATATGCTGTAGATGGTATTGTCAGGCCCACCCTCCTACTGACGAGGGGACGGCGAACCAGGAGAAGCTCCGCTGGAGATGTCGTACAGCGGTGGAAGCGGTGGCACCTGATACGAGAAGCTCTGTTGGTCAGGTTGTAGATTTTTCGATTTCGCCGAATTTCGAGTTGGGGAACCAGGAAACACAAAACAAAATCGAGCGCGTGTACTATTTATAGAGGGTTCAAGGGTTAGACCGACAATCCGAGCGCGAATCGACGCTGACCCTGGCCTTGTGTGTCCTGCTGCTGCTGCTGCTGCTGTTCTGCTGCTGCTGCTGTTCTGCTTCTGGATATGTTCTGCTGTAGACGTCGTAGAACAGTAGTATCAATGGTGGCGTCACCTGCTATATTTTTTTTATTTTTTATTTTTTTATTTTTTGCTCATCCCATTTATTATCTTCGCACATCTTCTCTCTCTCTCTCCTTCCAACTCGTAACTCAGATCCGGGGTCACATAGCAGGCTCTTCTACCCCCTTCCCGCTACGGTACGTGCCTTCATTTTTATCGCGAGAAGATTTCAGCCTTTTCTTCCCTCGCCGACTCGCATCGAATTGTGCCTACCCACGCTGCAAGGCGCTCTCAACAATTGAATCCTTTTTTTTTTTTTTTTTGCAAATAAAGTCAAATGTCCGACCCACCTGGGGCTCGAACCCAGGACTCAAACACACGTAGAATTCGAAGTTAACCACTTGAACCACCTGGGCGACCGACCATATGGGAAGCTCTCGATGATGGACACATATCACGTGCAGAATTTTGATCTTCAAGATACGAGGAATTTTGAGTTGAGGAACCAGGAAACACGACAAAAAACGAGTACGTGTATATACAGTGTACAGAGGGTTCAAAGGTTAAACCGACAAACTGAACGTAGAGCGACGCTGACCCTGGCCTCGTGTGCCCTAAGGCTGCTGCTGCCGCTGCTGCTACGGCCGCTGCCGTTGCTGCTGTTGTTGCTGCCGCCGCCACGTCTGCTGCTGCTGCTGCTGCTGCTGACGTTTTTTTTTTTTCAGAAAAGAATGAACCCAAACGTCACGGATACATACGACCGCGTATGTAGGTGTTCCTCCGGGTTGGTTCAGCACAACAATCCGTATTCCTTTAGTATAATGTAACGCATTGCAGATTCGACTACTGCAGGTATTGCTGAGGTCGGGTCTCATCACCACTAAAAACTATTAATACCAGGTATTATATTAATACCAGGTACACAAGTAGTATGGGAGGCCTTGTATCAAACAGGGGGGAGGGGGGCCTCTCTACCGTCCCCTGCCTTCCCTTGTATCAAGCAGGGGGGGCGAACGGCCCTCTACCGTCCCCTGATTTTCTCTTGTATCAAGCACGGGTGGGGGGGGTGTCCTTTGCCGTCCCCTGATTTCCCTTGTATCAAACAGGGGGCGGGCGGCTCTGTACCGTACCCTGGTTGCCTTTGTATCAATGAGCGGGGGGGGGGGGGGGGTCTCTACCGTCCCCTGATATAGGTTTTAGACGTGTATTGTTGAGGCGTAGAGTGGGGGGACAGTGTTAGGTACCCCCCCCCCCCTCCTGAAGGGGGGGGGCGAAGTTGAAAAATTTGACGTGCGGTGCCGATAATTGTTTTCGAGTACGCTCAAAGGGGGCTCGTCTCAACGATAAACCTTTTTAATAATCATCGATTACCAGGTAGGAAAAATGAATTCGATTGGACTTGAATAGAAATTCGTGAAAAACATGGATCGAGGAATAGTGTATTTTGCTAAAAATCGAATAACGCGCAAGGGTCAACGAACACCCGAGGGCAACCAACGAGGCCAGCGACGGTCCGCGTCCTCCCCAGGACGCCGCGGTCAGCGGCCGATTGTTTCTGCCGGCCCCGCCGAAGATGCTATCGCTCTTGGGGATGTCTTGGGTGGCTGGCGCAGCCTCGAAGCCCCACGCAGGCAGCAGCGATGGGGATACAGCGATCGAACTTCTGAGCGGTGACCTGGTCGGTGGTACCGTCGTTTGGGGGGCAAATAGCGATGAAAAAATGGGTTCGCGACAGCCTCGTAATTTTTTGAGGCGCCGCGGACGGTGTACCCTGTAGGGTTAGCTAGGGGTCGTCGGACCTCGCGCTGCGGCGGCTCCGGTGACCCTGTCTCTCGGGAATGGTAGATCTCACCTGCGAAGCAGTCGACGACACGGCTCAAGTTTGCGCGGCTTGCTTCGGTTTCAAAAACATGCCACGTCGTGTTGGACAATCTCCCCAAATTCAATACCGCGAAGAGCACAAGAAGTCCAAAAAAAAAACTGTTTTTTTGTCGAATTCGTTTGTTTTTTTTCCCGTTTTTTTCGAATCTCATAAGCCAACATGCCTGCTTGGTTATTCATTTTTCGATCGATCATATGCAAATCAAATCGAACGTTTTTTTTTGGCGGAATACCATCAAAAAAAAATCTCGTTAAGATGGGCCCTAATGGGTACGGCAAGTGAAATGCCAACGTACCGGGTACGAGAGTGCTACCGGGTAAGTAAAAAGGCAGGCTGGTATCGACAGGAAACCGAGATATTAGGGAGACTTTACATCGTTCTGAAGACAGGGTCATTCTTAAATAAGGAATCCAGCATTGATCTGTTTCTTATTGGTGTCGTGTCTATGTACTTGCTGGCATACCTGGTACCAGGTAGCATTCATGTATACCAGGTTAATATTATTATTAACAGTACAACAGTACATGCTATTTACTATTTATTCATGCGTCGTAGCCAGGTTCTCCCCGCGAATCCGCCTGGTACCTTGCGACCCAGACTGCCGTCTCCGCCCTGCGTTCGCCAACTAAGCCCAGGCCCTTGGCGTCAGACAATACGAAACGAGCAGAGCAGGTTCGTCATCCAACCACCCCACACGACTCCTTCAGTACGGCTTATCAATCAGAAAAGGACGAGAAATAAATAAATGAAAATCACGGAGAATCAGCGCAAGAAAGAAAAAAACAAAACAGAACGAGAGAAGACAAGGGAAGACCACGTTCGAACCAGCTGCACCAGTTGGTGGCACTATTAATAGTAGTATGGTCAAGTTCTACTTCCTAGTCGGCCTGGTGCCTTGCTACCCTGTCTGCCATCTCCTTCCTACTTTCGTCTACCGCACTTTCCCTTCTACCCCTCCTGTCCCCCCCCCTCTCCACATTCCCTTGGTCGGGTTTTCTGCCACTTTTCCTGTTGCCCCCTCCCCACCCATTCCCTTGGACACCATCCACGGCGGATTCGCGGCGCTGCCTACTCATCTCTGTCTCAGCCTCGTGCCACCTCACCATGAACCGTTCGGCTGCTTCAAGGATCCCTCGGTACCACTTCCCCGCCTTTTTGGCTGCAGTGGACCACAGCGCCGTCTCAACTCCAAACACCAAGGGGGCAACTTCCGTTGACCCTTCGGTGGCTCGGAACTCCCTAAGGTCTTCGACTATGCATCTATGCCAAGTCTTACACGGCCCGCCTGATCTCGGGTTCTCCCTACCAGCTATCGTCCCGAACATTACCCGACAGGGTAATCGCTCCTTGCTTTGCCGTGCCACGCCCCCCGCAAAGAAGAGCCGCCGTTTACGAATGGTCGTTTCGATGCTCTCGCAACGTGTCATCTTGAGGGCGTTCGCGTACGAGAGGGTGGCATGGTCAGTACGAAGTCGGCGCTGGAAGCCAATGACTCGCAACAGGATTTGGTGGTGAGCCGTTCGAAGCTTGGCAAAGTGTTCCGCTCTGAGGGTCCACGTCACACACCCGTACAGCAGGGTCTCAATCCCCTCGGCCTTCAGCATTCGGACTTGAAGGCTAAGGGGGGCGGTCGTCCTATCATACAACTCCGGGCCGAACCGTTTGCGGCATGCTCGCATGAGGCGGATCCGTCGGTCGATTTCGAGCGAGAGGTCAGCGTTTTCGTGGATAATGCCGCCTAGTTATAAGAACTGGGTCGTCTGTTTAAATTGAGGCGAGCGAGCGAAGCGAGCCTTTTTTTACTTGGTTTTTAACCAAGGAAAAAAAAGCCTCTTCATAACGGCTCGGGTACGAGGGTAGGGTGCCTGTTTTGATTTTTTCTGTATGTGTGTGTGAGTTGGTGTGTGTAATTCAACATTTTGGTCCACCTTTCACCACCGCGCTCGACGCACACGCCACAATAAAAAAAAAAACCGGCGGGCTCTGTGCACGCACACACACGCAAGACACTTTCTCGTCCTGGTGGGGTGGAAAATCGTTCACAGTTCGTCGAGCTAGGTGCGGCAACGTGTGTAGGCACATGTCTGTGCTGGGCCGTGTTCAAAATACAAAATCATAACGGTTTTTGTGCCTGTGCCAACAGCAGCAGACAGCAGGCAGACTGTGCCTGTCCACAGCATGCACACTGTGCCTGCCCACAGCAGGCAGACTATGCTTGTCCACAGCAGGTAGACTGGGCCTGTCCACAGCAGGCAGACTGGGCCTATCCACAGCAGGAAGATTGAGCCTGTCCGCAGCAGGATGATTGAGCCTGTCCGCAGCACTCAACAGCAGGCAGACTGGGCTTGTCCACAGCAGGCAGACGGTTTTGTTTTTTTAGCTTTCTTCTACCTACGTGATAGCTAACGAAACCCAACTACGAGTAGTCATAGGCAGACTTCGCCTGTCTGTCCACAGAAACGTTCGGGCCATGTGCTGCAGGTGATATTGTCAGGCCTACCCTCCTACTGACGAGGGGACGGAGAAACAGGAGAAGATCTGCTGTAGTTGTGCAGCAGTCAGTAGTAGTGCTACGAGAACCTCTGCTGGATACATGTATGTCGTATCAGGGGTTGTAGATATTTCGTCTTCAAATTATGAGGGTGGAATCAGGAACCACACACACAACATCGAGTATGGTGTACAAAGGGCAGAAGCCGAGCGTACTGCGACGCTGACCCTGGCCTCGTGGATCCTACTGCTACTGCTGCTGCTGTTTTGCTGCTGGAGAAGCTCTGATGTAGATGTTGCACAGCTGCAGTAGTTGTGGCACCTGCTACGAGAAGCTCTTTTGGGCATGCCATGTTCGTGTTGTCGTCTCGAAAATATTATGCCGACTTTCGAGGTGGGAAGCAGGAAACATAAAAAAAACGAGTGCAGGTTACGTACTACAGTACGTGTGTGTATATATACGCGTACAAAGGGTGCAAGGGTTAGACCGACAAGCCGAGCGTACGGCGACGCTGACCCTGGCCTCGTGTGTCCTACTGCTACTGCTGCTGCTGCTGCTGTTATGGTGCGGGAGGCGCACTGCTGCTGTAGATGTCGTACATCAGTCCAAGTAAAGTTGTGGTGACACCTGTTGCGAAAAAGCTCTTTCTGTTGGACAAAACATGTGAGATGCAGATTTTTATTGTGCTGACTTTCAACCAGAAAACACTCTGCTGGACAAAACATGTCGAGTGTTGTGTGTTCTTGACTCTTTCTACCCGTCGACATCCAGCACCACAGCAGTGTCCGTGCCGATTCCTCAATCCCTGAGAGATACAAGTTCTGTGGATTACAGCAGTGCAGATTTCGTCTTCAAATTATATGCCGGATTTCGAGATGAAAACCAGAACACACACGACCAAATCCAGTAGTACTTCTTCATATCAAGAGCCAGGAGAGGCCAAGAACATTTACGAAAATTATTGAGATGCACCCACGACGGCGTACAGTAGTAGTACAGTAGTACGTACGTGGTAGATATTCCTTCGTGTTCGTTCGTTCAGCACAATACCTGGTACAAAATAATCCGTATGCGCCCAGCATGATGCATCGCAGATATGACTACTGCATGTATTACCGAGGTCGCGCCTCATTACCACCAATTACTAGTACCTCTGGCCTGTCGCTTCGATGACGAGCGGTGGTGCGAGGGTTGTCTGGACTGGAGTTTGTAGGAGCATTGTCTCAGTCTTCTTTTCCGACACCGTGAGACCTGGTGCTTCGAAGACACGATGACTGTCATCATTTTCGCGAGCCCTTCAGCCGACTTCGAGACAATTCCTACATCATCGGCGTACAACATGCCCCATACAGCCCTTCGAACGCACGCCAATGGCTCCTGCTTCTATATTCGATCTGCTCCAGCATCACTGAGTTGGACCAATCCCTTACGATGGCTTCGTCTTGGCTGAAGCGTACTATTAATAGTACAACGTGTAACGCAGCAGCGAAGAACACGTTGAACAGTACCAGGTAGTAACGGTGTACCAGGTACAGAAGAACAACTGAACACACTACATTACTGTTTAATAAAAATATTAATAAAACGCCGTACGAACTCGTCCCACACCCACTCGTAAAATCAACGTAAATGAAGTACGGCCTGGTGTACCTCGTGACGAATCTGCGGATGTTCAGGAGGTCTAGATAGGGGTGTGAATGCGTAAATAAAATGTCTGCCCGACGACACGCCAGCCAAGTACCCGAGGTAGTCTCGTATACATGCAAGCGTGCAACCTTGCCCGGAATCAGCTCTCTTCCCAGCGACCTGCTGCGCTTGATTGCTTGAGGATTGAGCAGTAAAACAAGAAGAAGGCCGAGGACGCGAATTTCTTACACATGGTCAAAAGCAGTAGTATGCTATGTGGGAGCACCTTGGACGCCGTCGGTTATAATACCCACCAGCTCTTTCTAAGTACCGCAGCGAGCTACATCGTACCAGTAGAGGTCATTTGGCAAGACGATAAAGCCCTCTGCTGCTGCCGGTGCGCTCTCTGCTGTGCTGCTGATGTGTGTCATGGTGAGTTCACACAGCAGCAGTGGCTATTCGCACGTATTCAAAACATGAAACGCGCACAATGTACAAGACTTGACATCTCCAAAAATCACCGAGGAGCACAGCTCTCACCTGTCACTGTCCTCCTCGGCTTGGGCCTGGCGATCTTAGCGACGCGCGCGCAGCTTTACGGCGTGCGGGGCGCCGTGTTTTGTTATCGGCCTGTAGGGTGGTCATGGGTTTCGAGGTTGGGCAGTGGGAGTTCTGCTTGAATGGCGTTATTGTTCTGGCATGTTGTTGTGAAATCCCTCCGCCTTTGCGGTTTGAACCTCACCCATGCACCGACGCAGCCAGTGGCGATGAGGTTGGTGTCAATCTCGCCTGCTACTCTGGTCGCCGCTCTTCTCGCGGCCGCCTGCACCTGTACCACTACCACCCCGAGCTACGCCGCCACGGACCACGTGATAATCAACCATGCTCATCATGCTGCTGCCGCGGACGTGGGTGATGATAGTGCGTGCACCTCAGGCTGCCTGCGCTTCTTCCCAACAACTCGTGCGGTCCAGGCCGCGTGCCAGCTAGTCTGCAGCGCTGTGGAGGCCCAGTCTGACACGCCATGTGGCCAGGCACTGCTGGGATCCTCCTTCGAGCACCTCACCCTGCTCTCCTACAGCAGTGGGCACGTCGTAGAGTCCCTTGCGATTCTCCTGGGCGCTCTCGGCGGCAACTCCTCTTTCGCGGAGGACGCCGCCTTCTTCTCCGACCTCCACCTGAACGACCGGGGCTCTCCCCAGGGTTGTGGCGACGTCGAGGACGCCCACTACTGCCTTGGGCAGCTGCCCCTGGTAGCTTCAATCGGGGTGTGCTTGCCGCAGAGCTGCGACTCCGCCTCAGTTCTGGCTCTTCTGGCGAGCGTCAACGCCTCGGGCTTGTTGCCCACCTCGACCAGCGACGACGACGAGCCTGCTGGTGCGACCTCGTTTGTGGGCTCGACCTCGTTCACCTGTGGGGACGAGCTTCGCATCTATCCGGACGCGGGCACGGTAAGCGTGCTCTCTCTCCTGGGCGTTCTTGTTGCTCTGGTCCTCGCGGGAACGGCGTTGGATTATCGTCGCCGCCGCCGCTGCAGCCGCCTCCACCGCCACCGCTTGTACCAGGCCGCAAAGCAGCAGCAGCAGCAGCAGCAGCAGCAGCGGCAGCAGGAATGGCAGAGCGTCAGCAACGGCAACAGCGGGCTATCACCAGCAGGCACCGGCCGAACACCCTCGGGCTCGGGCAACAACAGCACGTGGACCCGAAACACCCTCCTGCTTGATCCGCGCATCAAAGCAGGACGACCCGACGCCTCCGCCGCCGTCGCCGCAGCAGCTGCCACTGCTACTTCTACTACATGGGCGACAAACGGCGCTGAGGAGGGAAAGGATATTGGACCGCAACAGCAGCAACAGCAGCAGCAGCAGCAGGAGCAGCGGCAGATGGAACTTGATGGAGGAAAAGCCCCCAATCACAGCAGCTGGAGGAACAGCGAGCAAGATACTCTCGAGCACGGAGAGGATCCCGCCCGGCAGCCACTGCTCCCGTTATCGTCGCCACTGCGGGTAGGGAACCAAAACCCGGCGCATTTCCGCAGCTCCTCCTGGTCCTCCTCCTTCCCCCCCCCCCCCCTCCTCCCGCCCGTTTTCCAGCAGCATTACTAATGGCAACAATCGCGCTATTCTGAATGAGGTATCGATAGCGGGGGAAAGCGGGAATAGCGGATCGCCGACGCTGGACGGGCGAAATGCCGCTCACAACAACGACGACAGCAACACTGCTGATGGCGGTGATGATGATGATGATGATGATGATGATGGCTCGTCAAGTTGGCGTGACTGCCTGGAGTGCTTCTCCCTCATGTTGAACATGGACAAGCTCCTGGCGCCGCCTCGCGCGGGCGACGAGTTCGGCGCGCTGGACGGCGTGCGGACGCTGTCGATGATGTGGGTGGTGCTCGGGCACGTTCTGATCTACGCTCTATCCGGGCCGGGCTTCACGAACACCGTCGACGTCTTGCCACGCCACGGGGAGGGCCTTCTCGCGAGGTGTGGTGTTGTCATATTCTATACCAGGTACCCGTATGGTACATAAATTGCCCGGACCTCGTACCGTAGGTGGACAGCTGCTTCGTACGTACGTACGAGTATGATATTCTCCCCATACAACATATCCCAGTGCCAAGGACAGCAGTGATTGCGTCATACCTGGTACCTGGTATGATACACACCATGTACCTCTGTTATATCATGGTATAACCGTAGCGGGAAGGGGGGAGAAGAGCCTGCTACGTATGTGACCCCGGATCTGAGTTACGAGTTGGAAGGAGAGAGAGAAGAAGATGTGCGAAGATAATGAATGGGATGAAAAAAAAAAGTATATATATATATATATATATATATACCTGGTACGAAGTACCATGTACCTGGTATGTATATAGGCATATATAAGAAAGTAGGCAGGGATAGTGATGCTATTCATATGTACCTGGTACGTATGTATGTACGCGAAAATGCCGTCGCTTTTGTCGAGAGATCAACCATTGTTACTATTAATACAGTACTTACTCATCCTTGGTCGTTGTTCTTGATGGTTTATTTCTCGACGCTGCTACTGCTGTGTTTATTATTATTATTATTATTATTATTATTATTATTATTATTATTATTATTATTATTATTATTATTATTATTATTATTATTATTATTATTATTATTATTATTATTATTATTATTATTATTATTATTATTATTATTATTATTATTCATGGTTGATTTTTTTTTGTGCATAACATGGTTGCGTGTGGCGCGGATTAGGCGGGGGCGAGAACATCGGTACGGTAAATTATTCGTGTGTCAAGAAATCGATGGCGGCCTTCGCGGATGAGGGCGGATGACCCAATCCTTCGTTCTATATATGGGGCTAAACGATGTATCACATGATCTGTACCTGGTACGCTTTTGGAGCTCGTATTTTGCACCAGGTACAGGGTACAGCAGCAGTGCGCACCGGTACTCCTCGCGATGCATGATGTCTGTCTGTCGGCGTTTATTTCCACAGCGAGCTCGTATCTGCTAACGCGAAGAATCAGGGCGTACACAGCTGGCTGGCTGTCCTGGATGCAGGATGTCGATGCGTGGGTATAATAGCTTCGCGGTACTGCGTACATATTTGTTGTATGCTCATACATACTGTCTGTAGTATAGCAGTGTACATGCATGCATGGCATCCGGCGACGCCAATATCGAGAAATGAGGAAATAGAGCTGTTTTTTTTCGTTTTTTTTTCGTTAATTTGCGCCGATTGTTCAGGCGGTGATCCCTATTATGCATATCTATACCACCGCTTCACGCGGCCAATTCCTGTGGGTTCAGCAATTGGCACCAACTTTAATTATAAAGTGCCACAGCAACAGCAGCAGCGGCGGCAGCAGCAGCGGCGGCAGCGGCAGCAGCAGCAGCAGCAGCAGCAGCAGCAGCAGCAGCAGCAGCAGCAGCCGGTCAGCTACCCCCCCTCCCCCCCCCCCCCTCATCTTGTACCGACCCCCCCCCCCCCCCCCATCTGCTGTGTGTGCATCATATCTCCCCACATTAATCGTCTTCCGGGGGAACATACTGCTCTATTACGGGGGACCCTATTAATTACGACCTACGGTACCATAAAAACCTATATATTTCGCTCTTTTTACTAACAATATTTGGTCCTATTTACAATGGCCCCCCGTAATTGTAATCGGGACCAAATATTGTGTGTGTAAAACATGGCGGGATACATGGTTTTGGGACACCCATCGCGGTGTTCTGATTATTGTTGCAACTTATGCCTCCCACGCGCGTATGACACGCACTCACTGTCTCGAACGATTCGGTTCAGGTTGCCCGCGCAGGTCCTCCCCGGAGGTTTTCTCGCGGTCGACACTTTCTTCCTCATGTCGGGCTTCCTTTTGAGCGGGGTCCTCCTGCCGAAGCTCGCGTCGGGGTCTCTCGGGCGGTGGCGGTGGATGGCGAAGGCATACCTTCACCGATATCTCCGGCTCACGCCCACCCTGGCCTTCACGACGTTCTTCGTGTGGAAGGTTCTCCCCCTTCTTGGGGAGGGGCCTGGCTGGTGGCCCCTGGCGGCAGGACAGGCGGATCGCTGTCGTAGGTGGGTGGAGGTAGGGGGGAAGCGAGGGGCGGGGCGGGGGGGGGGGGGACTCGATATCATGGATGGCTGTAGTCGTATGGCCATAGACCATTACGTCCCTATAATGCCGTAACGGAGCACGTTGGGTTTTCACCAACCAGGCAGGCATTGTTTGCACCAAGCTTTGCGAAGCGCCGTGAGGTGTTCGGCGAGTCGCATGAATGGGGGGGGGGGGGGGGGGGTGATACTCTACATCATGCATGACCGTAGTCGTCTGAACGTAGACGCTCGCACCCCTACAATGCCGGGACGGAACGGAGCACGTCGGGTTTGCACAGACCAGGCAGACTTTGCTTGCGGGGGCAGTGTACTGGATATCATGCATGGCCGTAGTCGTATGACCATGGTGGGGGGGGTGTACTCGACATTTGTGCTTTATACTGCTGCTGTGTACCGGTCTGGGCCGAACATTAGGAAACGCTTAGTCTTGATATTGATGTCTAAACGATCCTTATATTTCCGCCCCCAGTGGTACCGTGCACGCTTTACAGATACGTAACACTCTGTTCCGAAATACAACGAACTTTTGTACCCTACAAATCAATATAAATGGTCCTTATGTTTCGGTGAAGTGGTATGAGTTTCTAATACGGGGGAAGATAGTTGATACCTGGTAGGACCTATGAGGCGTTCTACGATAGAGGTTCACGCTAAATTTTCTGAGGTCCTCACTTAAGGAGCTCCATGCCTCATCCGAAAACTGACTTCAGCAAAAATCAAAAGGCATCACGGCAAATAATCCCATGGCCCAAGTCTACAAAACGTTTTTTTTTCGAAATCGAGATTGGCATGCAGACGATATATGGGGGTCAAAGAACCCCGTCTTTCAGAAACAAAATAGCGGAAATGTGCTACCTCTATCGTAGAACTACTCCTATGGTGTACACAAAAAACTATATATTTAACAATTTGTACTATTAATAACAATATTTGATCCTATTAACTATGGTCCCCCGTAATAGGAAGGAAAGTTTTTGCCTCACAGCTTGAGTTTTTTTTGTTCGTTCGTTCGTTCGTTCGTTCGTTCGTTCGTTCGTTCGTTTTTTTTTTTTTTGTTCTCGTGTATGTACGTGGAGCTGTGGCGAGGAACCTCATCAGCTCGTGTTTTTTACTGGTTTTTTTTTTTGTTTTTTTTTCGTTATACGTATCTATCGTATGGTTGTCTCGCGCATCCGCTGTCGTCCATCTGTTTTTATTTATCCGGGATACGAGTAACACATACGATGGCAGCAGCACCATACTTTCGTCTCTGATACTTCCGTGTTGTTCTGTACTGGTACAAGTGTGGGGTATATATTCGGCGAAAGGTGAGCGCTGGTGGAGTTCACCCATCGTCTACGTACCGGCTCGTTGGAATTTTTTGCCACGGCGGAGGCGGCGGCGGGAAGAGGCCGGCCGCGGGCGTGGCTCATATGGCCCGCGAGCCGAGCGCGGTAAACCGGGGAGTTTTCGGCCTCTCTTTGTTGGCATCGATGAGAGATCCGCACGTTATTTTCGGTTCATGAAGAAATCGAGAGGGCTTCAACGTTTGGACGGATGTCTTTTTGTGGCTTGCCCGCTGTGTTGTGTACGGCAGGCAGTAAAAAGTAAAAAAAAAAGTGTCTACGGCAGAAGCACCGAGTTGATTGTTGTGCTTACGATAAAGCTGTTGGGCCTCGCTCGCAAGCCATTGGCTTTTGATGTGTTCCGTATCTTGGTTGATCTCCGAGCGTAAGACCATCGTATGGCAGATAGTGTGCCTATTGGAACACAGTTATAGAATTGTACATGCCGCGGCATTCCCGCAACCGTACGTAGTATCTTATCTCATTATCTTATCTTCTTTTTCTTTTTTTTCAAAACAAAGTGCCTCAAACTTTCAGCTGTGAGATTGATTTATCGTCCCCGAAACTCACCGTCTGCGAACTGCGCGTAATACTACCGGGCATAGTATATCATGCATGATGTCACAGCAGCACATTTTCCTTTTTTTTTATTTCATTGTTTGGTTGATGAGGTAGATGGGTCGCCGGCGGTGTTAAAGAGCAGTAGCAGCTGCGTGCAGTAGCGCGGTGTCATGTATGTGCGGGATTTCATCCTCCTTCACATTTCAATGCCCACTGCAGCACCCTCCCCCCCCCCCCCCACGTCACGCTCCCGGTATTTCCTCTAGGCCCTTTGCCGGTGATGCTCTGGCCACCGCGTGCCCCCACAAATCGCGAGTAGACGGTACACGTGGCCTCTGAGATTAATTGCCGTTACAGGTCGACGGGGGTACGGCGTTGCCGAATGCTAACGAATGGAACGCATCGCACAGAATCGCCGATCCCGACTTGATGTTTTTTTTTTTTACCGGTTTATTCCAAGGTATATAAACATAGTTTCGTTGCTGACATGTATGATCCATAACCCCGACGCTGCCTGGCCCCGAGAGACGTCTGTTGTTCCATGTTTTGGCTGGGTCGAATCGTGGTGCTACGGGTACACAGATCCTGCACAAAGCAAGATGTCAGAACGGAAGCTTAGGACCTAGAGTAGACGAATCTGCCTCGTGAACCTGTTGTCCGGTGTGTTGTATGTAACAAATGGAAACGACGCGGCGTTCTTACCGCTTTCGCCCACGTACACGACCCCCGCCCCGCCCCGCCCCGCCCCCAACCCCGCCCGCCTCCTCGTTAGATACTGGTGGGCCGAGATCACCTACTTGTCGAACGTCGTCCCCTGGCCACCTCTCGCCGGCGGGTGTCTCGGCGTGAGCTGGTACTTGGCCAATGACACGATGTTTTTCGTCGCCGGCGTGCCCCTCGTGGCCCTCTACCACAACCGCCCGAGGGCCGCCGTCGCCGTGGCCCTCGCCATCCTGTCCGCGAGCTGCGGTTACACTCTCCTCCGGCTCGGCTTCGGAGAGGACGTGAGGTTCGCGTTTTTCAACGCCACCAACGGGGACGGGTGGGTGGAGGCGTACTCCTCTCCGTGGGCCCGCTGCCCGGTGTACGTGGTCGGTCTTCTCTGCGGGTTCGCCTGGCACACGAACTTCCGCGGCGGCATCGGTCGTGGCCGAGGTCTGACCGCCGCCGCCGCCGCCGCCGCCGCCGGGGACGACGCTGAGAACGCCGAGGGCGGCGCTAACCCTGTGTCCGCGGCCGGGGGGTGGTCGACTCGCCGCGGAGCCGTCGAGACTGGCGAGGAAGGGTTCCTCGTTCGGCACTACAGCAAGGCGGGGGCGGGGGCGGGGGCGGCTCCCGCGATGGTGGCCGTCGCGTCCGCCGCCCTCCTAGCCCTGCCGGTGTACGGCTCCTACTGGGCCTACCAAGACCTGACGGAGAGCGGGGTGTCCCCCTGGGCGGACCACCTCTACCTCGCGCTGTCGAGGCCGGCGTGGGCGGTCGGCGTGGCGCTGATGTGCGCGCTCTGCTTCCTCGGGCGCGGCGGTCTCGTGGGGTGGGTGCTGACGCGGCCCTCGTGGGCGACGCCTTCCAGGCTGACCTACTGCGCCTACTTGGCCCACCCCTGCGTGCTGACGGTGATGTACGGGTGGCGGGAGAGCGCGGTGAGGCTGACCTGGGCGGAGCTCTCGGTGACGTACATGGGTGTCGTCATGGGGACGTTTGTCGCGGCCACCGCTCTGCATCTGGTTGTGGAGGCGCCCTTCCGCAACCTCGAGTCGTGGGCGAGACGGTCGTGGCCCGCCGGGGGGGGGAAGACGAGGAGACGGAGGGAGGGGGGGGGGGCGGGGGGGGGGTCACGGGTGCGTCTTTTATAATCGATCCCTCAAGAGACTTGGAGCCTTTTTTTTTGTTGGGACATGAAATTAGTGTGGGTGAACTTTTTTTCCTGTTTCAGTATCTAGTGGACCTCGTGACGGTTATAGGTGGCACTCCCGGTGGTTACCGCCGATGGGGAGGGGCGGGGGGGGGGGGGGGGGGGGGGGGTGTACTCGATAGGAGAGATGTACTCGATATCATGCATGGCCGTAGTCGTATGACCACAGACCCTCGCACCCCATACAATGCCGGGACAGAGCATGCCGGGTTTTCACCGACCAGGCAGATATTGCTTGCTTGCACCAAGCGCGAAGCGAAGCGTGAGGTGTCCAGCGAGTCGCATGAAGGGTGAGCCGCATCCTGCTACCATAAGGGCCGCTTGTGAGGCGGACTTGCGAATGGATGGCGGCTTCAATGAATGGATGGGGGGGGGGGGCGGGGGGCGGGGGTCTGGTGGTTTCCCTTGTATAGGTGGGACGCAGTCTTGCACGCCTCGAACAGATGATCGGTTCCGTGCACTCGAATGGTCTAGGCCCGTTCAGGGGCAGATAATCTATCTCTGTTCCCGATCTTTTGAAATGGTAAGGTGTACGATTACACACGGGTGTTAATGCTCTTGCCGGTGTGGGACGGACGCGTGTAGTCTGCACGATCTGTGTAGGGCATGTTTCCTGGGTTGGATGCGCACTACTACTACCTTTATTAATACCTGGTTTTTGCAGGTAGATCCCGCATGATTTCTCGCCAGATCACGATCTGCCTGTCCGTGGCGTGCAATCTTGCGTGGGGGGGATAAGGTGGCGTTCGGTCTCACGAGGGGGGGGGGGGGGGGTCCTGTGTCTGTGTGTGGATTTAGCATGAATCCGGTTTTTCTATGCATCCCATCATCGACATCCAGCACGTCCAGTGTTCGTTCGTCCGTTCGTTCGTTCGTTCTGTTTTTTATTTATTTTTTCTATCCTAGAGACATACAAGCTCTGTGGCCACACAAGGTATAGTATGGTCATGAATTTGTGCCTGGCACGAAGTTGATCTTGCATCTGCAAGCAGTTCATTGCCGCGGGGTTATTTTTTTTTCCGGTCGTGTTTTGGTTTTGCATTGGCTAAATTTACTTGATTTAACTTTTTATTTTGTTGTTGTTGTTGTTGTTGTTGTTGTTTTTTTTTTTTTTTTTAACTCGTTTTGATTGTTTTTTGTGCTTCCTCAGCCCGCCTGTTTTAGGAGTACCGCAGAGCAGCGCTGATCACTGCGGATCAAGCGGACGGCGTCCAGGGAACTTCGTTTTTTTTTCTTCGTTTTTGTGATTTTTGAGTGTGTGCATCGCGCCGCTTCTTCGCAATAATAATTGGCCGGGGGAGGGCTAAAATAGCGCTCTTTGGAGGTAATGAGCGCGATGGGCACGTTGTTCGCCGCAATATTCTGGGTCCAGCCATTTTAAGCGATATCTCCGCCGGCTTTTGGGAACAAGCCGCGCGGGTACACACAAATGCTGCGGGCATTTTTGGTGGGCACTCGGTATTATGCCTTCTCTGATGTGTTACAAGTCTGTTGGTACCAGATTTGTGCCAAGCTTCCCCCCCCCCCCCCCCTCCCCCCGCCTGCCTCTCCCGTGTGCGTTGCGTCGTTTTTGTTCTTTGTGTGTCGTCGTCGGAGCTCGACATTTGGCGACAGGCGTGTCCGGATGATACTACGGTCGGTCGTGGTTGTTTGTGATAAGAAAATGCCCGATGTTGTTGTTGGTTCGTTTTTGGGGCGCATGCATGACATGTGCGGCACCGTACGTACACTACACGCTTCGTGCGTTTTTTTTTTTTTTTGACAAATTAAGGCCCATTTGGCAAAAAAAATGAAACAAAAAAAAAACGTTACGTGCGGTACGCACGCACAAACGTACCGCGCGGTGCGGTACGCACGTACCCCCACGCTCGTTCCCACCCGCTCGTTCGGTGTGGATAGGGTAGGGTTTAGAGAGTGTAGATGTCGTCCCCCTCTCTCCGTCACTCTCCGTTTTGTTTCTTGTCAATAATAGCCCCCTTTTACTACTTGGCATTTGGGGGGTTTGCCCCCCTGAACGGGACCGCGGCACAGAAAGGGTTGAGGTGTTGGGAGCCTGTTCTGGGTTGTGTAACTGCTCTACACTGCAGTTTCACTTTTTTTTTTTTTGTTATCATCCCGCCAGCACCACCCACCCACTCACCCACGCAGCCGTCGCTCGTGTGCGTTGGGGCACGATTTACTCGGTGTATGACGTGTGCATGTGTCTTCTTCGTGTTTTTTGTTCTTGCTTTTTTTTTTGTTGCTTTTGTCAGGACTTCTTCTTCTTCTGTTGTTTGTCCGGACTTTGTTCCGAGTTGTTGGCGTAGGTACGAGCGAAGACATCATCCCATTCATAAGTTTTCTCAGGAAAATTATTTTTGAGCTGGCCTACGCAATAGGCGCACGAAAACATGTGTGTTCTCTCTTTTCCTGGGAGGGGTGGGGTATGTACGCACCACCTCTTTTTCAGGCATGCATGCAGTTTGCGCTTGATACTAGAAAACCGCCTGGGTACGTTGCGACATGGGCGGCGAGGGAGGGGGGGGGGTACTCGATATCACGCGTGGCCGTAGTCGTGTGACCACAGACCATGGCGGGGGGGGAGAGGGGGGGGGGGTGGTGGTTCGTTTGGTAGGCACAGGGTGTTATCGGCGTGTTATCATGCATGCCCCTTTGAATTGGCGAATGAAAACACGACCTTAACCCTTTTAGGACCGCAGTCCCGTTTTGGGGGACAAATTACTTAGAATTTGACTGGTTTGCCCCCAACAACGGGACTGCGGTCCTAAAAGGGTCCGGGTTGATACATCCGGTACTACAGACAGACAGTGCTGATACAACCAGTATACTACGGTGCTGATACAGCCAGTACTACAGTAGTGCTGATACAGCCACAGTGCTACAGTGCTGATACAGCCAGTACTACAGCAAACCGTTTAGCCTGCTGCGGCGCGTGTGTTGGAGAAGCGATCCTGGACTTTGACCCCCCCCCCCCCCCCCCTCGCGACCAAATATGTGTATGTACCGAGAATGCCGCACGTTTACGTACGTCTCTTGACGGTCAAACATTCTACATGCCTGGTGCGCCACAGGCAGCGCTCGGTGCTACACCATGTATGTATGTGTGCGTACCACATGCATGTACGTCACCACCTCTGTTTCGCCGTCACGGGACGGTGTCCCCTGTATCCCGTGCAAGAACACGCTTGCTCACCTATATGTGGAAACTCCGGACCTCTTCGACCTAAAAAACTAAAAACGCCGACCTACGGTACATCGTATATATAGTGTTTTTACGCCACTTCACGGTATGTATGTCAGTGGCTTTACGCCGTTTTTCAGTTTGTCAGTGGTTTTACGCCATATTTACAGCGCACCGGTGATTCTGACGCCCGTTTCGGCTGCATTTCGGCGGGTGAGGCGTTCTACGATAGATAGAGGTTCGCTCTAAATTTGCTGAGGCTCCTCACTTGAGGAGCTCCACACCTCTCACCCGAGAACCGACTTCAGCATAAAACGAAATTCAATCCCCCGATGGATAACCTCGGCCCGAGTGTACGATTTCTTCATTTTTTGCAACAAGATTGGCATTCCGACGATTTTGGGTCAAACCCCTTTAGTACCGTAGTCCCGTTTTGGGGACAAACTACTTGAAATTCGAGTGGATTGCCCGCAAAACGGGACTGCGGTTCTAAACCCCGCGTCACTCAGAAACCGTTTTAGCCGAAACGTACCACCTCTATCGCAGAACGCGTCAGGTGAGCCGCCACCATTTTTACGGTACTGCTGCACGCGTATACCTGCATGTATCTCCCAGGCATGCCGTTGCCGCAGAAGATGTTGCCGTCTCCTGTCATAATAACCCCTTTTAGGACTGCGCTCTGATTGCGTGGGGACCAAACACTTGTAAAATTGAGTTAACTTTAAATTGGTGGTGGAAGGGCGCGGTTCGTCCATAACGCCGTTGGATGTAAAAACCGCGCCTGCAATACCTGCAACGTGGTACGTAGATGATAGGGGGGGGGGGGGGACGAGAAGCTGGGCAAGAAAAGCGTCACGTGTGATGATTAAAAAAAAAAAAAAAAAAAACATTTCAAGCAGTACCACCCTGCCTGGTACACAGCAACAGCGTTCTACGTACCTGGTGACATTTATTATGACGCGTTCTACGATAGAGGCAACAAGCACTTTTCAGCTAAAAGGGTTTCTGAGTGACGGGGTTCCTTAACCCAAAATCGTCGGAATGCCAATCTTACAATGGCGAAATTGTATACTTGCCAGGGCCAAGGTTATCCATCGGGGGAATCCAATTTCGTTTTATTCGTTTTATGCTGAAGTCGGTTCTCGGGTGAGGTGTGGAGCTCCTCAAGTGAGGAGCCTCAGTGAATTTAGGGTGATCCTCTATCGTACACCGCCTCTTTTCTGGCATAACTTGCAGCAGTCATGGCAGTGGTGAGCTGATCGAGCGAACGAACACACCCTAAAAAATGGTGGTAGTGGTGGTGGTGCGCCCCGTCCCCCCCACCATGCCCCCCCCGCCCCCCCCCCCCCGGAGGGCCCGCACAGGTGAAAGTTTGGACTCGGACGTACTCAAAATGTGCGTCGCCTCTTTTTCTAGGCGAAACGACGCGTAATACTATAGAGGTAGCACATTTCCGCCAAAACGTTTTCTGAGGGACGGCGTCCCTTAACCCAAAATCGTTGGAATGCCAATCTTGTTTAAAAAAAATGACTTTTCTGCAGACTTGGGCCATGGGATTATCCATCGGGATGCAAGTTGATTTTTGCTTAGGAAGTCAGTTTTCGGATGAGGTATGGAGATGAGCCTCAGAAGTTTTAGGGTGAACCTCTATCGTAGGACGCCTCAAACGGACAAAAAATAACGAATGTTTCGCCTGCGATGGAAAACGACCCTCCCAATCTTTTTTAAATCAAAAACTATGTTTACACACCTTTTTTTATTTTTATTTTCCGCGCCTGCGACGAACAAGCATTCGGTCCTCTCGAAAATAGAAGCATCGTGCGGCAAGCGGCACATTTGCCCCCAGCAGATGGCGTGCTATATATACTGGTAAATATATATAGATGCGGAATTCCGACAAGAAAAGAGCGCCAGCACGCGCCGCGGCACCCCGGCACTCCCCCCAATTGCCGTGAAGCGAGTCGGGTGCGCCCAGGGCTGGCTGGCTGGCTGGCTGGCTGGCTGGCTGGCTGGCTGCACGATCGTTTTTTCGCAGCGAGCGGTCGTTTTTTTTTTTTTTTTTGCCACAACATCGGGAAATGTTATTGATTAAATCGACACCCGAACACGGCAAGGTGTTTTCGGAAATATGTCTATTAATACTATACTATTAATACACTCCGCACCTTCCTTCCTTCCTTTTCGAAAATACATAGCGTTGGTTCGACTTCGTCAGATTAGAGCGACCCTCCTACCAGTTGCTTTTTACCCGCGTTTCGTTGTCGACAGAACACGATCGCTGAAAAACGATCTCGCATCTTTATGTATGTCTCTTCGAACTCAACGCTCATTTTTGCTGTACAACCCCCTGCTCTGCAACAATACCAGTATAGCGCCACCCCCAATCGCTGCAAACCAACCTGACCGCAAGCAGGTGGGGTCGACATTACGACGCGAATATTCCCCCCCCCCCCCAACGTGGTATGCGTGCGCGTTCGAAGCATATCACACGCACGGCTTGTAAGTAATGGTTCCGAGAAAAAAAAAACGCCCCAATCTCACAGCTGATGCTCAAGTTATAAATAGGTTCAAATGTATATCATTATATATGATGTTGATGGCATATATTGTTGTAATTGTAGTAATGGTCCCTCTATAGTGTGCCGATATGGTATGCGCCAGCCAATACGACCGGCACCATAGCGGCACACCAGCACCACTTCGCACACCGCCGTGTACCGGTTGTTCCCAGCTGTGCCAAGCGGCTCCACTGGCACTACTGCTGGGGACGATAGTTAAGGACCTATGGTATTTATAAAAACCTACCAGGTATATATTTAACCATTTTAACTGACAATATTTGGTCTTGTTAACTGTGGTGCGCCGTAATAGTATAACGGGCAACCGGCGCTATAGGGGGGGCCGGCGCTACTGCTGTGATGACCTGAGGCAGTGTGAGTTACCTCGTTTCTGCCTCCGAGGCCGCACGGCGTCATACTCATTTGCTGCACCATGTTACCGGGAAGGGAAAAGGGCGCAATCAGCCACAGCCAGTATTTTAGCAGTCGACAACGAGAGCAGTCGTGATACGAGTAAAGTACGCAACCGTGGGCTATACACACAGATGATATACTGTACAGCAGTTTTGAAGTCTCGGGACTAGGGAGGATAATCCAAAGAATGGATTATTCCCGACGTATATTCCGTTCTTCGAGGATAGCGTTTCGGAATGTTCAGTGGGTTCTGTATGGGTCTAGGCGGATAGCCTGTTCGACGAGAGTAATGCTCCTAAATGGAGATAGGACAGTAAAATGAGAAGTTCTTATATTACGAGAAGAACGATCGGTAGGCACAGGAAACTTCTACAGGACTACATCAGAAAAGAGCAACTTACGAGAGTCTGTGGGGCGGGGGTTGGGACGAGTATATCTGGGTGTCGAGCCCCCCCCCCCCCCCCCGCTACCTCTCACTTCTCTGCCAGAGCACCTCCTTAGCTCTCGCGGTCACTACAGAAAATATTAACCAGAAGAAGCCAGGCACTGCTTCCCACCTGCCAGATACACCTCTTACCGTTACCCTTACAACGGCCATCACTTAACAAAGTCCCATTTGACGCAAACAAGAACATGCTCGTACGATTCTCGAAAAAACAAATCTGCCGGCCAAGTACGAGTACTACAGATTACGTATAAAGGGGCAAGTTCACACGGCATGCATACAATACGTACAACGTCGTACCCACTCCGCGACGTTCCAACCGCACGAATTCAAAAGCGAGCATCTGCGCAGCACTTGGCGTGTACATATACATACCAGGTATAGATTATACCTGGTATATATGTATATATTTATACATGATACAACCATCACTCCGGTGACGAATATATGTATACACATATATATATACATGATACAACCATCGCTCCGGTGACGATATATATATATTTATACATGATACAACCATCCCTCCGGTGACGATATATATATATATTTATACATGATACAACCATGACTCCGGTGACGATATATATATATATACATGATACAACCATCGCTCCGGTGACGATATATATACCAGGTATATATTTATACATGATACAACCATCCCTCCGGTGGCGATATATATATATATATATATATATATTTATACATGATACAACCATCGCTCCGGTGACGAAAACGACAAAGGCGAAAACAAAGAACCAAAACCGAAACTCAGCTCTTGACGCACCGCACAGACGAATAGCGCCGCCGCCGATCGTGCGACGGCATGGCATCCTGAAGCCTGGGAAATAACACGCATCCCAACGAA
Source organism: Nereocystis luetkeana (assembly GCA_031213475.1). Taxonomy (NCBI): domain Eukaryota; class Phaeophyceae; order Laminariales; family Laminariaceae; genus Nereocystis; species Nereocystis luetkeana. The sequence continues at coordinate 7,892,602 of JARUPZ010000011.1, read as the reverse complement.
ACCCTGTTGCTACCGGCACTGTTACTTAAATAGAGTAGTGACGGTCCCTGTATAGCGCGGCTATGATGTGCGCCAGCCCGACAACGCCGGCACTATACATGTAGCGCCAACCGGCACCAATTACTCCTCACACTGCCTCCCCCACTGGTTGATCCCACGGCTGCCAAGCGAGTTCACAGCCCCCATAGCGGGGCAGCCGGCACTATTAGTGCTAAGCCGGCACTATTGTGTCAATTACCGCGCTCTCTCCGCCCCTACTGTTGATATACAAGGGGAGTTTGTATGTACATCAACATTACTCTACGTGAAAAACATCCTTGTGCTCGCGGACAGACAGAGCGGCACCGTTTTGAGGCATCGTCAACGATCTCACGCGGTGGCACGCAAAGACCGACCGCTAGACTTGCTTAGTTATAAACACACGAGATACCCCCAAGTACCGCTTATCTGATCGTCAAGCACGAGGGCAAGACTTTCACTCGAGTTACCTAAATAACTCTGGTCCGACCCTCGGGGCGAAGGTGTAGACTTACACGCGAGTTTTACCCACATACAGGTCTGGTCTGATACTCACAGAGGGCGGGGGCGGAGGCGGAGGCGGGGGGGATGGGGGGAAGGGGGAAAGGGGGGGGGCAGGGGAACGGCAATAGTTTCCAACTACCGACCGAATACGACGACCACGCACTCCCTTAAACCTTCTGACCGTTTCGTTGGTCGACGTATATATAAGGACAGTAAATAGTCCAGTTCGTATTCATACCGAGCGTTCCATGTGTTTCCCTCCAGATTAGCAATATGCTCGTGATCCGAGGCGCAAAAGAAACAGAGATCCTCCGAGCAAAATAACGCCAAACTATACGAGCACTACCACAACAACTTTCCACCCCCCGTCCTTCCGGTGCGCCTATCAAGTTGCGACCAACCCCCGACCCCGCCCCCCCCCCCCCCCACCCCGCGCGCCGCCCATGACGTTTTGCTTCAAACCCTTGCTTTTTTACCAGACCACCAGAGCCGGCTAACCGAGTCGACAACAAAGCGCCAAAAGCACCGCCTCTGGCTGACGAAGACGGCGGCGTCGTACCCCTCGACGAAGGCGCCCAAGGGCATGGGCGCGTGCCGAGTGAGGTCTTCGAAGCTCGTGACCGTTTTTCCGGCGGAGACGAGCCTTGCCCGGACGCATAGGTCCTGGTGGATAGATACGAGGTACAACGTTAAGGTCGCCGCAGAGAGGGAGAGAGAGAGGGAGAGAGAGAGATAGAGAGAGAGAGAGCGCGCGACACGGATGGCCGGGGGGGGGAGGGAGTGAACGGACCTGTTAAATTGGCACACGCGGATACGTGTATTGTACGCTGGAAGACTTGAGAGGTGGTGTGCTTCAGCCTCGTTTGTTTTTTCAGCACCAATCCGCCGGAGTATATATATATATACACTTCGTATATTTATATGGAAAAACAGACAACAAAACAAAGAAGCCCGTAGAGGCAGCGACCACGTGAACGAAGGCATGGAGAGCGGCAGCTGCAGCAGGGCAGAGAAAATCGGGTCGACAAAATATTTGTGGTAGGGTTAGTCTTGTCGCACGACGGTCCTTTTGAGCAGCGAAGGATGGGCAGGGTATGCATGCTGTCGGCGGAGTCATGCACACAACCGTACGTACGCGGATGGATAGGGGATTATTTTCCACAAACACCGAGCGAGGTACTTGGTGCCGGGTGTGCCATGTTAACGGGCGTCAACACTTTTTCTTGGAACTAAAAATACCATCGTACCAGGTACGACACGAGTCTGTCTCCAATTCCAAGGAGTAGGTTTAGCAATTTGGGAGAAGGGATCTTTAGGGATGTTTTTGACTTGAAAATTGCGTAGCGTGGTCTGCACTACTTCGGAATCGTCGTCCGCGATTGAGAAATTTCCTGGTTCGATGCAAACGCGGCGCAGCCGCGTTTATGGCGAGTTTTGCCCGTTTTGGCTGTGGTTTGGGGTCAGGGTTAGGGTTAGGGTTAGAGTCAGGGGTTGGGTTGGGTCTTCGCCTGTACCTTGATCCCAACAGGAACCAAAACACCTGAACAGCCTACCAACCTAAAGATCCCTTCTTCTCCCAGATTGTTAAAGGTCCTCTTTCCAAGTAAGAAAGTATCCATCCAACCTGTCCGTGCGCTTACGGCCTTTTTTCGTTACCGTGTACCAGGTATATGTTTCATATGTAAAGGTCTTAGTCCGTTGGGCTAAAGGTAAAAGGTGAACCAATCGCCTACCCAATCTAAGCCTCATATAGCATCACGCCTGCGGCAGCAGCAGTACTGTAGAGAGACCATATGGGAATCTTCAGGGGTTTTATAGAGAGCGTATATACGTACAACTGTTTTTTTCTTTGTTTTTTTTTCTTCTGTTTTTGCTTGTGTCAGCCATTACTGTAATAAAATCGAGTTGGCTGTTTGTTGTTGTTGTGATGAAGCGTATATACTGCGATTCTACTATTATTATTATTATTATTATTTCTCTTGCCATCCGACAATGTGCAGCATGATCTTCAACATGGATCACTCATAACTTTCCCGAAAGAAGAAAACCTCGGAAACAAAAGGAAACCCATGTACCAAGTAAGTCTACCTCCCTTCCGTGCCAACTTTCAGCTTGTCTACTCTATTTGCTGTATTTGCTCCTTCCTTCTCATTACGTTCTATCCTATTAATAATGCTGCTCTTGTTTCGTTTTTCTCGTTATTTAGTCAGTTCTTGCGCCAGGTATATACGTATTACATTATTGTTCGTCGAATCGGCCTCTGAAAAAACGCGCTGCAATTTTTTTGGCTCATCAATCAGTTCTTGCGTCAGGTGTGATGATGATGACGGCGATGATGTTCTCACGTTACTATTAATATTACGGGGGACCACACTAAGTAGGACCTACGGTACAGACAAAAACCCATATACTTCGAAGTATTTACAATTTTTTTACAAAAAAAAAAAACGGTCCTATTTACCATGGCCGCCCGTAATAATAGATCCGTTCCCTGAGCGTGAGATCCTGCCAGTGGTCACCATAAACAGGCGGTACTCAAAGGCAAAAACGCCTCTCGATGGGAGAAAACAGACGAGCACGAGGTTCGTACGAGTGTATACATACTTTTAGTACAGCAGTAGTACGACTGTTCACCGAGTCGGCTTGTCGGCAAGCGTATGCCACCGGGAATGTCGGCTTATTGTTAGACAGCGTATGTATTTTCATTCTAGTCACTACTAATAGTCAGCTCTTCTAGCGTCAACAGAGGCATGCTCAAGTACCTATTATTATTACGGGGGTCCATGGTTAACAGGACCAAAATTTAATACTGGTAGTAAAAATGGTTGAATATACCTGGTATAGTTTTTTTTTAATACCATAGGTCCTATTTACTATGGCCCCCCGTAATATTACGGGGGACCACAGTTAACCAAACGTAGTTGTTGAATAGTAAAAATAACAAAATATATACCACCAGGTAGTTTTTTTTTGTATGTACCGCAGGTTCTATTTAATATGGTTCCCCGAAATAATAAGTGCTCTCGCTGGAGGGAGCCTCATACCGCTCTGTCCGTAAATACAAGGAACTTTTTCATATCAGTAATAGTGCGCAAACGGTACCTATGTATGTTGCGATTGTTTTACTACCACTTGAAACACCGACACATAGGCCATAGGCCATCATAGAGAAAACGACGTCACAGCCGTCACACTTACTTGTCGCCACGAAGCGGGTTGGGAATTTTCTTCAGATTTTTTCACTTGATTTTTTTGTAACCCCCCTCCCATTGCGGTCTCCGGAAGTAGTAGCTACTACTCGTACAACGCAAACCATTGAGGCTGTCATCGATCTGCAAGCCCGCCTCAGGAAAAGCGGTTCACAGTGGGAGGCATAGCTCACCCTACACACACTCGACTCGCCGAACAACCTCAAGGCGCTCCGCAAAGCCTGATGATGGTGCTAGCGATGTCTGCCTGGTCGGCGAAAAAAACCCGACGTGCTCCGTCCCGGCGTGGTCAGGGTGCGATGATGATGGGTCTGTGGTCATACGACTAAAAAAATACGGCCGGCCATGCATGTTCATCGAGTACCCCTCGTTCCTCTTCGTGACAACATGGTTGTTTTAGCAATATTATTGCTGTAGTGCGTAACACTATTATTGGGGAAGAAAGTAGAAATTGTACGTACCGAAACAAAAACACCGTTTGTTTGTGCTTGGTGCTACTGTAAACCCAGAGGCGTTCGACGATATAGGGGTATATCACGGCCGGGAAAAATGACGGCAGGCATTATTACCGGGGCGGCGGTAGAAGGATGGATGATCATGAAACTTGCGCTCTACATTTTTCCAGGCTTGGTGCGTACTGCGTACGTACGCACACGTACGAGATGTGTGTAGGACGCATCCTACGATAGAGGTAGTACATTCCCGCTAAAATATTTTTTTGAATGACGGGGTTCCTTAACCCAAAATCGTCGGAATGCCAATCTTGTTTCGAACCATGATGGTTCGGTATACTTGGGGCTATGGAGTTGTTCATCGGGATGCAATTTGAGAGCTTTGCTGAAGTCAGTTTTCGGGCGCGGTAAGGAGTTCCTTAACCCTTTTAGAACCGCAGTCCCATATGCGGGGACAAACGAGTCAAATTTCAAGTAGTTTGTCCCCAAAACGGGACTGCGGTTCTAAAGGGGTTAAGTGAGGAGCCTCAGAAAAAATAGGGCGAACCTCTATAGTGGAACGCCTCGTTAGCGTCAGTCGTGTTCATGTGTCTTTCGCCGTTTACTTCCGCGATATACTTGCACCTTGGGGGGGGGGGTGTTACTGTCTGTGTACACATAACAGGAGCCCCAGAAATTTTAGGGTGAACCTCTATCGTAAAAACGCCTCTCTCCAAACGGTCCTCACATTCCGTGGTGATACAGTGTGTATTTAGTCGGGCCTTGTGTACACCCTCTGGGCACCTTGTCGGAGGGAGGGCAACAACAACAAGAATTATCAACATCTGGCACAACACAACAGCAGCAAAGCAGCAGCAGCAGCAGCAAAGCAGCAGCAGCAGCAGCAACACCAGCAGCAAGCAGCAGCAGCAGCAGCAGTCGTATGTCGTAACAATCAACAACGACAAAAAAAAAAAATTGTTCGGTGTGTTATCAACCAAGCGGTTCTGCGAGCGGCAAGCCTGAGTGCCCACAGCGCACGGCAGCAGCAAGCGCACGGGTAGGGGATCAAGCCGGATGACACCAACGCTAGCATTCGTTTTTTCAGTTCGCTAGTCTCTCCCCCCTTTTATTTAGGACCGCAGTCCCGTTTGGTGGACACACTACTAGGAGTTTGAGTGATTCGTACCCCAAAACGGGACTGCGGTCCTAAAAACAAAAAAGGGATAAAAAGGAGTTCACAAAGGGGGGGGGGGGGGGGTACTCATTTATTGCTTGCCTTAGTCATTTGACCATTGACCACGCATCCCTTTCAAGACGGAGCACCGTGCCTCCTCTCCTGATATATAGAGACACCTCCAACAATTGGGCGCTCATTACGTTGTTTCCATATATTACATAGAAACTTTTTGCTAATCTTATCCCCTTCCTGTTTGGCCGCCTGTGGCCACCATCTATCTCCTAGGATAGCGATCGTTTTCTCGCTGCTATCTAGCGTGTCAAACTCCTCCATGCCACATTCTTCTATTTCCCTCATCTCCTCTTCTAATACATCCCGTTCCTCCTAGTATGTTTCACATTCTCCTTCTATGTGAGTTCTACTCTCTATCGCTTTGCCATTCCCAAAGGGGGGGGGGGGGGTTATTTGTTCATGGAAAACATAACCCTGTTAGGACCGCAGTCCCGTTTTGGGGACAAACCAGTCTAGTTCCAAGGGTTTTGTCCCCAAAACTGGACTGCGGTTCTAAAAGGGTTAAAAAAGGGGTTCCCAAAGGGGGGTTTTGTTCATGGTTAACCTAACCCTTTTATTACCGGGGACCATAGTTAATAGGACCTATGGTATACATAAAAACCTCTATATATTTAACGGTTTTTACTAACAATATTTGGTCTTATTAGCTATGGTTCCCTGCAATAGTACTACGGTCCTGTTGTGGGCATAATCTAGTCTAATTCCAAGTGTTTTGTCCCCAAAACGGGACTGCGGTCCTAAAAAAAAAGGATAAAAAAGGAGTTCCCAAGGGAGGGGGGGGGTTGTTCATGGTTAACCTAACCCTGTCAGTAATGCGGTCCCGTTTTGGGGAAAAACCAGTCTAGTTCCAAGTGTTTTGTACCCAAAACGGGACTGCGGCCCTAAAAGGGTTAAGAGGGTTAAACAAGGGGATTCCAAAGCGGGGGTTTTGTTCATGGTTAACCCAACCCTTTTAGGACATCAGTCCCGTTTAGGGTCAATCTTAGCGAGGAGTGTTTTTCACTTTTTTTTCAGTAATTTCCTGAATTTTGGGGATTTTCCTATCGGAAAAAAACTGGCAAATACCGAAATCTCGTGAAAATACTCTGAAATATACCGAAAAAAACAGTCCTCGTTAAAAACCGAGAAATACCGAAATTTCGTGAAAATACTGAAATAAACCTAAAAAACAGTCCTCGTTAAGATCGGACGGGGGTCGAAATTTCTGTCCTCCGTTTTAGCCTCGCTATTGGCCACACCGGGGCCGACTCTGATGTAAGGGTTGTCCGAACGCCCCAACTATTTACGGGGGGCATATTAAACAGAGGACCTACGGTACGTACAAAAACAAATATATTTTGGTATTTTTACTAACAATATTTGGTCCCATTTAATATGGCCCCCCGTAACAGATTGCCATCCCACCGCGGTGAGGGTTGCACTTTTTTTTTGGGGCACTTTTTTTTTTTTTTTTTTTTTTCTGGCTGGCCCGTCGAGGGTCGCGATCTTAAATACACGTATTATTGTATTTCGTTTTTTCCTGAAATTTCGGCATTTCACCAAATTCAGCGAGGGTTGAATCTTATCGAGTAAGTAAGTGCCTCCGTTGGCTCGGGAAATAATCGTCCACCCGGCACAGAACCGTCCCTACAGCAGCTGCGCTGGCGGAATCCATGCGTGCGGTGGCCCCACAGTCATCGGCCTGACTCGTAGGCAGGTGTCGGTGCCTTGGGAAGTGAAACCCATCACCAACTCGTCACGCAACAACGCCCAACGCTTGCCCAAAGCGACAAAGTCTCAGCTATTATTGCTGTCACCGAGCTCAGTCGGTCGGCCACCTCGGTGCGGTCACCTTGTGAACTCATTCACGAGAGCCCAGAAAGCTATTGCGCCTTCTGCGTTCGGCCATGACTTGCGAATGACCTTAGGAACGACCCCTGTCAGCTCTGTGCGCTCGGGAGTGGTGGCACAGCTCGAGCGGTGGGGTTGCCCGATCCTCTACGGCCTTGTACCTAAATCTCCTGAAAAACCCTAAAAACGTCGAGGCGACTTTTTGTGGGGGTGAAGTTTTTCGGCTTTTCCCGAAAATATTTCGGGAAAATACCGAAAAAAACTGAAAAATACTCGTCGTTAAGATCGACCCTGAGCCTCTCAATTCTAGCAAGATCAGGTATTATATTACAACAGAAGTACCACCCGTTTCTACTTTTTTTTGTTTTTTTCATCTTCCCTTCGACATTGTCGCAGGGCGTTACGAATTCAGTCCATTTGGAAAAAAACAAAAACAAACTGACAACGAAATCGCGCAATTCATGGAAAACCTTGGTCGGACTGCGCGGGCAAATAATCTCGTAGTTCATGGGTTCCGGGGGACACACACTCGGGCTCGCTCGCCTCATGTGATGTGCTAAAAACGTCAGGCGCCACCCCCTGAAGGGGCATTTGCTCTCTAAGACGCCGCCCTCAAAAGGGGCACTGCTCTAAGAGAAAGGTCCCCGTAGCCACCTTTGGGCGCCCTGGGGGAAAAAAATAGACCAAATCGATGATAACACAAAGAAAAGTTAAAACGGGGGGCCATAGTTAGTAGGACCAAATATTGTTAGTAGAAATGGTTAAATAGATACCTGGTACCTGGTAGGTTTTTATGTTATACCACAGGTCCTATTAACTATGGTCCCCCGTAATAGGTTTTCGAGGCCGTCCGAGAGCAGCGTCTGCGCCCAGCTGTGCTGGGTAGAGCATCATAAGCTGCCCCTGTGCCGTTCGACTCCTTGCGTCGTGTGGCTTGGACACCGGTTTGTGTATACGATACGAGCGAGGAGTGGATAACGGATCATCTCCTCCCCAATCTCGCAATGGCCGTTCGCTGTAAATCGTCATTTTTTTCTCTCGCTGTTTTCCCCTTTACCGTCCCCGCAGGGGTCTGCCTATCGGTGTAACCAAGAAAAATCACGATGGACTGTCCCCCCCACCCCCCTGCCCCCTGCCCCCTGCCCCCTGCCCCCCACCGGTGTGGCGTCCATTTTTCTCTTGCACTCCGACTCCGCGATGCTCAGAAGGCAGTGCATCACCCAGAGGGACACGGCGGGGCCGTTCTTGCCCGCCTCTAGCGTCTTCTGAATCAGGCAGCGGACGACGTCACCGGGCAGCCCTTGGCACGCGCACAGAGAGCGGATCCCGCTGGAAGACGTACGACGGGGCGCATCAGCAGCAACAGCAGCAGCAAGCAGCGGCAGCACCAGCACCAGCAGCGCCATCAGCGCCAGCAGCATCGGTAGAGGGACAAATATACGGGGGACTATTTACATATTTATAAATATGAAAAAAAATAAGACATCAAGCAAGATGAGCTCGCCGAAAGCAGCAAGAAAGGAATGTATTATTTGCAAGCTGCGTGTGATACACTCCGATCGCGGGCACGTAGCGAGATAAATTATTTTGATCAAATATAATAGTCTTTGAAAGCCGCCCCGGCGGCGGGGGGGGTGTACTCGATGGGTGGGGGGCGGGGGGGGGGTACTCATTGGTTACTTACCTTACTTACCCGGTAGTCATTTGACCGTTGACCCGGCGAATTCTCTTCCGAGACGCCCACCCTCTACCACGCACATGTACCAAAATATAACTATCTCTTGTATTCTAATATTCAATGAAAATGTCTCTATAATTGGGGAGATATTGGTAGGGGTGACGAGGGTCGGCGTGCTTTTTCGAAGCGCTGTTGAACTAACAATGCGTTACGGGGCGGGGGGGGCGGGGGGGGGGGTGGACGAGCGGAGCCCCTCTAAAACAATTGAAGATCGAGAAATACTTTACAAGTGCTCACCTCAAGAATATGTCCGCGTACAGGGCGTCCATAGTTTCATCCTCTAGCCAGGTGTGCGCGGTGGGAGACTGCTGTCGCAAGACCTTCCACGAGTGTCTCATGCCCTGGACAAGGCGAGAGATGCAAAAACACACACACACAACACACGAGTGTGTTGCCGGCGCAAGTCTATAACCTGGGTTTGGTTTTTCGATCGGAAGGGGATCATCGATGCCCACTCCACGATCTAGAGAATTCAGGACACACCTACAGCAGTCTTGACCTGTACTATCTACTGCTGCCGCTACTGCTGCTACTGCTGTTGCCGGGTTGGAAGAACCGTGACGCTCTGCATGCTCTATGAATAGGACACGTGCAGATCATGCACATACAGCAGTATCATAACGGCAGGTTAGAAGGAGCTGTGATACCTATCTGTAGATGCTCTAGACTCTCTAGATGATCTACCCGTAGATGGACTAGATGATCTACCCGTAGATGACCTAGATGATCTATCTGAAAATGACAATGCCTGTGAATGACCTAGATGATCTATCTGTAGATGATCCAGACGATACATCTGTAGATGATCTAGATGATGTGTCTGTAGATGATTTATCTATATGATCTATCTGTGGATGATCTATCTGTCGGACGTGTTCGAGAAGTTCCTCGTGGGACACGAACCACAACGCATCGGTGATTCGTACGAGGTGTAATCACCAACCTCCATACCTCCTCAGACGAAAGAGACGTCGATGCGCGGGGGGGGAGGGGGGCTGAGATACGCTTGCTACGGGAGGGATATACGAGGTATAGGTATTGCGCACCAGGTACAGAACGTGCGTAGGGTGTTTCTTTCTGAGGGCTGAGAGACCCAGCCCCAACAGCTGATTTGTTTTACAAGGAGCAATAAAACGGCATACGCGCTCGTGTAATATAGCCGGTCGCCCCGGTGGTTCAAGTGGTTAACCTCGAATTCTACTTGTTTGAGTCCTGGGTTCGAGCCCCAGGTGGGTCGGACTTTGACTTTATTTGCAAAAATATAAAAGGATTCTATTGTTGAGAGCGCCTTGCAGCGTGGGTAGGCACAATTCGATGCGAGTCGACGAGGGAAGAAAAGGCGGAAATCTTCTAGCGATAAAAATGAAGGCACATACCGTAGCGGGAAGGGGGGATAAGAGCCTGCTATGTGACCCCGGATCTGAGTTACGAGTTGGAAGGAGAGAGAGAAGAAGATGTGCGAAGATAATGAACGGGATGAGAAAAAAAAACAAAAAACAAACAAACAAACAAACAACAATTCAATAAAAAACGGCATGCGCTTCTGTTCATGCTAAGATTTACGCCTCGATCGGCGCAGACGTTGCAAACTACCAGGTATGACGTGACTGCCCTCATTCATGTCGTACCTTCTGCAGGTGAACCGGTTCTCCGTTGATCGTGGACCTCTGAAGCCACGCTGCGGAGGAAGCCCACTGGACGAACACCCTCAGCGCCGCCCCCTTGTCTCCTCTCGACTCACGGTACATGGCCAAAGCCGCGTGCTCCGAACCCTGAGGGGAGCGGGGGGGGGGGGGGGGGAGTCGACTTTTTTGTACGGGATTATTGGTGCGTGCGTGCGTGCGTGCGTGCGTGCGTTTTTTTTTTTCTGCTTTGCCCATCATCCACAACCTTGTTTCGCACGAGGTTCAACGCCCGCTCTAAGTTTTTTTTTGTTTTTTTGTTTTCGGAATTAAAGTCGAGTGTATGTTTGTGTACAACGTAGCAAAAGAAGGGCTCCGTGCATCGACGGAGTGAGCCGAAGCATACAGTGAGACTCTTGCAGCAGACTCGTTTCTGCAGCATCGATACGTCTACGTAGGCGGTTGATGGAACGGGGGGAGGGGGGTGTACTCGATAGGAGAGATGTACTCGATCTCATGCATGGCCGTAGTCGTATGACCATAGACCCTCGCATCCCTACAGTGCCAGGACGGAGCATGTCGGGTTTTCGCCGATCAGGCAGGCATTGCTTGCACCAAGCGCGAAGCGCCGTGAGGTGTCCGGCGAGTCGCATGAAGGGTGAGCTGCATCCTACTATGAACCACGTTTGAGGCGGACTTGCATATGGACGACAGCTTCAATGAATTGCTTTAATTTCCGGTGTAGGCATTTCCATAGACAGCAATGAATGGGAGCACTCTGTAACTGCCTTTTGGGTGCCTTACCTTGAACACTACGATCATTCCCAATCGTGCGAAGTAAAGGTTCTTTACCTCGCATAAATGATCTTACTCGACAACCGGCTGTGGGTGACCACAAAAAAAAACAAAAAACGGTACTCTGGTTGTCTAGCTCACGTATTAATAGTGAGCGGCATGAATTACAGTGTCGTTGCCAACCGATGCCAACTCATCCTATATAAAATAGATGGAACGGGGGGGGGGGGAGGCAACATGTTTGGGTGACTGCGGAGAGGGGACAAAAAAAGGCAACATGCCTGCATCGCAGCAGCGAAGAGGGCAAATAGTAAGCCGTTTCATACACGCCGAGTTAGTTCGTAAAATGCGCCTTTTCTGTCATCGTACCTTGCAGTGCCGAGGGCCTTGAGGCGCAAAGTTTGCGGTTCGATTTTCTGGCGGGTATGTGCACCCACAAAGCTTTCGCGCCGGGTTCTCAACCCTCTCCCCCCAACCATTTACTATCATAATTCAACCATTTTTTTCGTCTACCGTGGTTTTCAACTTTTCTTCCAACCATTTTCATTTAAAAGCAACCAATCAATTTGCAAAGCAATTTCACTCCTTTTTTTTTGTTTTTGTTTACGTACATACGTTTGTGGACTATTGCGTATATTTTCGATAACTCAACGAACGTTTTTGATTATCCCATTCACCCTTTCAGGACCTCAGTCCCGTTTTGGGGACAAACCAGTCGAATTTCAAATAGTTTGTCCCCAAAGCGGGACTGCGGTTCCAAAGGGGTTAACAGCTTGTTCTATACCTGGTATACTATTATCGTTGTTTCTCTTGCCATCCGACAATGTGCAGTACGATCTTCAACATTGATCACTCATAACTATACTATTGATACCATGCTGTGACAGTCGGTGTGGTGAAAGAATACCTAGGTGCCCTCGGTAGCAGAGTAGTCTAAGCCGCGAGATGCAGCGAGACAACACGGAGTGGGTAGGGTCCGGAACTACTGCAGCAGCAGCAGCAGGTACCTGCGTGGGTGGCGTCATATATCTGAAAAAACTTCACACAATTACCGCTACGTATAACATAGGGACAGGAACAACATACCCTTGGGAAAACAACAGACCTGGCGGGGATGAGACATGATATTGATTGGTAGGTTTTACAAAAAAAAGAGGAGGGACACGATAGAGTAATCCACGTTTGAAGTCTGATGTTAACGTTAACAGTAAACGCTGATCGTGTTTATTGAGGACCCTTACCCTTCCGCTGCTGCAAGCTTGACCCAGCTCTTGATTCTGAGTCGTTCGTCCCCGATTATATGTGTGCAGTTTAGGGCCGTTACTGCTGTATACCACTCTGCTCGTAAACATAGGAACGCTTAGTAGTAATATTAGTGTCAAAAACGGACCTTATATTGACAGACACCCGGAGTGGTATCGATTAACTGGTGCCCTGACTTTTCTCTTTTACTTGAAACCAAAATTGTTTTTTTGAACCAGTAACAACCCCCTCCCCCCCCCCCCCAAAAAAAAGCCGTCCGAAATAAGGGAATTTTTCACGGGTATTGAGGGGGAAAACAATCAGGAACGTTTTAGCTCGTATCGACGTCAGCAGCATTCCTCACGCATATAGAGCAAAAAAAGAGAGAAACCCGTTGAATTTAAGGTAGGACACCACGCTTTTCGACAACAACAGCGACTCTAACAAAGTGGGAGCCAAGCAACACACCAACCCACACACACATATATATATAATATACATATACATATCCGGATCGAAAACAAGGAGGCCGACTGTCTTCACCTGGGTGTATCCGGTGAATGGATAAAGCCGCACCGCCTCTGTCAAGATCCACCGCACCGCTATCAGCTCCGAAGGACAGGCCGCGGCGACAGACTCCACCCACAAGCGCTCCACCTCGGCCCCGATAGCGACATTCCACCCGCGCTCCGGCACCAACATCCTGTCGGACTCGTGGAGATCCTTCACCCCCAAGGTCTTGGCAACGCTCGACCACTTCAAGCCGTCCGACGGATCCACGGCAGCATCCAATGACCCTAAGTTATCCAACGGATCTACGGCATCCAACGGATCCACGGCGGCATCCGACGGTGCAGCCGGAAGTGCGGGGTGCAGCGATGCCACCGCCGCAGCTGCCGCCGCCGCCGTATCAGCAGCATGAATAGCAACAGGGTCGAGGGGAGTCGCGATCGCGACTTCGAGGGAAGCTGTCGGAGGGAAGGGGCTCAGAGGAGGCCAAGGGGCCGCCACCGCCACCGCCGCCGCCGCCGCCGCCGCCGCCGCCGCCGCCGCCGCCGCCGCGGGGGTTTCCAGTGGAGTCAGCAAGGCCAGCGGGGGGACCGGGGACAATACGGCGTTGCGATCGGCCATCTGCGGCCATTGCGCAGCGGAAACGTCCGGGGGAGAGGGGAGCAGCACCACCGGGGCTGCAGAGGAATTCGCCCCGAGTGGCAGTGATGATGATGATGATGCTCGGGGGGTTTCCATTTCCACTCCCACACCGTCCTCTTCCCGCCCATTTTCGGCGAAAAACCGCGAAACGACGACAATCCAGACCATCACCTGCGACCAGGCGCCCCACAGCGCGTGGTCAGCGTCGGAAGCGAACCGCAAGCCTCGGCGGATGCGCCGGTTTCTCCTGCTGTTCGGATTGGTGCGGCGGTTGCGGCGGCGTCGGCGGCGGCGGCGGTGTCTGCTCCCGTACAGGAGGACGCGAATGTGGCCCGCGTTGGTGCTGTGGCAGACGTACAGGAGGGCGTGGAAAGCCCGGTCGAAGGGCTGGTGGGGGGGAGGGGGCGAGCCCCGCTCAAATCTGGTCCATCGAAACCCTTGGTTGTCTCCGCGGCGGGCTTCTTCGTGGGCGTCGGCTTCGAGACTGGCTGGCACCTGGAGCAGGGGGCGGCGTTATGTAGCAGGATGGGTTAGCAGATCGACCCGCCCCCCGTTGAAAAGTTTTTTTTGGAGCACACGATCGGCAGAACAGATACGGCGGCACTATTCCGGGAGGGGGGGGGGGGGGGGGGGAGGGGGCGATGGGAAACAGAATCCTAGACGGACCCAAAGAACAAACACTTCCTCTATTTTTTACCCATCGTTCGTTTGATTACGATTGTTTTTAATAGTGATACCGGTATATACAGGCGGGGTCGATTCTTCACATGCCCTCATTTGAACTATTAATAAACACCAGGTATTCGAAAAACAAAACAGAAGGGTCGGCGTATACCGGCATACATGAAGACGGGGTGTGGTGTTCGACTTGTTCCTCAAGACTTTTTTGTTTCGATGCCCACGTTTTCGGCTTCGTAACGCACGTACCGCGTGCTTGGCTCTGACACCTGGAGGAGCGACAGTACGTGCTGTGGCGAGGTCTGTCGACTGGTTTGATCATTTTGGGGTAGGGCTGCGACATCACTCTTTTCGGCTGCTACCACCCTTTCGCGTGTAGTTGCCTGACAGGGTATTAGTTGGGATATATGTGATTACGGAGGTGTGATCGCCGTTAATTTGAAGCTGATTGTTCTGCGTCTTTCTTACGTCTGACTCGGTGCGGCCTGGGCTCGTCGTTGTCGTCGTCGTCGTCGTTTGTTTTTCTTTTTTTTTTCCCAGTTTGTTTCTGTTTCGTTGCAAAAAAACAAGCAAACAGTCAGTCATTCGGGTCGCTTTCTCCACCCAAGTAATAACTACAGTAGTAGATATTACGGGGGGCCATAGTAAATAGGACCGAACATTTTAAGTAAAAATAGCGAAATGTATAGGTATTTGTTGCGTACCGTAGGCCCCTCGTGATGAGTATTATGGGTGTCTACAGTAACGGGCGAATCCCTCTTCTAGACGAAACAGGTGCAGCAGCAGTACAGTACATATAGGCCGACGTGATGTCCAGCCGAGGATCAACCCTTGACTACAGAGGAAAAACATGACGACGAAACTGTTAATAACAGACGGAACGAGTACGCATAGCATCGGCCCAAACTACTACCTGAGTGGCAGATGGCGTGTTGAGTAAAAGGAACGGGGCGCGTAAAAAAAATCGAACCAGACGCGAGGATTCCTGCGGCACAGGGCGCAGCACGGCACCATTACGGGGGACCATAGTCAATAGGACCAAATATGGTTAGCAAAAATGGTTAAATATATACCTGGTAGTTTTTTTATGTATACCACAGGTCCTATTAACTATGGTTCCCCGTAATAGTTACTATTATTATTGGGCGGGTGGGAGGGGGGGGCTGACAAGACAAGAAGAAACAAAATGTGACATTTTTTTCAGGGTGTCCCGAGAAGAAGAGTGCTTCAAGCACAAAAAAAAAACCCCACGTTCAATTAGTTTTGAGTTACAAGTGTTCTCAATTTTTCGACACAGAGGTACGCTGTGTGTTCTGCTGAGGGTCCACTACGACATCTACCTACTCATCATGATTAGCCAGCCTTTGTTGTCTACTCACCAGATGGATATGATCTGATCTAGCGCTGGGAGCGGGGGGCGGGGGGGGGGGGGGGGTGTCCCAACGAGCAAGCTGCACCCACCTCTTGAAAAGTGTAGACGCCGCGAGCGATATCGACGTTGTCGACACCGCTCCTTCTTTTTGCGACTTCGTCCGTCATCGCCATCGAGTGCGGCAGCCAACCGAAGGCCTCGGGTGTGTTCTGAACCTCGCCGGTGTCCCCGGCGATTCCGTCGGTAGCAGAATCGTGCTCGCCGACGAAGGGGGGAGGGGGAGTTGCGGCGGATCCTGCCGGCATGTTTTTGCTTGTCTTGGCAACGATTCCGGCATCGGCGAGCGTGGTGAGCTCTATTCGCCGAGACCTGCTTTCAAAAGGTGGGAAGAGCGGGACCTTTTTACCACTCGGCGCACCAGCGATATGATACTGCGGAATATGGGATGCGTCATATATATATATGTGTGTTGGGGTGTTTAGCCGAGCTGGAATTATGGGGGTTTGCACTCCTTTGTACTCACGTACGCGCTGCAGAACCTATGATGACACATCGAAAAAACAGGACGTCGTCCCCAAACCAGGGAGCTGAGCAGAGAGAGCAAAACAAATCTGGAACACCTATATGACGCACCAGGTGCATACTGTATAAAACCATATATTTTTCTTCCGTGAAACCCACAACGGAAGAGGAACGTACTGTGCAGTACGCAAATCAGGAAAACTAACGCAGGAAAATCGTGAAATTGACGACAAACTACATTGGTTCCTCGATAAAATGCCTGACCCTTACCTAGTTTTCCGCTCGAAAAATGTGCTTGGGAGCAGTGTTGAAGGAAGTTATCCCGCACCATTTCGAAGCTGTTTATCCCCGAAAACATTGGGCGCAAGGGGCCATGATTTATTTAATAACATGCCCCCTGATTTTACTCTTTTTAGTTGAAAAACGAATATCAAGGGCCGGTCTTGACCGGGGAAAAAAAACGGAAAACAACGAAATAAAGGGCGAAGAATAGCAGAACTAAAGAGCACGTGAGTTGTATTGGTCAAATAAATAAAAATAGAAGTACGTAGAGATCCCGATACCTCCGTTTTCACATTCCGTTTATTTTAAGGACAACCCCCCCCCCCCCCCCCCGAAATGGGTGCCAAATAAAAGAAATATGGGATACCCAGGGTCGCAGAGGAACATGGGAGGAGCTCGAAGCGTTGGGATGAAGTCCCGATTTAGTTTCTACGGCCGGTTGGCAAGCGCACGATGGCCGAGGTAGTGCATGTGGCTGCCACGCGGCTTGTCTGCTGACGGTGCGAGCATACATGGGTAGGAAATCACCATGGGGTGCCCTCGCAAGAAACCGGGGGATCAGGAAGTGGCTGTGGCGGTATCTTTTCCGACTTGAGTCCCACTCAACATTCAAACGTCTGCCATCGAATTGCGATGCCCGATACACAACTTCTAGAGCACTCCGTAGGGAGCGGGTTGTACCACGAGAACCGACTGCTGCGGAGGGCGCCTCACCTGTGCGAGTTGTGTCTATCCACCGTCGCTGTCGAGCGCTATCGCCGGGAATCACGTGTTGTGGCGGTTGAGTCATTCTGAAAGATTGCACCGTGTAAAAATTCGACTCGGCTTCTCATTTTTGTTTCGTTTTTTTTTTCGTTTTTTTTGCCCTTGTTAGGACTCAACATGCTGTTTTTTACGAAACACGAAAGCCTGTTCGTTCATTTCTTTTTTTTTTGTTTCGTTTTTTTTTACCCCGTTGGGGCCTGCCCTAACAGGCGAAACTACAAGTAGAAACACGGGAAAAAGAATAAATAGCCCAGGAAATCTAAGAGGGGGCACAAAACCAGGAAACGATTACGTACGCAGATTTCCTCTCTTCTTGTTGAAAAAAAGAAGCCAGGTAAACCAGAAAGGAAA